>CAKOAT010811820.1:159144-176294 GCA_932364175.1 Eruca vesicaria subsp. sativa | reverse complement strand
ACAGACACACCGTCTGCTCCTTCATGTGTACTGCATCAGCCTCTGACGCATCCGCCGAACTACTTCTCGAACAGCTCCTTGCCTTGTCTTGGCTCCTTCGATTGGACTTCTTCCCCTCTGCTGTGACCACCGTAGGCTCCTCCTACACAGTCTTCACAGCTATCCATGCACCCTCATTGATTCGTCGAACCAACAACTTTATGCGCACCTTCTCATGACCAAACTGGCCATCAACCAACATGATTGTCTTCTGCAAACAACCGTGTACATCTTCACCTTCAGGATCACACCAGTAACTTAGGTGACCCACTCTGATACCAATTGTAAGTGCAAAGATGACACCACAATATAGTACTGCAGAAGATAAACCAAGAGACAAAATATATACAAGCAAACACTATGCTTTATTAGAAATCATCTTTAAACAATCTATTACAAGATCTGCTTATCAGCTTTACACAGCCTGTTAACACTCTAACAGCTGCTACTGAAAGATTCCTAATCTACCCAAACTTGTCTATCCATCGTCGTATGCTTCAGCATCTGCTTCAGCACGACCCAAGAACACCCTAAGGGATTTTCACCCTTCCTCTATAATAAAAGCCCCAAGTGTCCTATGGAATACACACGACTCCATAGCTGTTTTATACTGATCTTCACGTTACTGAAATCCTAGTCTCCAAGGCAACATGGATATATGGACAACTTCCATATTAATAAGTACACTTTCCTTCTCTTGGATTTTTACTTATTCCTCAAGGCTTAAACTTACTCCTCAAGTTTATCTCTTGCCTTTTCTTCATGGTATAAACTTGCTCCTCAAGTTTATCCCACGCCAGCTCAGCATCTTGCATCCACATGGTCTCTACCACTCTGCATGCCTCCTGGTTCACTCTCTGACACACACTGCATCAGCAACTACTTCAACGACTACGTCAAGACATAAACCTCCAGTTTATCCTTCTCCATCTCAGCATATCTTGCATCCACATGGTAACCCACCACTCTGCATGCCTTATGTAGTAACGACTAATGCCTCCAGCATCAGTGACTTCGTCGCCTAGTTAGTCACGGAAGACCATTTACATCTACAAGCTCCACTTGCATCTTCAATCTCCCCCTTTTAACTTTGTGTGCCAATCAAGCACAATACTCTTCTGGTTCAACAACCACGTTTCCTCACCTGGAAACTTCTACACTCGATATGCCATTCTCCCCCACGAGACTTGCACTATCTTCATCTTCATACATAGATATGCTCTTCTCCCCCAGGAGATATGCACCATCTACATTAGGACGTCCATCCCCATGCTCTTCTCCCCCACGAGATATGCACTCCTTGGACCAGAACGTCATCACTTCTCCCCTTGCTTGATTGCATACTAAGCTAAAACACATATGCTTAGATGTCAAGCCTTCTTTCACAGACACACCGTCTGCTCCTTCATGTGTACTGCATCAGCCTCTGACGCATCCGCCGAACTACTTCTCGAACAGCTCCTTGCCTTGTCTTGGCTCCTTCGATTGGACTTCTTCCCCTCTGCTGTGACCACCATAGGCTCCTCCTACACAGTCTTCACAGCTATCCATGCACCCTCATTGATTCCTCGAACCAACAAATTCATGCGCACCTTCTCATGACCAAACTGGCCATCAACCAACATGATTTTCTTCTACAAACAACCGTGTACATCTTCACCTTCAGGATCACACCAGTAACTTAGGTGACCCACTCTGATNAAGCAAACACTATGCTTTATTAGAAATCATCTTTAAACAATCTATTACAAGATTTTCTTATCAGCTTTACACAGCCTGTTAACACCCTAACAGCTGCTACTGAAAGATTCCTAATCTACCCAAACTTGTCTCTCTATCGTCGTATGCTTCAGCACAACCCAAGAACACCCTAAGGGATTTTGACCCTTCCTCTATAAGAGAATCCCCAAGTGTCTTATGGAATACACACAACTCAATAGCTCTTTTATAGTGATCTCCACGTTCCTGAAACCCTAGTCTCCAAGGCGACATGGATATATGGACAACTTCCATATTAATAAGTACACTTTCCTTCTCTTGGATTTGTACTTATTCCCCAAGGCTTAAACTTACTCCTCAAGTTTATCTCTTGCCTTTTCTCCATGGTATAAACTTGCTCCTCAAGTTTATCCCACGCCAGCTCAGCATCTTGCTTGATTGCATACTAAGCTAAAACACAGATGCTTAGATGTCAAGCCTTCTTTCACAGACACACCGTCTGCTCCTTCATGTGTACTGCATCAGCCTCTGACGCATCCGCCGAACTACTTCTCGAACAGCTCCTTGCCTTGTCTTGGCTCCTTCGATTGGACGTCTTCCCCTCTTCTGTGACCACCGTAGGCTCCTCCTACACAGTCTTCACAGCTATCCATGCACCCTCATTGATTCGTCGAACCAACAACTCCATGCGCACCTTCTCATGACCAAACTGGCCATCAACCAACATGATTGTCTTCTGCAAACAACCGTGTACATCTTCACCTTCAGGATCACACCAGTAACTTAGGTGACCCACTCTGATACCAATTGTAAGTGCAAAGATGACACCACAATATAGTACTGCAGAAGATAAACCAAGAGACAAAATATATACAAGCAAACACTATGCTTTATTAGAAATCATCTTTAAACAATCTATTACAAGATCTGCTTATCAGCTTTACACAGCCTGTTAACACCCTAACAGCTGCTACTGAAAGATTCCTAATCTACCCAAACTTGTCTCTCCATCGTCGTATGCTTCAGCACGACCCAAGAACACCCTAAAGGATTTTCACCCTTCCTCTATAATAAAAGCCCCAAGTGTCTTTTGGAATACACACGACTCCATAGCTGTTTTATACTGATCTTCATGTTACTGAAATCCTAGTCTCCAAGGCGACATGGATATATGGACAACTTCCATATTAATAAGTACACTTTCCTTCTCTTGGATTTGTACTTATTCCTCAAGGCTTAAACTTACTCCTCAAGTTTATCTCTTTCCTTTTCTCCATGGTATAAACTTGCTCCTCAAGTTTATCCCACGCCAGCTCAGCATCTTGCATCCACATGGTCTCTACCACTCTGCATGCCTCCTGGTTCACTCTCTGACACACACTGCATCAGCAACTACTTCAACGACTACGTCAAGACATAAACCTCCAGTATATCCTTCTCCATCTCAGCATATCTTGCATCCACATGGTAACCCACCTCTCTGCATGCCTTATGTAGTAACGACTAATGCCTCCAGCATCAGTGACTTCGTCGCCTAGTTAGTCACGGAAGACCATTTACATCTACAAGCTCCACTTGCATCTTCAATCTCCCCCTTTTAGCTTTGTGTGCCAATCAAGCACAATACTCTTTTGGTTCAACAACCACGTTTCCTCACCTGGAAACTTCCACACTCGATATGCCATTCTCCCCCACGAGACTTGCACTATCTTCATCTTCATACAGAGATATGCTCTTCTCCCCCAGGAGATATGCACCATCTACATCAGGACGTCCATCCCCATGCGCTTCTCCCCCACGAGATATGCACTCCTTGGACCAGAACGTCATCACTTCTCCCCTTGCTTGATTGCATACTAAGCTAAAACACAGATGCTTAGATGTCAAGCCTTCTTTCACAGACACACCGTCTGCTCCTTCATGTGTACTGCATCAGCCTCTGACGCATCCGCCGAACTACTTCTCGAACAGCTCCTTGCCTTGTCTTGGCTCCTTCGATTGGACTTCTTCCCCCCTGCTGTGACCACCATAGGCTCCTCCTACACAGTCTTCACAGCTATCCATGCACCCTCATTGATTCCTCGAACCAACAAATTCATGCGCACCTTCTCATGACCAAACTGGCCATCAACCAACATGATTTTCTTCTACAAACAACCGTGTACATCTTCACCTTCAGGATCACACCAGTAACTTAGGTGACCCACTCTGATACCAAGTGTAAGTGCAAAGATGACACCACAATATAGTACTGCAGAAGATAAACCAAGAGACAAAATAGATACAAGCAAACACTATGCTTTATTAGAAATCATCTTTAAACAATCTATTACAAGATTTTCTTATCAGCTTTACACAGCCTGTTAACACCCTAACAGCTGCTACTGAAAGATTCCTAATCTACCCAAACTTGTCTCTCTATCGTCGTATGCTTCAGCACAACCCAAGAACACCCTAAGGGATTTTGACCCTTCCTCTATAAGANAAGCAAACACTATGCTTTATTAGAAATCATCTTTAAACAATCTATTACAAGATTTTCTTATCAGCTTTACACAGCCTGTTAACACCCTAACAGCTGCTACTGAAAGATTCCTAATCTACCCAAACTTGTCTCTCTATCGTCGTATGCTTCAGCACAACCCAAGAACACCCTAAGGGATTTTGACCCTTCCTCTATAAGAAAATCCCCAAGTGTCTTATGGAATACACACAACTCCATAGCTCTTTTATAGTGATGTCCACGTTCCTGAAACCCTAGTCTCCAAGGCAACATGGATATATGGACAACTTCCATATTAATAAGTACACTTTCATTTTCTTGGATTTGTACTTATTCCTCAAGGTTTAAACTTGCTCCTCAAGTTTATCTCTTGCCTTTTCTCCACGGTATAAACTTGCTCGTCAAGTTTATCCCATGCCAGCTCAGAATCTTGCATCCACATGGTCTCTACCACTCTGCATGCCTCCTGGTTCACTCTCTGACACACACTGCATCAGCAACTACTTCAACGACTACGTCAAGACATAAACCTCCAGTTTATCCTTCTCCATCTCAGCATATCTTCATCCACATGGTAACCCACCACTCTGCATGCCTTATGTAGTAACGACTAATGCCTCCAGCATCAGTGACTTCGTCGCCTAGTTAGTCACGGAAGACCATTGACATCTACAAGCACCACTTGCATCTTCAGCTACATCTATGAATCCAATTTACGTATATAAAATAGTTCGGGTGTTACGTACTTCTCAAGTCTTTGGGTCACCATTATACGCTGGATGATCTGGGGTTTGTCATTCCAAATGGTTTTGATGCCCCTTAATTCGCCAACAATATCTGCAATTTAAAAGTCAGCAGGAGGTTAGTTTTTTTTTCCAAATAAATTGGTAAGAGAGATGCAGACGTTTGGTTTGTGATGAATCATACCTGGTAACATCAATTGTTCATTCGTACAGAACATGCATATCTCAGTTGGGATGTAGTTTATAGTCCCGGGAATATCAACGAAGGTGGACTTGCGTAAATCTAATACCAACAGCTGCCGCCGAGAAGCAGTTGAGAGCTTGAATCACACCAGTTTTAAGCGAAATGGGGGTTGTGAAGAACATTGTTCAAGCGTTTTGTGAGGGTGTATAAATTTTCAGAATAAAATTGCAACAGATGGATAGGAATCTAAATGTATGACCAAGTAGTGGGATTATTTGATTGCTTATACCATTATTAACATGATAACATCTACGGCGTCATGTAAAACAAAACGTTGAGGGTGCCTCCAACGGCATCGAGGCGACACAGCAAAAGTGAAGAAGTTTTTTGATAAATGGGTCAAAGCCCTATCGAAAGGACATCATATAAACCCACATATAAGTTATGGTCTGGTGTGAACGTGAACAAATTGGCGCATAAATATTTTTTGTACGAAAAACGCATGTTAAAAACTGGGAGATGCCACGTGTGCAAAATTTTCCCTATTTTCCAGTGCTGAGGTGTTTATGTGGAGAAACAAATGTCTGTTTTATTGTATTACTAGTGGTTAATCCGCGCTTCGCACAAAATATTTATCAATTGTGTAACAAAATATTTGATACTTTTTTATAAGAACTAATTTTGTATTGTGTAAATGTTTGTAGCTATCGGTTAACAAATTTCATTCAAAATGTTTAATTTTGTCTAATTTTGGTTACCATTATTGTCAAAGATACCTTTGAGTGCATAAGTTATCTATACCCTTAAAGTTTAGCTATTTTATTGATCATTGATATTTGTATTATTTATATCACATATTGTTATGAGGTGATTTCTGAATAATTTTTCCGAAAGAGACTGATAATATATGTATTAACTGTAAAAGAACATAAAACTTGAGTCAATTCTCCTCTAATCTGAATTATTCTATGTGTAGTGTAAGAAGAAATATTGTAATGTATTAGTTTGAGTTTATTTAGTATGAAAATATCCTCCACAATCTTATATTTTATAATATTTTTTACTTTGGAACAAATTTTATGTTAAAGTGAAAGTGAGTAGAGATGCAGTATATTCATATTTGTAAAAAAAAAATAAGTGAAATTAGTATAATATTGTGGTTTTAAACATGCAGTTCTCGCAATTCAAATGCAATTTTAAATGTTATATTAACGAAGTGAATATTATTTAATATTTAAAGTTTAATGTTTTTTTTCGGTTTAGTCCGGTAGGATTTTTAAAACTGTTTCAGTTTTTGGTTTATTTATTTTTATTTGTCTTTAAGGATAAAAACCAAAAATCCAAAATGTCTAGAAATAACCAAACCGAATTAACCGAAAATATTTGAAATAATAGGATTACAAAAAAAAATATCCAATTCTTTTAATAAAGCTATACCAAATTCTAACCAGAAACCAACAAATTGTTATTTTTGAAAATAAAATTGAAGTTTGAAATTAACTGATAACCGAACATAACCAAAAAATAAATCAGTTAATATCAGAATTAAATTCAAAATCATGGTTAACCGAAAACTAAATCACACGCCTAGGTGTGCACAACAATAATAATTGTTTGAGTCTGAGCGCTTTTTGAATAAGTGGTCAAGAAGAATATTTCTTCGTTTTGTGGTCTGTCGTAAAATTTTGTTTCTTCTCCCTCAGTATCAGAACTATTTTAATCACATATTGTAATAGATATTTTATTACATTTTTCCTTCTCCGCCATTTGCGTGAAGCCTTTACGCAATTAGACCCCAGCATATCTCCCTATCCTATCCTATCTATACAACTTTGTTTTCTCCTTCTCCCTCTAATCCGTGCTTTAACTGCACCATTGTAGCTATAAATAGTTTAAGCAAAAAAAAAAAACCATTGTAGCTATAAATAGCCTAAACACCAACTGAAGGCTGAAACACTTGGGGTTACCTCTGTAACAACCCTGTCCCTAGGATCCTATTTTTAACCATAACAACACTTTTCTTCAATCCAATACTTTCTTTATTTCAATCTTAATCGTCTTACAAATAACTAGATTCAATGAAAACCGTATAACATAACAATAGTTTAAGAAAACGTAGTGAAACCCTTTAAAACGAAACTGAAATAGATGGCACCATCCCGACTTCTACTCCTGCACCTCCTCGGTCATACCTGCAAGAAGGAGGGTGAGTAATTGGGATTACTCAGTGAGGGTAGGTTCTAGGAACCCACAAACTCATCTCAGTTCACATAACACATCAAGCACAAGTCATAAGTTAATATCACCTAGCATTCATCTAACACGATTTTCTAGACTCTCTAACCCACAAGTTCTCAAGCTAATCACTATACACCTCATGACCTTACACGCCTTCACCATTCTCTATATTCTCTACCGATTCGATACGCCAAACCGGCACACCAAACCGGCACATGCCAAACCGGCACTCGCCAAACCGGCACGCCAAACCGGCACATGCTAAAACAGCACTCGCCAAACCGGCACATGCTAAAACAGCACTCGCCAAACCGGCACATGCCAAACCGGCACTCGCCAAACCGGCACGCCAAACTGGCACTTCGTCATCCTACGACCCAAACTCATATCTCATCGACGACATCCTAACGCCCTAGTCTCATCAACATTCATTCTTAACCAGATTCATTCTTAACATCGTTCATTCTTATCACACAACCGGTTATCCTTTAACATCCTATTATGTTCTAGGTTCTTTACTCACATCATCAATCAACACACTTTTCATCACATCAACACCAACAAACAACTAGATCTAGGTTAACATTAATAAGGACTAACTCCATGAGGTATTATACAACATGAGAGAAGTTCACGACCGGGTCCTCACCTTACCTTTCTCGATGACGCGGATCCAGATTTAGAAGCAGAAGAAGAAAACCGAACAACACCACCACAGATCTGTACTCTCACACTTTCAGATCTAACTAACGAGGAGAACAATGATGAGGAAGAAGAAGCAGGTGAGGAGAGAGAAATAGGAGAGAGAGGCGTGCGGAGAGAGAGGAGAGAGGGAGGCGGCGCGAGAGAGAAAAGAAGGCTGACGGCTAGGGCTTTCGGTCTCCCGGGATCTCTGCAGGGCTTCGCTTCGTTTCTCTCTGATGAGAAAAGGAGGAGGAGGCACTCCTTTTATAGGAAAAGAGAAGAGAACCCTAGGGTTTTATCCCTTTTGGGCCTTAAGCAATTGGGCTTCCCTTTAAAAAAATACAAATGTCAATGGGCCGGGTCTGGGTTGTTACAATCTCCCCCACTTAATAGAATTCGTCCCCGAATTCTGCGTGTAGGCACTCAAACCACAAACTTCCAAACCAACGTGAGTATCTTGCGTCACTTGCTCACTAAACTTGCGGTGGTCCCTCATCATTTTGTATCCCATCCACCCTTCTAAGTCAACATTTCCTTGTGGTTCACAAACTCACCCATACTCTGCTTATAGTTACGCTTAGACGTATTCTTGCTGCTGGCTTCAGAATGTCTTTTAGAGTACTTCTACCCTCATTTACTCGCCCCACATGTGGTGTCATCGTGAAATCAAAACATTTGTTGTGGTGTGCTGCTGGCTTGCCACCACGCCTCCGCTGCGTTATTCTGATTTTTCTTGCTCCCCATGGTCTTTCTTCCAGGCATCCCCATCCGTGGATTCAACCATCCACCAGTGTCCCTTGATCCAACTTGGCAGCAGCCTTATGTTCCTCTTAGCTCTTATCGGCTATTCCACTTGCTCCATGGTTCGATAGGTCTCTTTTAACCTTGTCCTTAACTCTCCCCCACTTTCGATCAAGCGTATAGGGTTCCTAAACCACCGTCTCTACTGCCCTCAAATAACACGCTAGGACTACACTACTAGACTTGGGTGCACTCTACTTCTACTAATCATTTTTTTTTTGCAAGAAGTTATGCATAAAAACATACCGTGATCATTTCAGCTCATTGATGATCCCTAGTAACAAACATCCTCGGCTCTGGTGCTTGCCTCTTGGGTGGTGGTGGTAATGTCCCATCCGCTACTCTTGTCTTATGAACTCCACAATCCTTTACTATGTGACCTTGACGTTTGCAGCGAAAACATCTAGTATCCGATTGTTGTTTAAGCGGGCAATTCTTCTTAAGATGTCCCAACTGCTTGCACCGAAAACACACCCCATGCCAACACTCGTCCAGGTGCTTCTTTCCACAACTTCCACATAGCTGCTTAGGTGGAACTACGGTTCCTTCACTTGAGATTTTCCAAGTCTTTTTCACAGTTGTTGGATGCCCTCTCTTAGCTTGCTTACGTTCTTCTTCCAGCCCGACTTCCTGTTCCGATGCCTTTTCGATCAGCTCGTTTATGTTCTGGTATTCTCGAACGTTGCAACTGTTCTTAAGTTCAATCCGCATACCTTTTAGGAATCTTCGTACCAGTTCTCGCTTTCCCATGTGATGCCCCGCAAACCTTCTCAGCCTGTTAAAATCTTCGGCATACTCTCTCACACTCCGGTTTCCTTGTTTTATATCCTGGAATTGACCCTCCATTCGATCAAGCGCTTCCCGTGGAAAGTATTTCGGTTAAATTCTTCAAGGAAGTACGTCCAAGTCAGATCGTGATGTCCTTGCGCGTCTTCCACTATGCCTTCCCACCACACTAGGGCATCATCCTTTAAATGATGCACAGCCAGATCTTTGCGAAACTCCATTGGGCACCTTGCTGAGTCAAAGTTTCTGACTAACTGCCTCCTCCAATTGTCAGCTTCAATTGCATCTGCCTTTCCGCTGAAGAGTTCCGTCTGCATATTCTTCATGTGTTTCATCATGTCCCAATACGAGGGTCCTTCTCCTTGCACTCCCATATGCACAGGTGGAGGTGGATGTTTCACGGTGTTTCCCGTTGGCGGTTGTGAAGCTCCAACTTCTATTGAACCACCATTCCTTGGACTTCGCCCTTGGTAGGCCTCTCGGTACATTTGCAACTCCTCCAAAACTGCAACATCCAGCACCACTTGACCCTTCTTTGGAACCTCTCTTGATGTCTCTCTCAACTCTGGCTCTATATCAATACAACTTTCACTCAAACTTATAGCATCTGATTTAGTCTTAGTAGCACGATGAGCTGTTCTTTGGGCGGTGGTCATTGCCAATGTAACCTGGGTATTCTTTGGTGGCATCCTGATACAAAAAATGGCTCGTCAGATTCTTGTCGCAAAAGAATTCACTAACCTCGTCAAGTAAGCGAGGAGCTTCGGTCTGAATGGTGCCTTTATATTAATCTTTTGAAAACCCCCATTTAGTAAAACGTTTTCAAACTCTTTTGAAACCCGTATATAAACATTTCGATCTACACCTACCCACCCGGGACAGCACCGGATGAGTTTAACCCCTGCTCTGATACCAATTGTAACAACCCTGTCCCTAGGATCCTATTTTTAACCATAACAACACTTTTCTTCAATCCAATACTTCCTTTATTTCAATCTTAATCGTCTTACAAATAAATAGATTCAATGAAAACCGTATAACATAACAATAGTTTAAGAAAACGTAGTGAAACCCTTTAAAACGAAACTGAAATAGATGGCACCATCCCAACTTCTACTCCTGCACCTCCTCGGTCATACCTGCAAGAAGGAGGGTGAGTAATTGGGATTACTCAGTGAGGGTAGGTTCTAGGAACCCACAAACTCATCTCAGTTCACATAACACATCAAGCACAAGTCATAAGTTAATATCACCTAGCATTCACCTAACACGATTCTCTAGACTCTCTAACCCACAAGTTCTCAAGCTAATCACTATACACCTCATGACCTTACACGCCTTCACCATTCTCTATATTCTCTACCGATTCGATACGCCAAACCGGCACACCAAACCGGCACATGCCAAACCGGCACTCGCCAAACCGGCACGCCAAACCGGCACATCCTAAAACAGCACTCGCCAAACCGGCACGCCAAACCGGCACATGCTAAAACAGCACTCGCCAAACCGGCACATGCCAAACCGGCACTCGCCAAACCGGCACGCCAAACTGGCACTTCGTCATCCTACGACACAAACTCATATCTCATCGACGACATCCTAACGCCCTAGTCTCATCAACATTCATTCTTAACCAGATTCATTCTTAACATCATTCATTCTTATCACACAACCGGTTATCCTTTAACATCCTATTATGTTCTAGGTTCTTTACTCACATCATCAATCAACACACTTTTCATCACATCAACACCAACAAACAACTAGATCTAGGTTAACATTAATAAGGACTAACTCCCTGGGGTATTATACAACATGAGAGAAGTTCACGACCGGGTCCTCACCTTAGCCTTTCTCGATGACGCGGATCCAGATTTAGAAGCAGAAGAAGAAAACCGAACAACACCACCACAGATCTGTACTCTCACACTTTCAGATCTAACTAACGAGGAGAACAATGATGAGGAAGAAGAAGCTGGTGAGGAGAGAGAAAGAGGAGAGAGAGGCGTGCGGAGAGAGAGGAGAGAGGGAGGCGGCGTGAGAGAGAAAAGAAGGCTGACGGCTAGGGCTTTCGGTCTCCCGGGATCTCTGCAGGGCTTCGCTTCGTTTCTCTCTGATGAGAAAAGGAGGAGGAGGCACTCCTTTTATAGGAAAAGAGAAGAGAACCCTAGGGTTTTATCCCTTTTGGGCCTTAAGCAATTGGGCTTCCCTTTAAAAAAATACAAATGTCAATGGGCCGGGTCTGGGTTATTACAATCTCCCCCACTTAATAGAATTCGTCCCCGAATTCTGCGTGTAGGCACTCAAACCACAAACTTCCAAACCAACGTGAGTATCTTGCGTCACTTGCTCACTAAACTTGCTGTGGTCCCTCATCATTTTGTATCCCATCCACCCTTCTAAGTCAACATTTCCTTGTGGTTCACAAACTCACCCATACTCTGCTTATAGTTACGCTTAGACGTATTCTTGCTGCTGGCTTCAGAATGTCTTTTAGAGTACTTCTACCCTCATTTACTCGCCCCACATGTGGTGTCATCGTGAAATCAAAACATTTATTGTGGTGTGCTGCTGGCTTGCCACCACGCCTCCGCTGCGTTATTCTGATTTTTCTTGCTCCCCATGGTCTTTCTTCCAGGCATACCCATCCGTGGATTCAACCATCCACCAGTGTCCCTTGATCCAACTTGGCAGCAGCCTTATGTTCCTCTTAGCTCTTATCGGCTATTCCACTTGCTCCATGGTTCGATAGGTCTCTTTTAACCTTGTCCTTAACTCTCCCCCACTTTCGATCAAGCGTATAGGGTTCCTAAACCACCGTCTCTACTGCCCTCAAATAACACGCTAAGACTACACTACTAGACTTGGGTGCACTCTACTTCTACTAATCATTTTTTTTTTGCAAGAAGTTATGCATAAAAACATACCGTGATCATTTCAGCTCATTGATGATCCCTAGCAACAAACATCCTCGGCTCTGGTGCTTGCCTCTTGGGTGGTGGTGGTAATGTCCCATCCGCTACTCTTGTCTTATGAACTCCACAATCCTTTACTATGTGACCTTGACGTTTGCAGCGAAAACATCTAGTATCCGATTGTTGTTTAAGCGGGCAATTCTTCTTAAGATGTCCCAACTGCTTGCACCGAAAACACACCCCATGCCAACACTCGTCCAGGTGCTTCTTTCCACAACTTCCACATAGCTGCTTAGGTGGAACTACGGTTCATTCACTTGAGATTTTCCAAGTCTTTTTCACAGTTGTTGGATGCCCTCTCTTAGCTTGCTTACGTTCTTCTTCCAGCCCGACTTCCTGTTCCGATGCCTTTTCGATCAGCTCGTTTATGTTCTGGTATTCTCGAACGTTGCAACTGTTCTTAAGTTCAATCCGCATACCTTTTAGGAATCTTCGTACCAGTTCTCGCTTTCCCATGTGATGCCCCGCAAACCTTCTCAGCCTGTTAAACTCTTCGGCATACTCTCTCACACTCCGGTTTCCTTGTTTTATATCCTGGAATTGACCCTCCATTCAATCAAGCGCTTCCCGTGGAAAGTATTTCTGGTTAAATTCTTCAAGGAAGTACGTCCAAGTCAGATCGTGATGTCCTTGCGCGTCTTCCACTATGCCTTCCCACCACACTAGGGCATCATCCTTTAAATGATGGACAGCCAGATCTTTGCGAAACTCCATTGGGCACCTTGCTGAGTCAAAGTTTCTGACTAACTGCCTCCTCCAATTGTCAGCTTCAATTGCATCTGCCTTTCCGCTGAAGAGTTCCGTCTGCATATTCTTCATGTGTTTCATCATGTCCCAATACGAGGGTCCTTCTCCTTGCACTCCCATATGCACTGGTGGAGGTGGATGTTTCACGGTGTTTCCCGTTGGCGGTTGTGAATCGTGACTGGGCCGGGTCTGGGTTGTTACAACCTCAATATAGTGAAGTTTTAAAAAATTTAAACAAAATACCAAAGAGCTTATATGCAAATAAATATATAGAAATTATAACAATGCAAATAGGTATAAAATAAAGAAATGTAGTCTCTCTTAACTCTTGTACATACAACATTATATTAGTTTAGATACTCTTCTTTTGATCATTCTTCTTTAAAAACGTGTGAAAATCCCCCGATGCATTGTATTGTCCACACATATAGTTTAGTGTTAGATGCATACATGATACGTTCATATATAGATATATTCTCTTTTGTTTGTACATGTGCTGCTAATAATTATTTTGGGGTAATTAACTGGCTGTAATTCGTTGATTCTCTTTTAGTTCGCGTCTTAAAGAATCTAATCATAACTTTCTTAGGACACAAGGAACTCTGTCATTCATTTCACAAAATTATTTGTGTGCAATTCTTTTCTCTAGCTCTCACAAATACAAATCCAATATGAAGAAATCTATTTGGATCATTAGTTTACATGAAAAATATGCTATTGAGAATCAATACTCCATTTAGATTAACAATACATGAATGACTTTTTTCTGTGCTCCAGTTGTTTTAGATAATGGAGTTTGAAAACAGTTACATGTTTTACCTCCCTTCAAGCAAATTGTGCATGATCTCTTTTCTCTTCTTTTTCTTCACCAACTTCGTCGCCCATTCAAATGAAATTCACTTCCACTCTCGGAAGAGATAGACCGATGACTGGTCTCCTGCATAGAGCTTAAAGCATCATCACACCAAAAGAGTAAAGATCAGATTTCTCAGTCAGTTGTTGTTTAGTCATGTACTCTGGATCTAGATAACGAAAGCTTCATTTCACCGGCATACTCACATGTGTCTGGTAAAGATCCGGGCCAGTCTTAGGCAATAGAAAGTCTGTAACTTTGACATGAGATTATCATCCAAGGGAACGTTAGCGGACTTCACATTGCTGTTTTTGATGGCTACTGCAAAACCTGTATGGAGATAGTGAAGCCCTCTACCTGCACCAATGCATATCTCAAGCCTCTATCTCCAGCTCAACCTCGAGTTATCCAATGCATACAAATGGTCCTTAAGCCTTCCATTCTCCATATACTCATACACAATCAAAGAAACGAAATGTATGTGTATGAACAGAGACAGCATTTCAATCCATGTCCTGAATTTTATTGATGTAAAGCTATAGCTGATTAGCATTTCTGTGTTTAAAATATTACATTATGTGTTTTAAGATCCATACCGTCCAAACAAATTGATTGATTTTGGTGACAGACCATATAATACAAATGTCAACTTTCCCCGTTTGTCCTTTAAATCAGGGATCCTGCACTGAAAAAGACAGAGAATGGTTCGATCCACTTTGTATTTTTTAACACATTCAGTCTTTCATCAATGCAAGAGCAAAGAAATTGGTTTCAAACCTCTGGATATGGTCTAGTATCAGAAGCCTTGTCCCCGGTTAGATGCTCACATCTTTTACTGCACGTCATTCATATTTGAAAATGTATCAAGACATCAGTCTTAGTTACAACACAAAACAAACCTTCAAGATGATATATATACACATCGGTGAGAAAGTAAAGAATAATAACTCATTTTGAGAAAATATTCCTCAGAAGATAGCAGAACCAGCAGCATTGGTGGTTGTCCTTGCAAGCTTTGGCTCACCAAAGAGGCAAAGAGTACGCAAATCCACATCCTAATACTGCTACCACGTTGTCAAATTCATTGAATAAGTAGTAACTTAATAAACTTCTGCAGCTAAATAGCTCTTGAACTAATACATACGTGATTCCACTTTCACAGGTTCAAGATCCTCAAATCCTATGAAATAATCCTTGATGTGGAAGCTGTCAAAAAAATATCTTCATTCATCACACATACTTCTTCGTCTCAGCAAGTCAGTTACAAAAGTTCAAAACTTCCAAGCGAGTGAGATCGTTATATAGAGAAGAAATACAAACACGACTTACCGAGGGAGAGAACTCGACTCCCAAAACCTCAACATGCGTATCTCTATGGTGGTACAACAACCTTCTTTCAAGTCGGAGACCATGAGAACGAAGTTTGTTATTCTAACTTCTAAAAGTTTGGTAACGATTGAGAGTAAAGAAATGATGATTTTCACGGAAAGCAACTCTTATATTTATAAGTGTAGTTCACATAAGGGAATAAAAGAGGGGATGTATTGAATGAAAAATCGTGTGAGGAGTTGCCAGATTGTGTTAATGATGATGATTGAATGCAACGGAGTTCTCTAACGGTTCCGGATAGCGCTAGCCAAGTTAGAAGAACTTGAAGCGACACGGACGGCAGTTGCCACCGGAAATGATTGTTCCCCTTAACCCAATTGGAGTTTTATAGTCGGTTTGATTAACACAAGCTTAACTTTGACGGCCAATCTAGAATGCAGTTCTTCGACCAGGTCTTGGAAAAGAAAGACAATTTTTGTAGATTAAATTAAAATCTATTTAGAAACTTTCCTTATCACCAAACGATAAAGGCCCAAATAAATTGCATCACAAATAGTTTAAGCCCAATTCAGGAAAACAAAACCGAACGAAAAGTGACTGAATTAACTGTCATGAGTATTTCGGTTAAGTGCTGACATGTCATTTCTTGCCCCCCTCACAAATACTGAGGTGTACACTCTAAGAAGGGAGAGAACTTGATTTTATTGTATAAGATATATCTTAAACAAATAAAGAATTTCAATAACTATAATGACATCAAAGTCTAGTTTTAACATTGATGTTTAGGTCATAAACAAATATAGAACTTGTCTCCTACCAACACATATTGAAGTCTTATTTAGTAAACATATTTAGTTGGAAAATTTTAAGTTTTTCGATCCAGATATTCTGAAAAATTTATTTTATATTAATATATATATGTCAAAATTAAATAATTTTATTTTTATATATAGCTCTTGATAACGATGAAAATGTAGAAGTTACTGAAAAATATCTTCATCTTGATCCTATAGTTTCTACTTCTTAGTGTTGGAAACAAATGTTTTATTTCTATTCACTATTATTATTTATTTGGTTTACTACGTTATATAATTATTTTAGTTTTGAATTTTATAAGCATATATGAGTGATTATTTAATTTTGTAATTAAACTAATGTTTACTTTAAACTTAATGTATTTAATATAAGTTTATATTTATTAAAAGCATGAAAAACCTAAACAGCGTTATAACTCTTTTAGGGTCGGGCCGGAGTTTGAAATTGGTACGGGCTTGGAATAGATGTCTCTCCCTGGATCATTTGAAGGGGGCATGGGGGGATGATATGTGATGAATATGGTCTTCTCCTCTGTTGGGGTCAAAATCGGTACGACGGAATCAATAGCCAAAATTCCCCGCAAACGCGTAAACGCAACAGTTTTATGAATCTCGAGAATCATTTTATAAAACTCGAGAGATCGTTTTATAAAACTCGAGAGATCGTTTTATAAAACTCGAGGGATCGTTTTATAAAACTCGAAGATCGTTTTATAAAAACTCGAAGATCG
>CAKOAT010811820.1:133990-150341 GCA_932364175.1 Eruca vesicaria subsp. sativa | reverse complement strand
CCAGTTCAACGCAGATTCGGAATAAGAACCTTCTTGCTTTCAAATCTCTCTTATTTTCGTTTTTATTCTAAGTTATCGTTTTCTTATTTTCGTTGTGCGGTTCTCGCAGATAGCCGGTTCCTCTGGAAACTTAGGGTTTTTCCCGAAGTTTCCTTATTTACGATTTATTTGACAGTAGGGTGAAATCGACTCCCACATCCTCAGAGTTATGGGATGCTCTAAAGATGTTTTGCAACTCCTGAGACACAGGTGCACCCTGCTTGGTGTCTAAGATGAATCATAGAAGATCATTCTTCTTAGTGTGATATAGAACTGTTCACCAACGTAATGAGGAGAGAAGAGTCTCCAAGAAACGACCTGATTTGAACCAAAGCAAAGAAGTTTACAAATTTGATGATAAAAAATATGGTGCTGCTTGTTAAAACCATAAAACAAAAACCCTAAACCAAAACCAAGTCGGTTTGGTGAAAACCAATCCCTAATCTTAATTGGTTTAAGATAACGAAAATTAATTCTAAGTGGTTTACATTAAAAGTAAATCATAAGTAAACTGAAAATAAACTATCATGGACGTGCCAAATCTTCTTGGACTAATCATAATCTAAATTGGCTTGTCTTTCCACTTTTTGGGCCGATAAAATCCCTTTTCGAACAACTCTTGCTTGGGCTCAAAAAATCTTGTTCCTGATCCCACCAACTACCTCCTGAAGCTCATTTTATTGATAATGATGCTCCTGATGTTCTATTTCAAGCTCAGGTTCTTCATTTTCATTTCCAACTCATTTCTCACCCAAGTCGTTTGACAAGTCCATTTCCCAATCATGTTTGTTTCTCCATTCCATTTCATGTCCATCCAATTTCCTTCCATTCATTTTCTGGTCAATGAGATTGCGTATGGTGACCCATAGCCAGTACTTTCTTTATGAAGCCCTCATCAAAGATTATAGCATTCATCAAATACATCATTAATAAGGCCAATAATCTCTCATCTGAGCCAATTAGGCTGTGCTATGGCCTAATTCCTTTCTGGTACATGCATTGGCTTTCCAAACATGAGTTTGAACCTGATCCAGGTCGAAAAGGAAATATAGGCCCAGTTTTTTTGTGGGCTGCCCCGATTGACACCCCTATTCTAAACTTAGGTAGATTCTAAAACCGATAGCCACCTCATTGGAACTAAATCAGCATAAACCGTAGCTTAGGAAGACTCAGATCACCTCGTGCAAGTTTTTCGGCCATTATATTTTACGCCCTAGAAATATATTGGATAAGAAAATTGAAACATTTACATCATAGAAATTCCTTCATGTCTATAGTGAAATCCCGCCATTCTGTTGATGTAGACATCATCATCACCAATTGCGAACAATCTGATTTCCAGAAGAAGATGCCATTCAATTTCGAACACTATACCTCCATAATATGAAATTTTCCATCCACTCCATTGTCCATATTAGTGTTTAACATTATGCATGTAAAGGTGGTAGACTGTTGCAGATATTCATGGCACCCATCATATTGTAGGTAGATCCTTCTTTGCTAGAAAACCAACCTTGTTCTGTAAGACTATCATGTTCTTTCCATGCTTGTCGATATAGCACCATCTTATATTTTCCAAATATGGTATGGCTTGAGGTTGAGACGCTTTTTGTGCATTTGGTAAGTCTTTAATTTGTGATTCAGCCCATAAAGTTTCTTCAATCTCTAATAATTGTAAGATTTCTTGCGGATTTCCAATTTTGTTATTATATACTGTAACATTACTGTATTTTCCAAATATACCATATAACCCTTGGAAAATAATTTAAATCAAACTCCTTGGAAGTCTCTAGAACAAATAATCCATGTTAGTGTAGACTGAAGAAGAGGGACTGGTGTTTATGAGCATTTTCATTCATTTTTCTTTATTTAGGATACAAATATGAGATGGGTGTTTAGATAATTGTTAGAAGGAATAACAAGTTGTTCTCAAGAGATGATGAAATGAGTAATACACAATTATTTGGAAATCAATACACATAGTTGAAAACAAGAATAGATTATTTGTTAATCTAAAAATACACAATAATTAATTAGGAAAATGGATCCTCGTAAAATTATGTGTCTTGTACGAGGAACTTTCGAGGACACTATGAATATCCGTATGTTCCTCGTGAATAAAAGAGAAACAGGTTTCTTCGTGAAAGAGACGTTATTTAGCGAGCATATTACGTGGCAGAATGCGTTTCCTCGTAATGTACTCGCTAATGTTACGTGTATTTTACGAGGAAACCATTTAGTGAGGAAAGAACGAGGCCAGCTACTTTTTAGTTGTACACGTGTTTGTTGTTGGGCATATACTAACCAATTTTCCTCGTAAATTCCTGGTTTAATGTCACCTACCAATTCAAAATTTTCCTATAAATGTGTTGTTTGAGTTTCCAAATGAAACACACCAGAAAAATTGAAAACATAAAAGAAGAAAAAAATTGAAAACGTGAAAGAAAAAAAATGTCCGGGGATGGAAATATTTTCGAGTTACAAAGGTGGATGTATACACACATAGTTGGTAATGGGAGAATGACGAAAGAATATCTCGAAGGGCTGGAGATATTTATGCATCAAGCAGATTCTACACCGCCCACGCAGGAAAGTTGTAAGATGTTCTGACCTTGCCGAAAATGCAACAATTCAAAATTAGCCCCTCGTGAAATGTTTGGAAGCATTTAGTAAATAGAGGTTTCACGCCACATTACTATATTTGGTTTTAACGTGGAGAAGATTATAGTTGTGGGAATGAAGCTAGCAGTAGTAATAGCAATTTTCTGGTTGAACTGTTTGATCATTTACATAATGAAAATAGTTACCATCAGAAGGAACATATGGTAGATTATGATAGGGTTCATGATATGGTTCATGATATGGTAGGTGATGCATTTTTATTTCAAGTTGAAGCTGAAGAACCTAACATAGATGAAAATTTTTTTTTTATGAAATGTTAAATGATGCGAATCAACCAATTTACGATGATTGTAGAGAAGGTCTCAGTAAATGGTTGTTGCCTGCTAGAATGATGAATATTAAAACCGATCACAATCTACCTGAAAAATGCATGGATGCATGGGAAGATTTGTTTAAAGAGTGTTTGTCGGAAGAAAATGTGTCTTTTGATTCTTATTATGAGATTCAAAAATTGGTTTATAATCTTGGGTTGCCTTTGGAGATGATAGACGTTTGCATCGACAATTGCATGATTTACTGGGGAGATGATGAGAAGTTAGAAGAATGTCGATTCTGCAAGAAGTCACGATTCAAACCACAAGAACGAGGGCGTAATAGGGTGCCATACCAAAGAATGTGGTACCTACCAATTGCAGACAAATTGAAAAGATTGTACTAATCTGAGGAGACTGCCGGAGGGATGAGATGGCATGCCGAGCATACTCAGACGGAGGGTGAGATGACTCATCCATCAGATGCAAGACCGTGGAAACATTTTAATAAAGTACATCCAGATTTTGCTATCAATAGCCAGAATGTGTATCTTGGATTATGCACAGATGAATTTAGTCCATTTTGAATGTCAGAGAGATAATATTCATTTTGGTCAGTCTTTCTTATGCCATACAACTGAAGATGTGCATGCGATAGAAGTTTCTATTTATGACCATATTAATACCTGGTCCGAAGCATCCAAAAGGTCTCTTGAAGGTTTTCTACAACCACTGATAAAAGAGTTGAAAGATTTGTGGTCAACAGGGGTGACGACATATAAATGTTCATTGAAAACAAAGATTACGATGCAAGTTCTGCTTCTGTGGAACATAAGTGACTTTCCTGCATATGGTACGTTGTTTGGATGGACTACACATGGGAGATTATCTTGTCCATGTTGTAATGGAATGACAGATGCGTTTCAGTTGAAGAATGGTAGGAAGACAAGTTGGTTTGATTGTCACAGTCGATTTCTTCCCATTCACCATCCGTATAGAAGAAACAAGACATTGGTCAGACACAAAAGGGTTGTGAGAGACACTTCTCCACCATGTTTAACTGGAGAACAAATCGAAGCGCAAATCGATTACTACGGTGATCTAAACACCATTCCTCGTGGTGGTAATTGGCATGTTCCCAGTAGTATGCCTGATTTTTATGGAGTTCAGCAAAACTGGCACAAGAAGAGTATATTTTGGGAATTTTGTTATTGGAAGGATCTTCTTTTGCGTCACAACCTCGATGTGATGCATATAGAGAATAATTTTTTTGAGAACATCCTCAACACAGTATTGAATGTCCCAGGGAAGACGAAAGACAACATAAAATCAAGGTTGAACTTACCTGATATTTGCTCAAGAAGTGAGTTACATATAAAAAGCAATGGACAAGTTCCAGTTCCGATATTCAGATTGTCATAAAAAAAAGTCAGTGTTGTTCAGCTGAGTGGCATCAGAAGTGAAGTTCCCTGATGGGTATGTTTCAAATCTTTCTAGATGTGTTGAAAAAGGTCAAAAGTTCTTCGGGATGAAGAGTCATGATTGTCATGTCTTTATGCAACGACTACTTCTATTTGTATTTGCGAAGCCAATGCCAACAAAAGTACATGAAGCTTTTGTAGGTAATATCTATTAAACATATACTTTAATTTATTTATTTATTTATTTATATGCTCAAATAAATAATATGACTACTAATGTGTTTATATTTTTGAAATATAAAAGGAATTGGAGCACTTTTCACGGATCTGAGCACATGCACTCTTAAAGAGGATGTCGTTCAACAACTTCATGAAAACATTCTCATCTTACTGTGGAACTTGGAGAAATTATTTCCCCCAGCATTTTTTGACGTCATGAAGCCCCTAGTTGTCCACCTCACGTATGAGGCATTGCTTCGAGGAACTGTATCAGTATGGATGTACATTACGAATGGATGTATCAGTATGAGTGGGCCATGAAAAAACTAAAAGGAAAAGCTAAATATCTTGCAAGAGTTTAGGTTCTATAGTTGTCGGAAGTTTGACGGAAGAAACATCACACTTCACATCATATTACTTTTCACCAAAAGTATGAACCCGGAAACGAGCTCCAAGAAGATATGATGATGGTGGTATTGTGCCGACATATTTGGAAAAGGATGTTCCATATATCTTTGGCCAAATTGAGAGATTTGGTGGGAAATTGAAAGAAGTTTTGTGGTCGAGTGATGAAGACCTCCATAGTGCACACATTTATATTCTTCTCAATTGCGAGCATGCATTGATTCGCTATTTTGAAAGGTACTTATAATTACACACACATATATATTTTCTGGGGCTTATTAATTAACATAAAATTTTACTGTCAATTTGTTATTCAAGTTGAATAAGCAATCTCGTGTATATCCACAAGTGAGTTAAACAGAACAAAAGATCAACACTTTATTAAGTGGCTGAGGAAACATGTATTATAACGTTCTCTTTATTTTTCAACGTTCGCTGTTAGTATGATTAATTTCAAAGTTCTTTTTGTTTTTGCAGGTTGATTATGATGATCCAGATTATCCAGCACGGTATCACGAATAAGTTCAAGGTCCAGTTGCAAAGGTCACCACATCACTGATGTATTTCACACGAAGCTATACTTTTCATACATATGATTATGGTAGGCACTGGGCGACAAGTAATTATGGAATATGTGTAAAAGGTGAAACAGATTTCTATGAGATCTTGCAGGAGATATAGAAGTTGAATTCCAGGGTTATTGAAGCTGAAATGTGTCCTATTCAAGATTGACTGGTTCGAACCCGTCGTTAACAAAGGTGTTCGGGTTAACAAATTCGGTGTAGTTAATGTCACTGGTGGACGAAAATACAAAAAATTCGAGCCTTACATATTAGCTTCGCAAGCACACCAAGTTTGCTTCGTTCCAAAAAATTCAAGCCTTACATATTAGCTTCGCAAGCACAACCTCGGGGAAAAACTGGTAATCTGTTATCAAAGTTTCACCGCGTCGACGCATAATCGTTTGAGAAGAGCCCCCCCTTTAAAAAACGAACGCACCAATGGAGTCGAGGAACCTGATCAACAATTTGATGACACCTTCTCATCGATCTGCATAATCGTGAATACGAAGATTTTCCTGACGATACCACATACGAAGCTGTTGAAGACGACTCTAATGAAGATGTTTCTAGTGATGACGAAAATGATAATAATGTATCCGAATGATGATTTAATTTTTAATTTATGACTTAATGCATGCGTTTAGTTTGTTTGATTATGAAATGAAATTAACAAGCAAAAAGTTGTTGGTTAGGAAAAATTTGTTTGTGTGTTTAAGGGTTTATTATGTAGAGATTGAGGTCTACAAAGAAGTAGAGATTGAGGTGATATGTTAAGGAAGTTGGGGTTTGAGGTTTCAGTTTTTTAGGGTTTAAGGAAACCTTTCTTCGTAAATTCCTCATAAAGCAAAACACGGGTCTGGTTAATTCCCCGTAAGATATATTTCTTCGTAAACTCCACGTAAAAAGAAAACACTGGACTGGTTAATTCCACGTAAGCCATTTCCTCGTAAAATTCTCGTGGGCTGAAAAACCGGGCGTGGTTAATTCCTTGCAGACAAAAAGACGGGCCTGGTTAATCTCTCTTTATTTAACGAGTACTTAACGAGGAAAAAAACGCGGGTCTGGTTATTTCCTCCTTAAGTTAACGATAACCTTACGAGGAAAAAAAAATGCGGTCCTGGTTAATTCATTGTAAGCGTACGAGTAGTTTACGAGGAAATATAATTCCCTTTATAAGCTCGAGCCATCCAACTTCTCTCATTCGTAGCAACTTTCTCTCTATCTCCTCTCTAAGGTATTTCTCTCTACTTCCTCTCTAGATAGTTTAGATAATTAGTTTAGGATTAGTTTAGGTGGTTAGTTTAGGATTAGTTTAGGATGACAGGTGGTTTAGTGTAAGCAATTTAGCTAAGTGATTTTAGATAAGTTTATAGAATTACATGTTTCTTTTATGTGGTTAGTAATATATTTATATTTTTTTTATAGAATGATTAATATTTTGAATTACTTTTTTCAGATAGTTAGAGCTAATAAACTTAAGTAGGCGATGACTCATTATAGAGACATGTTTACCATGCCTGATACTCATATAGGCGCATCATCTTCTTCAGCTCCCGGTTCTTCAGTTACGGATACTGTCCCGGAGACTCAGGCTTCTCAGAGACTCTCGTAGTCACCTTCTTTTGCTGCACCACCACCTATTTCTCCGTTTGCTGCGCCACCAGCGCAGGATTATGTTCCGGAGCACGTGCCTCCTCCTCCTCCTCCTCCTCCTCCTCCTATGGCCGAAGTTCATCCCGATTTGCTGGTGCCGCCGACGGCTCCTTACACGCGGTACACCGTCGAGGACCTTCTCGCTCAGCCAAGTAGAGAAGGTTTACCAGTGTTAGACCCCGACCGACCGGAAGGCACTTTCTGGTATGTTTCATGTTTAAAAATATTTTTTATTTATAACAATATCAAAATATTTAGTAATTTTAGTTAGTTTTTATTCAATTCAGGTTTGGGGTTCATAATCGTGTCGCTCGGAGCGTAACCGAGGTAATCAAAGGTTACTTCCTGGATGCACATCCAAACTGGAAAACGACGCCGAACCACGTCAGAAAGATATGGTTCAAAATGTTTGCTGTAAGTGGTTATTAATTTTAATTATTAAGATTTTTTGAAATATTTTGGATTAATTGTTAATGTAATATTTTTTTTGTGTACAGAAAATATGGTGTTGGTCCATAGGAGTGAACGAGAAGGTGAAAAAATATTTTCTCCACAAGACAAAACATCGATTGTTGGACACGGTGTCCAACTGGAAGGACAATTATCTGGTGGACAGTTATGAGCACGGGAAACTCGCTGAGCTCACAACGGAGGTGTGGGATGGCCTCATCCGTTATTGGAGCTTGCCATCGTCAATCAGAGTCTCCAACAGCTGCTCCTCTTCCCGTATGACATAAGAAGAGCATGGAAATACGCCGATGCTTCACTTTCGGGTCAAACACCCCACACTGGTGTCCGTCTAGGGTAGTTAACATAAATTTAAATTAATTAACTTTTTTATCATATATATTTTAATTGATTAATTGTTTTAAAAATATTTATGAGGCCAAAGAGAGGGAATTTCTATAATCTCTTAAGGAATTTTAAGTAAGGACCAAACCCAGCTGATCCAGCAGTCCCCTGTTGGGATACCGGTCATATTATCTACAGTTGAAGTGGATGAGATTTACGAGCAGGTAATTTTTTTATTATTATTCATTTAATATTTTATTATTAGCTAACATTAATCTTCAATTTTTTACAGGACATCCCTAAGAAAAAGGGATGTAGATTGGGGATTGATTCTGTTAAAGATGTCCCAAGAGCGACATCATTTATGCTCAGCGACGGGAAGATGAGACTGCTCAGCTGCGTTCGGAGTTGAACGCGACGCGTTCTGATTTGAGCACGACGCAAGCTCAAATGGATTCACCCGAGGGTTTCTTGGACGTTCTAGCGGCTGGAAATCCGCAATTGGAGATGATCTTAGCAGCGAGACAGAGAATATTGTGCATTTCAGAGCCAGACCGGGACGAGGCGGACAAAAGGAACGACGACTTCGAGAACTACTCTTAGCTCTTTTTATTTATTTTTGTTGTAATATAAATTTAAAACTGAAAATATATAATAAGCCAAAAATATAAAGTTCTTAAAAATATGTATAATACGTACTAGTCAAAGGTAATACAAGATAGAACAAAGTAATACTAATAATGCTAGTAGTACACATACACATTTATATAAAATAATATAATATCAAATCTTCAAATTTATTTAATATAACGTATATCTTTCCTTTTCAAGAAGAGTGTACTTTTGATATTTTTCACAAAGATTAGAAATGATTTGAATACATTCATGCTCTTACTAAATACTTCTATTTAATCAAAAGATTTTTAGACAGATAAATTATTTATAAAATTAAAGCATTTTTTAAAAATAATAGATATAAATAAATTGGAATCTTAAATTATATTCTTTACATAACGAGAAAAAAGTGTCAAAATAACTTTTTATAAAGAAGAGAATATTATTTATAAAATACAGAAAAATTTAAATTAAAGAAATTTGAAATATTTTTTTATTAAAATGTTATAAGAATATACGTTCTATCAAATTTAAAATTTTAGAATATTTGTATGTAAACCAAATTTAAATAAATATTTTCTTAAATTTAATCGTAAAATTATTTGTTTATTAAAGTATTACTTAAATACATATTTTATCAATTTTTGTCTATTGGAGATATTATTAAAATAATATATATATATATATATATATATATTTTTTTTTTGTTTTTGAAATTAATTTTTGCTTTAAATATGAAATATATTATTTTAAAATTTATTGCTTTTATAAAAAAATAAATAAAATTTTAGTTAAAAAAATATATTTTATATAGAATTTTATTAAATTTTGTTTTGAAAATTAATTGTTGATTAAAATATTATCTTAATAGTTTATTTTTTTTTTATTATTATTTAAAGATAACAGAAAAAATTATTTTTCTATAAATTTTTAGCTATATTAATTATTTAAAAATTTTTAAAAAATATTTGGAAAATAAAATGTGGACTCATCCGAAAAAATTAAAAAAAAAATCTTAAACAAAATCTATTCAGTAAATAAAATAATATGGGAACCACCTGAAAAAAATATAAAAAAAATAAAGAAAAATAGTGAGTCCCGCAATATTTGAAAATAAGAGAAAAATAATAAAAAAAAAAAAGAAAAGGGTAAGAAAAAAGGGAAAAAGGTAAGGTAGTTAGAAAAAAAGTGGAATAGTGAGAATATATATGTTTTCTAATTAGGGCATAAAAGAATACTTTCCAATGTTTTTTGGAAGGTTTGTTGGTTATATTTGTTTTGTTTTGTTTTGTTTTGTTTTGTTTTGTTTTGTTTTGTGTTTGACGGGTGAACGAACCTGCATTGTTTTTAAAACGTGATTTTAGTAGGTGAAGTGGCTTTTTTTGTGTGTAATCTGCATAGTGAGATACATTTTATAATGGAAACAATTTCTGAAAACAATCAGATTTTTTTATCTAGATAATTTTATAAATATTAAAAATTTAGCCATAAATTGATTTAATTATACATATTCGATTAAATTTTTTTATATCAAGTGATATGAGATATCTAGGTGATTAGATAATCCCTTAACCATAAATTCATGTTATTTTTTTCTTTGTACATAAGGATTTGACTGGGTACTTAATTTGTCAAAGAAAGTTGAAAGTTTTTGAACTGTCACAAACTTCTGCTTATATAAAAGTTAATCCTTAGGAACCCTATCTAAGTCTCAAAATTTGGGTTAAATATATTTGAAATTGTATGGATGATTAAAAAGTAATAACATGGTACTAGAGAAGTTATTTGCTTCATTTATTCTATTAAAATAAAAGTTATGACTTCTTTGATGTGTGATATTTTAGTTGGATTATCTTTTCGATATTTTATTAAATATATTTATTTAATGTTAATAAAATAATATCTTTCTACCTACCTTAAACTTGATATATTTCATATCTTTTCATTTTAAGCATAAATATTAATATTTAAAAAATCTAACAAAGTTGAAAAAATATTATAATATTATCTTAGTTTCCAAAAAATTAGTAATATTTTCAATTATTTCGTAATTAGTAATGGAATAGTATATCTAAATTAATATTCAGTTATCATTTCTAAAATGAAAATATTTTTTTATCTATTTTATAGTTATAAACTATCATATTAAAAGTAAACCATTACATTGAACTAAATATGAAAAACTATATTAGATTGGTAAGTTAATATAGTTATTTTCAAAAATACAAAACGTGTGTGTTAAAAATATAATATGTTTGCAGAACGGATAACATCAGTAAACTATATAATACATGAACAAAATATTATCTTATCTTACACTTTCATATATACAATAATCTTTTCTAAAATGAATAACCATAAAATTGCTAAAGCTAATTCATTACTTTGAATTATAGGTCAAAATCTAGCATAAATTAAATACAAAATAATTTTAAATATATTTTTTCATGCATATATATTAATCAGTTTCATAACCTGTCACAAATTTAGTAAGATAAATATATAATAAGAAGAGAAAAATACATGGGATGATTTGATACATTAATTAAATTTCATCATGCAAATTTTAAAAGTATTCGATTTGAAATAGGCTTATCACATTTAAATATATAATTAACATTAAGAGTGTAAAATAAATGTCTATGTATATTAAAATGAAAACAAACATCTGTACCTCAAAGTCTACTATAACTTAAAATATTAAAGTACCATTTAGAGTATGACAGTATAATGCATAGAAGTTTATACTTCGACAAACTAATCATGTTTTTTTTTTCTGTCAACAAACTAGTAATTTTTATATTAAGTAGTTCAATAATTGTTGACAAAAAAAAATGTAGTTCAATAATTATTATTGCAAACGTGTATTTCTACAGCTAAAAAGGCATAAATTCAACTCGAAAAGTATGTCGGATCAATCTGTGGAACAAAAATAGGTTTTTTGGGAAAAAAAATGTACTCATTTCCCGCGAAGCCAATTTTGAAATCAAAGGCCGTCAAAATACACCAGTTTATTTCATGTGGGGTTCAAAATTATAAAACCAGTGTCATTTGCTTGTAAATCCTATAATGTACTAAACGGTATAAGTGTAGTGATCCGCTATCAAAATATATTTTTGTTTTTCTCGACATCTTCATCTCACTAAAATGAAATGCCTATTTAGCCAGTAAAGATGGATCGAAAATGAAAAAAGGAAATTAGGGGAATGAAGTCAAAAGGTTGGTGGATAGAGAGATAAGTTTCTAGAGAGAGAAAGCGAAAGTGAGCTGGTTTTTTCCGGCCGACGGAGGGGCTTCCACAGCCACAGTCGGTCCGGCATTATGTTGTCATGTTTGTCTTGATTTCCTTACTTTTTTTCATGTGCTTGTTTTAGAGAGGTGGGAAGTGTTTTTTTTTCTTTTAGTTTAGTTTCGGGGTGGTGGAGGCTCTCTTAGCTCTGTGTCGTCGGTATCTGGTGGCCTTTGTCTATGAAAGTTTTGGTGGTTTTGGCTATTCGAGAGTCTTTGTACTCGGCTCGAGGTGTTTCGTGAGATGGAGGCGGTGGTTCTAGGGTTTCTGGTTTTATTTCAATTGTATGTGTGCTTGATGGTCGGATGAGATCTCGATTCGTTTGATGATGCTCTCCGACGGACTGAAGATGGATCTGAGTTTGGTGGCTTCGTTTGTGTTACGGATGAGATCTCGATCTAGATGGATTGATACTCTCCTTCGGAAGAATCATTGGTGATGAAGTGGCGGCCTTTAGACGTGATATGCGGCTTAGAGGCGTCGGTTTTGAGCGTGGTGGTCAAGTTGCGGCAGCCATGGGATGCGGGTTCCCCTTGACACGCGGTTGGCGGCGCCTTTTCAATTAGGGTTTTCGTTTTATGGGCTTTAGACCCCAAGTGAGTTTGTTTTATCCTTTGGGTTGTTGTATCTCTGTTTTGTAATTGGGCCTTATCCCTTTGGCCCATGGCCATTAATGAAATTAAAACATTGACGGAAAAAAAAAGCCGGTAAAGATGGATCAGAAATTTAAAATATAAAACCCATTAAGGGTCTACAACAAACAAACCGAGTTCAAAATACTACGTGCTTGGTTCGGACAAAAGTTAACTGCCATGTGTCAGTCATTGCAGTATCTTAATCTCTCCGCCATGACGCTTCTCTTCTGATGACCAAAATCTCCGCCATGAAGCCATAAATCGATAGGAAACCCTTAATTTCTCCTCCTCGAAGTATCACCACCTTCGGTTAGCTTGCCAAAGATCTTAACCGTCACTAAGGACTACGGCTGAGTTGATGCGACAATCTTCAAAACTTAATTTCTGGTCTACTCTCCAGTCGCGCTTCAGATTTCGGCTTTTTCAGAACTTTCATGCGTTCGCCTGACTATTCAGGAAGTGAAGCTCGCTCCTTGGAACACATGACACACGGACTTTTAACAATCCCAATTTGGTTAACGGATGAAGAAGCCTCGATATTAATCTTTTTGAAGTAGAAAGAATACAATGTTAGGGAACAAAGAAGGAAGTAGATAGTGAAGACTCCAAGCACCACCGATAACTCACTACAGAAAATGTGAGTATTAATAGCATCGGATTATAACGATTTTTACATGTATGCTATTATATATCAACACTTGCCTTTTTCTATTCTAAAACTCTATAAGGCATTTGCTATTCTGAAACGCTATATTAGTTCTCGCGGAAAATAAAAATGTTTGGCCGCGTAAATGTTTTTAGTGTAGGCGCCTTCGCATTGCAAAACTAAAAAGAAACGTCATTTTCAACGAATAATCTAAAATTTTAATATATAAATTTATTTCTTTTTTCACTTCTCTAAAAACTTTCTCAAATCTTTCCAAACAAAATCCTTCTCCATTGCTTCCCTGAGAAATCGAAGCTTGAAAATGCATGTTCTCTTCAACCGTCGCTTCTTTGTTCTTTCTCATCAATCTCGGTTCTTTATTATCATCACAGGAGTTGAAAACGATTTTGATTTTGGGGTTTGATTTTTGGTTTGTGTGAACATGCATGCGGTATCTTGTGAATTTGTGTTTCGATTAAGACTACATTGGGTCCGAATTCTTAGATTGTTTAAATATGCATGTGCAAGTTTGTGATTTTGGGTTTCAGTTTAAAGTCTTTTGGTTTTCTATCTAATGTATTTTGTTTGGATCTTTTCAGAAATGCCACCGAAGACAAGAGGAGGAGGACAAGTCGGTGATCTTCGTAGTATACGTAATAAAGATTTGGAGGTAGACAAGACAGTGACTTTCCTTAAGATGACAGTGGCTCCCAAAAAAAGTTTGCAGCTTCCCCGAACAAACTAAAGGTGAATAAGAAGACAATAACAAAGAAAGTGGCTTCCCAAAAAAAGACAGTGACTGTAACTAAGAGAAGAATGGGTAGAAAGAAGAAACTGACTGCTAAAGAAGTAACACCGGAGGATGATGAGGTAGAAGATGTAACTCCGAATGTTGATGAGGTAAAAGATGTAACTCCGCAAGATGATGAGGTAGAAAATTTAACCCCGGAAGATGACGCTATGGAAGAAAATAAGGGTAATGACAATGAAACTGGTGAGGCTGAAGATGATAACGAGGATGAAGTAGAAGATACCAATATGGAACAGAAGGAGGATGAAGAAAAGGATGCAAATATAGTAGAAGAAGAAGGTGAACACATAAAGAACGCAACGTCTAAAGATGACAAAGAAGATGTAACATCAGAAGATGGTTGTGTTGTGGTAGAAGAAGATAATGCTGATGAGGCTGAGAAAGGCAACGTCTAAAGATGACAAAGAAGATAATGAGATAGAAGAAGAAGCTTAATTGAATGGACACGAACAGAACGAGGATGAAGAAGAAGCTGCCAGTATGGAAGAAGATGAAAGAGTTTCAGCTACAAGAGCATGAAGTGAAAAAAAAGAAGAAGAGGACCAACAAAAATGCATAGAGTGGCTGAACATCCGAATGATAAAGTTGTGGTCACATTCACGGACATTGGTGAACATGTTGGACCAGGTTCAATAACACCATCGTCTTTTCTTGGTCCTCTTGTGAGGGAACATGTTCCGGTTACACTTTCTGACTAGAGAAAACTTGATGCATCGACTAAAGCAACAATATGGGAAGAAATTCAGGTTTGTATAGATATGTTTTGTTGAACCGCAAGATGAATTTAGAAACTTGTTTGACCTTTGCTTATTCTGATGCAGAGAAGATTTAACTTGCAAGAAGAGTGGCAGAAAGCTGTCATATTCAAGAAATTTGTGGAGTGTTGGGAAGTCAAGGCTAGTGTCACAACTATGCGCTGCGAAGACTACTGCTGAGAGGACAGCTTTAAAACCTAGCAACATCTCATCCATTCAAGTGTAGAAATCTTGGATTAAGAGCAAGACTACCACAAATTTCACGGTTAGTTATTGTGAGGGATAGAACTCACTTCTTAATTAAGGTTAGGTTAAGGTTGGGGTGAAGACAATCGTGGGCTGAATCCCTTAAGAATTTAGAGAACGAATTCGAATTGTATTGATGTTTTTGTAAAGAAATGAATACAGAGATATTTGAGATTGATACAGAGAAAACACTTGAATGATCTACGAGTGATAATGTATGTGTAAAAAATGTGTGAAAAGCCTCTCCTCCTCTCTCTGTTTTTTTCCTCCTTTAAATAGTCTTAGGTCGCGCGTAACTTCCCCTAATCAGCCTCCGAGATTCTCTCCGTAAACTAAGGGATTTGCAACAGCTTCCTTTTGACTGTGTCATATGTCTCTATCTTCGTTTCCTAGGCTGTTTTGTCAGGTCCCTACGAAAGAATCCGGACCTCTTCTCCGTGACCTCCTTCTCGTGACCTCTTTCTCGTGACCTCTTTCTCGTGATCTCTTTCTCGAGACCTCTTTCTTGTGACCTCTTTGGGAGTAGCTTCCTTCCTTAGGTGAGCCGTATTCTTCTTTGAGGTAGTAGCCCATATTCGGCCCATTATTGGGCTCGGTTTAACTAGTTCGCTAACTTCAGCCGACGGGCCATATTTGGGCCCAACAGTTGCCCCCAGCTTTCGAGATAAGATGCTTTTCTCGGGAGCTAAACCTAGCCGCCGAATCTTTAATTTTTGTTAAGATAATGATTACTCGTGATCTTTTCTCGAGTATATCTCTTGCTTGATCCGACGGTTGTAATTAAATCTAATGAAATCGACGGTTTAGTTTAAAAGAATATTGAAATAATTATTCCCCGATTCTCGAGGCCTCGACGGGATATAAAGCTGCTCGCATTAATTTCAACTTCCCCACTCTCTCCACGTCGCGATTCGGTTTCCCCAGGTAACTTCTTCTCGTTCCTTCTTTTTATTTTACTTCTTTACAGTTTTTTTTTTTATTTCTGCTCGTTAAATCTCCGAGTTTCTTCCCTCGAATTTGTTATCTCCAGAGGTTTTGATCTATCTCGCTTGATCTTTCTTTTTCCCTCTTTTATCTCTCTTTACTTTCCCTCATCGTTTTCGATATGACCCGACCAAAGGAAGGTTCCAGAGAAACGGGAATCTCTGCTTCAGGTGCTCAACTTATGAAGGTGAAACAAGAAGTTGGTGAATCCATGAAGAGGACTGAGAGGAAGAAGAGGGCTAAGGATTCGATAGCCCAAAGAGTTTCCAAACGGACAAAAAGGACCGGAGGCTCTAGTGGGAGCGTACCTTCCGGGTCTCATCTGCCTTCTGTTTTGAGGAGCCA
>CAKOAT010811820.1:0-126202 GCA_932364175.1 Eruca vesicaria subsp. sativa | reverse complement strand
TCCAGAGGTCGGCCTCGGAGGCTTGCTTAAGGATATGGGTCGAGTATTGTTTCATGAAGGCGTTAGTGAGCTGATCGAAGTTATCGATTGAATTTGGTTCGAGGCTCGAAAACCATTCGAGAGCTGTCCCGACCAGGTTCTCAGCAAAGGTCCTGCAATAACCTGCTTCGCATTCTTCTCTTGTGAAATGTGCTTTCACAATAGCTAAGCGGAAGGCTCTCAAATGAGCCTTGGGGTCCGAGGTCCCGTCATATTCGGGGATTCTGATTTTTCGAGTATCTCTTATGTAAGAGCTAGCGATTTTCTCTGTGAATGGGGTTCCACGGGTTTCCTCGATCAGGCTCTCGATTTCGGGAGCTGAGCTTGTTGCTTTATGCACTTGAGCGTTCAGCTTCTGGAGGGCTGCGTGAGTTTGCTCCATGTATCGGCGAATAGCCTCAGGTCCTTCTAGAGGAAGGACATTTGGGTCTTCGCGGGGAATCTGATGAGAAGATTCTTGGTGGAGTCGAGTGTTGCCGTTGTCCCAAGCGTTAGGTGGACTAAATCGCTCGTTAGCTCTAGAGCCACTTTGAGGGACGTAACCCGGGGGATGAGCTGTGGGATCAGCTTCCGTCCCCGGGTTGTCTCGGTTAGGGGTCGTGCTTCCATTTTGGTAAGCTGAAGTCGGTGCCCTGCCTCTAGGAGGGGGAGACATCCCTTCTCCGGACCTAAAGATAGGTGGCGGAGGTGGCAATCGGGTGCTGTGTTCGTGAACCCTATTGGATGCTGAGCTAGTCGTCGCTATGTTACTTCCCATAGCACTAGTTACAGGTGGACTAAACACTGGGGTTGTCCCGGTGTGAGGTGTCCGGAGAACAGGCTCTTGCCCATTATGAGCAATGCTGTTGGGGGAAAAGTTCAGGCGTCTGCGAGGGAACGTGGGTTCGGTGAGTCGATCTCGAAAGGCGATTCCTGAGCCTTGACGTTGTGACGGATGAGTTGTCTCGGTTAGAGATCTAGTCACCTCTTCGAACCGTTGTTGCCGGGCAGTTAACTGTTGCAAGGTGCGCTCATTATCCTGAGCTCTTTCTACCAACTGCACCATCATTCGGCGCATTTCGGATAGCTGAGCTTCCGAATGATGCGGAGTGTGTTGGCGTTGAGGGTTTTCAGGAAGAGTAGTCCCGGCGTTGTTTCCACCGGAAGACCTTGGGTTAGCTATCCCAGTTCGGTTCGGTTGAGCGTTAGCCGGAGGCTGTTGCTCGGATCGAAGGTCAGCGGGTTGAGGTTCCGGATCCTGAGGGTCCGGATCTCTTCTGTTCGGTGATCCGTCGATCTGGATCACGGGATCCGGGATGGATGGATTCGTTGCCTGGTTGGATGGATCCNTTGCTCGGATCGAAGGTCAGCGGGTTGAGGTTCCGGATCCTGAGGGTCCGGATCTCTTCTGTTCGGTGATCCGTCGATCTGGATCACGGGATCCGGGATGGATGGATTCGTTGCCTGGTTGGATGGATCCATTCTCAAGTTACGGAGTGAAGGATTCAATTATCTCGTCCCCACAGACGGCGCCAAAATGTGAGGGATAGAACTCACTTCTTAATTAAGGTTAGGTTAAGGTTGGGGTGAAGACAATCGTGGGCTGAATCCCTTAAGAATTTAGAGAACGAATTCGAATTGTATTGATGTTTTTGTAAAGAAATGAATACAGAGATATTTGAGATTGATACAGAGAAAACACTTGAATGATCTACGAGTGATAATGTATGTGTAAAAAATGTGTGAAAAGCCTCTCCTCCTCTCTCTGTTTTTTTCCTCCTTTAAATAGTCTTAGGTCGCGCGTAACTTCCCCTAATCAGCCTCCGAGATTCTCTCCGTAAACTAAGGGATTTGCAACAGCTTCCTTTTGACTGAGTCATATGTCTCTATCTTCGTTTCCTAGGCTGTTTTGTCAGGTCCCTACGAAAGAATCCGGACCTCTTCTCCGTGACCTCCTTCTCGTGACCTCTTTCTCGTGACCTCTTTCTCGTGATCTCTTTCTCGAGACCTCTTTCTTGTGACCTCTTTGGGAGTAGCTTCCTTCCTTAGGTGAGCCGTATTCTTCTTTGAGGTAGTAGCCCATATTCGGCCCATTATTGGGCTCGGTTTAACTAGTTCGCTAACTTCAGCCGACGGGCCATATTTGGGCCCAACAGTTATCTACAACTAAGTAACTTTCTTGTTTACAGTTCATGTCTAAAAGATTTAAGCACACTCATTTTTATGTTGTAGGAAATAAGTAACAAGTTCAGAGAGATGAGAAGAAATCAGATTCCTCACACCACCAGCCGCAAAGGAATGCTTCGTTTAGCTGAAGATATGGTAAGAGATTAGCCAAATGTCTATATATTGTACAACTTATTAGAATAAAATGGTACTGAGATATGTTTGTTTTTATATAGAAAAAAGAGCAACGACCCAAGGAAGATGAGTAGAAGTAAGGTATGGATTGTGGGACACACTCATACTGATGGTAGACCAGTGAAGCCTCAATTTACTGAGACTATTGTAAGTTGTTATATTGTTGTATAATTAATGGATTATGATCAATGAATTAACTTGATGAGTTTAAATGTTTGTATCAGGAACAAATACAGTCACTTGATACTCAAATGGACTCATCATCAGCTCTTGAGAACATAAGGGAAGATGCTGTGAGCAAGATTTTGGGAAGAGACAAACCTGGACGAGTTAGGGGGTTTGGTAGAGGGGTTACGGCTACTAAGCTAGTATATCTGCAATTTAGAGACTCAAAGATTGCAGATATGGAAAATGAGATTGAAAAGTTAAAGGGCATGGTCCGAGACTTAGTTGGAAAGAAGGTAATTCTGTTCATTTAAGCTTGTTCAATTGTTCTTCAAGAAATTTACTATTTCCTTTTCCTTTTTCTCAGAAAAGTAGTGGTGATGCTGAAGCATCTAAGACTAGTGGTAGATTCAAAGGAGAAATTTACATATATTGGATTGGATTGAATCTGAAGATGTTGTTGTTGGTGAAGGAGAATTCTACTATGATGAACCGAAGTACATAATTGGTCGTGTATTGGTCCTAATGCAGTGGCTATCGTTTTTAAGCCTGCACTAAGCGCAGAAGCTTCTCTCTGGAGGCCTACAACAGATTTGTTAATTCTTGATGAAGCTGTGGGATACAAAGTAGCTTGGCCAATGGATAAAGTGATTTTGGATAGGGATCCAAATGTTTTTGAAGATATATCCATGGTAATTTTTTCAAATCTTGCTTTCTTCCTACGCACAACAGATGTGTTATCTCTAATCATAAGCTTTTTTCGTTTTAGCAAACCAAGGATGGTGAATCGCGAAGATGCAAGATATATGATTGGACCAATGACGAGGAGGAGTTCATTTCTGAAGGTTGTGTGCTCATCTAAATCCAAAGAGATGGTTAACAATATACCTTTAGGTCCGTATGATGTTGCTATTGAAGTTCTGAAGGTGTTCAATGATAAGGCATATTTGTGGAGGCCAACCTCTGATATGTGTTTCATTGGTGATGCACTTAGCGAGTAAATTCCATGGACACTCCTAAAGGTTGAAGTCATACCTACAGCTGCTACAGATGTAACACCTACTAAAGCTGCAGACAAGAAAAAAACATCACCTGCGAAACCATCAAAGGAAAAAGCAGTGGTATCAACTTTGTCTGTTTTTTGCTGTTGGATCTTTAATTGATGTTGGAACATGCTTGTATATCTGGTTTGAGTTGTAGAGTCCAGGCAGCACTAGTTTGACTAAAAGTCTAAAGCAGAAGTATATTCTTTTTGATTGCAGCAACTCTGGACGTAAGGTAGCTGAAGGAAAAGTAGCTTTGACGGATCCGAATGAGTTGTGCCACTTTGTACCCATAGGTCCAAATGCAAGAAAGGTGTGGGCTGAAGTGGCTAAGATTAGCAATGCAAAGGTCTGGAGGCCAAAATTCAGATATTAAAACAGTATCTGATGCAATTGGTTCAGATGTGGCATAGTCAAATGATAAACTCAAGTTCATCTAAAACAATGTCAAGTTTGTGTTGAATTTATGTTAAGATGTGTAATATCTCTACTGGAACAATATTTTTAATTCTCGGTTTCTAGCTTGGTTTTGAACTAATGTGTAATATTATGACCAAGTTTATGTGTAATATTATAACTAAATTTATGTGTGATATTATGACTAAAATTATGTGTAGTATTATGATTAAATTTGTGTGTGATAACAATGATACGTACATAAGTTTAACATTAGACCATAAACTTTTAAAATTAAAACCCTAAACCCTATAATTAAAACCCTAAGCCCTAAAGTTCAAACCCTTTACCCTAATTCTTTTTTATTTCAGATTTTTTGCAATCATAAGAAATGATATTATAATATTAATTTCATAAAACTGATTAGATAAATTTTCATACAAACCTCATTGGTTCAAACCCTATACCCTAAAGTCTGTTTACATACAACCATGTTTAGTGTGTATGAACATATGATTAGATTGTTGAATTTTATGGATTAGGAGCATGATGCTTGCATGTATTCTCATCAGTCTCTTGGTTCCGCGTACTAGTCTCCGGGTTATCATTGAAGTGCACACCATCTCTTATGTTGTTTGGGTTCAGGAACCTATCAACATTTCAGACTGGTCACAAAGGAGGAGGTATTTGATCTACACTGGTAAGCCTATCTCCAAGGTCTTGGCGCATGGCTCTCATGTCTTCTCTCATGGCCACAAACATCTGCATCAAGGAAGCCTGCTCGATTGCTTCTCCCATGGTTCTTTAGAGTTTCTCCTTACAGAAAACAAGAAAGACTTAGTTTGGTCAAGTAAAAACTAAAACAAAAGAAACAAAAATGTAAAGATAACCTTTTTTTAACTTTGAAAATATGCAAATAAGAAATTACTTTTTTTCTTTAGGTTTATGGGGACCGAAACAAGTAAGAATATATTTAGATATGAAAGAAAATGAAAAAAAAAGGTAACACGTGACTATGCGGTTTTAACTAAAAATGCAAGGATTTCAAATTTCTCGACCAAGAATGGAAACTCTCGCCCAAGAAAAGGAAAAAGTCAGTTTGCCTTTACTACTAGCACTTTTTATGATTTGCTTTGATCCAAGGTAAGATCTAGCAGGAAACAAGTACAACAAAACTTCAAGAACAAAGATGAATACAACTTTTTATAGGTTTTACGATTTATCAGAATAATAACTAGATGCAATGAGAGAACAAACGATTGATGGCTTCTAAAGAGATGAGGCTATTGGATCTAACAAACGAATGACATAGGACTGCGAATGATAAACTACTCAAGTGCAATATGAATCAGAAGATATTTTTTATGGGTTTTCTATAGGTTTATGAAAGGATAAACTATATGAGTGAAGAAAAAAAATTAATTTTATGATTTTTGATTTATGAATGCAAAAAGAACGAATGAAACTAGGGATGAATAAAGGATAGAAAAGACCTGATGCTGAAGGAAATTCTGCTCTGATACCAGTAATGATACAAGCCTAAGCTATCAAGGATGATCCGGGTTGGACTGATCTAATTGATATACCATGATTTTGACCCACTTTTAGTCATGGTATTGATGTGTTTTTATGTCTTTTGGAGCCTTAAAGTGCAGAACTGCGTAGACGCGTCAGATGTTTAGATATGGATGGAGAGCTTCCCATGGTGCTATTTATCCCTTCTTTGGACACAAGATAGACATTTGAGTTAGCTTTCCAATGCAACCGGTTTGAGGTCAATCCAACGATTAGATCAGAAGTTATGCCCGTTTTACTGAAGAGTGGTCAGTCTGTCTCGCGAGAGAAGGCTGTCGAGAAGATATGTGCATGTCGATCGATGGGAGACACCTAATATCGGTCGATATGAATGCCAGAACGTGGGCTGACTATATTCATGACCGACTGAAGCCCACAAGTTACCATAATACCCTTGGACGACCAGAAACCCTAGTTATGATATTTATAAGCCATTGTTGACGGCTACAAGCGATCAAAGCTTTTCTAAGTTCCTTTCTATTGTTTCTCTTAGTTAGGAGAGAAGGGAGAAACTCTTATCAGAGTCCTCTTGGAACTCCATTGGGTTTATATCTATTCTATTACATTTTTATATCTATTCATCTATGAATTCTATGCAAAACTTCATATCTGAATAGATCTACCTGTTGGATTTAGGGTTCATATAGGTTGTGGGATTAGCCCCAACTATAGATTGCTAAGTTGTGATATTCATTGTTAGGATGTTCTTAATGCTTGTTTCTAGAGTCATGAACTAGAACCATGAACTGAAATAGTTTACTTTATTAATCTTCATCCTGACATCATCCTCTACAAACTCAGACTCTATTAGGCACGATGCGACAGCCGGTCTAATATTAATTCTCGAGTGAACACAGTTTCGATTCGATCTGATGATATCGATCGATACTCCTATAGAGTCATTGATCGACGGAAACACATATCGACCGACACTGCGATAGCAACATCGGTCGATATTGTCGGCATTCAGATCAATGGACGAGTCTAACTAGCGATAGCTATAGATTTGTCTAAGAATTGAAGTTCTTATATATCATGCATGCAACTAGTTAGGTATCTATAGCATTATAATCCTGATTACCTGAATAGAAACCCTAGATCTAGCAACCATCCTTCCATCTAACAACTCCTTACCAAGCTGAACAATTAATCTTGTTCAACTTGTTTATTACTTTATTTATTTACTGCATAATTACCTATTAGCCTAGCTTAATCTTATAACTATTAGATCTATTAGGTTCCCTAGCTCCCCGTGAATTCGATCTTTAAGTACTACAATTGAACCTCTTATTTGAGAGAGTAATTCACTCCTTAGTGTTAAACATTTGAGTGATATCAAATTAGGCGCCGTTGCCGGGGAGCTTTGATCGCCATTAGATCTTGTTTAGTTAGATTTAGTCTAGGTTTTGTTACTGTTTTAAAATACTGATAAATTTTTCTTCTTTTTCAGGTACATACATCTCAGTACCAGAAACAATGAAGAGAGGATTTCTAGTTCCTTCAAGGAAGGAGCCTGCTGTTTCACGCTTATCGATCGACACCCTCCAAGCAGCATCGATCGATAAGGCACACCGTCAATCGATCGATAAGGTACAAGCAGCAATGATCAATAGAGCCAACACCCCTACAAACAACATTGTTCGGCCAAACACTATTCACCCGGCTATTGTTCATCGCGCTACTGTTCACCCAATATCGATCAACAGCATTCATCCGATGTCGATCGATACTGTTCACCACAAGTCGATCGACACTCATAGTCGAACATCGATCGACAAAGCCTCGCTGGGAGCAGGTAAGTTTTCTGTTAATCAGGAAGTAGTTCAAATTGGACCAATAGGTGAAATAAGCAACGCAATTAGCTAAAATAAGAATAAAATGGGATGAAAATCCCTGTTATAATCCATTCCACCTTGAATAAAGGTGAAGAAATAAAATTGCCTTTGCAAAACTACAAAACCCCTGTTCCCCTGAAATCGATCGACACGGCTCACAACGCGTCGACTGATACTACCCACCCAAAATCGATCAACACGGTGCATTCCGTGTTGACTGATACTGTTATCCTGAAATCGATCGACACGCCTAACCGAGCGTCGACCGATACTGTTCATCCCCCGTCGATCGACACTATTCATCTCCCGTCGATCGACACTTCCCATCCGAAATCGATCGATACGGCTCACACCGCGTCGACCGATACTATTCTTCCAAGATCGAACGACCCTGTTTGTGGAAAGGAAGAAAATTTTGACTCCGAGCAGAAAATTAAGTACATCCCTCTTATGAGTCATAATCGCTTTCATGGTTATCTTGACGAGCAACCTATAGATCATACTGATATGTTTGAAGACCTAATCTGGTCTCTCTTTGATAAAGCCACTGAAGAGTACCACTTCTGCAAACTCTTTCCTTTCACTCTTGCTGGAGAAGCAAGACGTTGGTTCAAAGAGTTGCCACCAGAGTCCCTCAAAACATGGATTGATATCGCGGAAGCCTTCTTCAACAGATTTCTCTTTGACACTCCACACCATCTAAAGATTGAGTCAACAACGAGATATGTGGTGGAGGATGATGAACCAGAAAACAATACTGGTGATATGACGCATGCATCGGTTGACAACATAACTTCTACATCGACCGATGCCACGATCTTTCTATCGGACGATATCATTCACCCATCAGCGATCGATACCATGATTTCATCATCGGTCGACACTGATCACCGAGACCCTGCTCATCATGGTACTGTTCATCCGACAACCGACACCACTAGCATGGAGACAGAGAAGGACGAAGGGCTCATACTCAAGATCGATAAGAAGGGTATCTGGCGATACAAAGGAGGTCGTCCTTGCAACTTTATAGGGCAATTGATTAATGGAGAAGAAGCAATAATTTCTGATGTGATTTCTTTTCCCGAAATGGACACCTTTGATCTAAGTAGCCAGTGGTATGATAGGGTAAGCGAAGACCCTTTCCAAGGTCTTCTTTATGAGGACCCCAGAGATCATATCAAGATACTTGAGGAGGTAGTTTCAGCAACCATAAATAGATCAATACCCGAAGACCACATTCTCTGCAACCTCTTCCCCCATTCAATATCCGGAGATGCGTTTAGCTGGTTCAGTAAGATGCGTTTAGCTGGTTCAGTAAGCTGCAGCCAAATTCTCTAACCTGCTGGGAGGACATCAAAGACGCCATCCTAGGTAAAATTTTCAGCACTTTTTCAGCAAATTTTGAGATTGAGATGAGTTCTATGCTGTAATATATGGTGGAAGATGAGGAACAAGATGAGTCTGGAGAACTGATCAGAGTAGAAGAAGCTGATATTAAAGATCCGACTCCCACATCGATCGACACCAGTTCCTTAGTATCGATCGACAGTACGACTGCATCATCGATCATCACCACCACCTCATCGATTGACATCAGCATCGCGGAATCGATCGATAAAGACTTTCGTCATCAATCGATACCACTTGAAATCCTTGAAAGTTTGAATTGTCCTCCGGACACTGCAGACTCGACACAGAAGAGCACTAATGTATCAGGTTCTTCTCCTTCCCTGGATGTAAACATAGAGAACGGAGAGGATCTTGGAGATTTGGATTCAAGTAAAGAAGTTACTTTAGAAGACTTCTTGGAGCTGAAGGAAGGGTTTGAGGATGCATATCAGAATTTGGAGCAGAAGCTTGATGACAAACATAATGCTAAGAGGAAAGATGGAGAGACTTCATCAAAGACTAGCATCGATCGACACCAACCTGATGAGATCGATCGATACCCTCCCTGCATCATAGATATACAACCACCTTACGGAATCAATCGACAGTCGCCATACATCATCGATCTACATACATCCGACTGCATTGATCGACACCCACCCGATTGTATCGATCGACAACCATGGTTGGATGAACTGCCAGGATACATAGTCAAGCTGGAACCAGTTGAGGAGATAGTGCATAATTCTGAAGCCTCACACATTACTGTCCCTAAACATTAGAGACCACCTATTTGGACATATGAAGCTGATGGGTTTCACAAAGAGTGAAAAGGATACATGATCCCGTTAAGATTATGGTTCCAAATGCGGTGTTTGAGGCTGAATCTCCTATCCCACCAGATAAAAGTATGGAGTTAAGTTCCTATAGTGGAGTATTAGATTATCATCAGCACGTCAGAGTTTCACAGAGAGGGTTGAGATTTAGAGATGAAGTCGATAAATCCCTAGAAGAAGCATCGATCGACACTGACCAGACACCATCGATCGAGATGATCAATCCACCATCGAACGACACTACCATTGGTACATCGATCAACACCAGACGCGAATCAGAGTAGAATGAGTATGAAGTGTGTGGCAATATTTTTGATGGAGATACCACCACACATTCAGACAAGTCTGGGGGAAAGAAGAAGATGAATTGGAAGAAGAGAAAAAGAATCAATGGAAGTTCTTAGTTATCATTGATTTTTCACTTCTCAGATGATGCCCGGACATCCAAAGTGAGATTACACAAGTCTGTGGGAAAGAAGGAGAGAAATTGGAAGAAGCGGAAAAGAACCAAAGGAGGTTCTCAATTACAATTGACTCCTTACTTTTCAGATAGTATCAGAAAATCAAGAGTGCGCAGCAGATGCTTCTCACATCCATATGCAAAGCTTAAAGCACTCCTTATTGCTGAGATGATAGACAAAGGATAAAAGTCTATGGAGGAGGCTTTCACACAAGAATGATAAAGCTTCATAGATTGGACAATGAGACTTGAATTGGAGCAAGTTCTCATTCTCATCCGGACTGAATCAGATCTCCAGAAGTCAAGCTAATGACTAAAAATAAGCGCTGAGTGGGAGGCAACCCACTGTTAGTTTTGTTAGGTAACAAGAACATACAAGAGAAAGATGAGTTTAACTAAGAATGGACGAGTTCTGCACCAGCATCGACCGACACTTGATCAATGTCGCTCGACAGAGCATCACAAGTTTTGATCACCACTTAACTGTGTTGATCGATACTCACATCAATGGCAGGTATACTCGCGAAACTTTGTTAAATATTTTCCTTATGGTTTATTGTCCCACCAATCTTAGGCTGTATAACATTAGTTACAGTGTTATTTAAGTCTGGGGGGGGGGGTTCTACTAGTACTGTGTGTTTAGTTAGCTATTTAGAAAAGCAGACCAAAGTAGATGATTACCATTCTAATCGACCGATACGAACCAGTCGATATCGCTCGACACATACATACACGCATCGGTCGACGATGCCGACTCACCATCGATCGATATCCATATTGGTCAGGTATATCATTCACATTTTCGATATCAGTTACACAATTATTGTGTTTTATGCTCTAACTCCGACTAGTTATACACTGAGGACAGTGTATGATTTAAGTCTGGGGGAGTGGAATTACTGATGCTACTTTACCTCTTTTTGATCTTATTAAAAGTTTTCACAAAATTGGTTTTATTGAGTTAAGAAAGGGAAAAATTTTCAAAGTCTTACTTTTTATCTTAACACTCTTTAGCACCATTCTTAGATTTGTTGATTGCAGAAAGTACTATAGATACTAAAGTGGATCACCGGTCATCCTATGACAACACTTTCATGATTGTTTGGAAGAACCAAAGCTGATTTCCAACCTAACCTGACATCTACTGGTTGTCTTGGGGCTTGGTATACAAGGGATCGGAATCCTCCTGCAAGTCTGGAAGGTAAAAGTCTCAAAATTTTTGGTTTCCTTCTCTCCTTCCTTTGGCATCCCTAGAAAATAAAAGATTGAGATGATTTCCTGAGAGGCAGAGGGAGAGGTACATTACCCATGACCCCACTATTCTAAATCAAAGGGATGATCACACATTGTGGAAGCGAGGGAGAGGTACATTACCTATGACCCCACTATTCGGCTACACTTTGTCAAAAGAGCTACAAAAAGTAGAAAGATCAATAAGATGAACATTAGTTGTTCATTGTGATTGATATAAAAGAAAGAAAGAAAGAATTGGGATTCAGAAAAGGAGGGATAAAGAGAGAAAGGGAACCAGGATGAGAATGCCTGAAACTTGTTTGAGTTGAATCCAAGTGTTCCTTGATCGATACTCCCAAGGTAAAGCCTACACCTTTATTTTTATGCATAAATGAAATCAGTAGAGGGGATAGACAGACAAGGAATGTTTAAGTAGTATAATGTACTTCTGTAGTTGATAGATATGAGATGTGGCTTGCAACAAAGTAGAGGTGATGATTTTAAAGTTGAGATTCTGATTGAGCCCCTGCTGTTTTTTTTAAACTTCTTTCAAAGACTAACTTAAAGTTTGCTTGAGGACAAGCAAAAGGTTAAGTCTGGGGGGATGATATACCATGATTTAGACCCACTTTTAGTCATGGTATTGATGTGTTTTTATGATAATTATATATGTTTTGGAGTCTATTTAGAGTATTTACAGGTTCAGGTACGTCCTGGAGAAATATGGTGATTTTGGTGTCTTTTGGAGCCTTAAAGTGCAGAACTGCGCAGACGCGTCAGATGTTTAGATATGGATGGAGACCTTCCCATGGTGCGATTTAGCCCATCGTTTGACACAAGATATAGCTTTGAGTTAGCTTTCCAATTACACCGGTTTGAGGTCAATCCAACGGTTAGATCAGAAGTTATACCCGTTTTACTGAAGAGTGGTCAGTCTGCCTCGCGAGAAAAGGCTGTCGAGAAGATATGTGCATGTCGATCGATGGGAGACACCTCATATCGGTCGATATGAATGCCAAAACGTGGGCTGACTATATTTCATAACCGACTGAAGCCCACAAGTTACCATAATACTCTTGGACGACCAGAAACCCTAGTTATGATATTTATTAGCCATTGTTGACGGCTACAAGCGATCAAAGCTTTTCTAAATTCTTTTCTATTGTCTCTCTTAGTTAGGAGAGAAGGGAGGAACTCTTATCAGAGTCCTCCTGGAACTCCATTGGTTTTATATATATTCTATTTCATTTTTATATCTATTCCTCTATGATTTCTATGCAAAACTTCATATCTGAATAGATCCACCTGTTGGATTTAGGGTTCAGATAGATTGTGGGATTAGCTCCAACTATAGATTGCTAAGTTGTGATATTCATTGTTAGGATGTTCTTAATGCTTGTTTCTAGAGTCATGAACTAGAACCATGAACTGAAATAGTTTAATTTATTAATCTTCATCCTGACATCATCCTCTACAAACTCAGACTCTATTAGGCACGATGCGACAGCCGGTCTAATATAAATTCTCGAGTGAACACAGTTTCGATTCGATCTGATGCTATATCGATCGATATTCCTATAGAGTCATTGATCGATGGCAACACATATCGACCGACACTGCGATAGCAACATAGGTCGATACTGTCGGCATTCAGATCAAGGGACGAGTCTAACTAGCGATAGCTATATATTTGTCTAAGAATTGAAGTTCTTATATATCATGCATGCAACTTGTTAGGCATCTATAGCATTATAATCCTGATTACCTGAATAGAAACCCTAGATCTAGCAACCATCCTTCCATCCAACAACTCCTTGCCAAGCTGAACAATTAATCTTGTTCAACTTGTTTATTACTTTATTTATTTACTGCATAATTACCTATTAGCCTAGCTTAATCTTATAACTATTAGATCTATTAGGTTCCCTAGCTCCCCGTGAATTCGATCCCTAAGTACTACAATTGAACCTCTTATTTGAGAGAGTAATTCACTCCTTAGGGTTAAACATTTGAGTGATATCACTAATCAACCAAAAGGATCTGGACAGAAACATATGGATAGCTCAAAGTGCACCACACGAGAGATGAAAGGCTCGTGATACAACACAGGTTTCCTCAAGGCCATGGAGGTACTGGTCTAACAAGGCAAAGAGGAGACGAGTTCTTTCTTGAGAGCTCTAGGGTTTTCGTTAGAAGAAAAGTTTATGTTTATAGATTGCGTAAATAATACAAACTGCTTATTGGTAACTTATATAAACATCCAATGCAGTGGTGCCTTCTAGGGACTTTGAACCAAATAATTCACAATTTTGGTATTGAAAAGAAGGCGTGCAAGCCAACTAGAAAAATAAAAAGATATAAAAGGACTAAAAAGAAAAGAAACAAGCTGCAAAAAAAAACAATCAAACTATTAGAACTAAGAAGTCAAATGCTTACCTTTACTTACCTTTCTGGCTGGTTTGATTGACTTTGGTATTGGCTAGACAGACTGGTCTTCTAGGTTGATGACCAGCAGGTTGCTGTGGGCTTGATCAGGAATGAAAGGCCAAAGATTTTCACTTGAGGTCTTGGTCTTCTCGTTTGGTCCATCACTCTTCCAACCTGGGTCTTGAGTCGTTAAGCAGCTTGGATTGTCATCCCCTTGTTCAACAGTTGATTTAACCCGTCCATGATCATAGGCAAGCATCATACTCTCCTCAAACTTGTGTTGAGTACCTTAGCCCTTTGCCTAGTGATGGGTCCTTCAAACACAGTCGGCATTGAAACTTCTTGAGTGGTTTCTGGTTGGATTGCTTTGGTGATCATGTCTTGGATGTCTGGTTCGGTTAGGTTTGGTTCTGCTTCAGCTTGAATGTCCTCATCACTTCGTTTACGTTACTCTCAACCCAAAATTTTTCATTATTTACTCAAAAAGCCATTTATAAATAACGGGTGTTGTATTTTCTACCGCAGTTACGGAAGAAAGAATATAAGATTATTCAAATTGAATATGTATGTTGTGATCAGACTCAAGGAAAATGACGTAACCCAAGAGAAATATAATTTAAAAAGAAAACATGAATAACAAATACATCATAAGAAAAATTAGAAATTGGAAGCACAAACAATTGAGACCTCGATCTGAGATCATCTTAAACTGTATTATTACTACATCCTCTCTTATTATAAACATGGCAAGTCTTCGCAAGAACAACACATGTTTTAAACCTTTACCGACTATCGATACGAATTTCACTTAACGTGGTACGTCTTTCTTACAAAGGCCTAGTATGCCGTCCTTTTGCCCGACCACACAGACGCGAGTTTTTTGGGATAGGGTACTCGTCTCTCAAGGACGTCGATGTTGGAAAGACACGCAAGTAGAACTTGATAAGTTTCTTGAGCTTCCAACTTAAAACCAATTGACAATTAGTGGATTGGTCCAAGTATCTTATATATTACTGTCCCTGACATATTTCTAATGTGTGATATTTATCCTAACACCCTCCTTCTAGATAATGGTGGATCTAACTATTAATCTCCCAGAATCTATCATACCCCTACCGAGATAATGCTTTTTCGTCTAGAAATCTCGATAGAACTGAGCCTTCTCTGGGCCATCAGCTAATGGATTGATCGGGCCACTTTTCGGGCCGGATTAATGGGACATGGTGTGGGCCCGCTCTGATACAATGATAAGTTTTTTGGGCTTCTAACTTAAAACCAAATGAAAATTGTTGGATTGGTCCAAGTCTCTTATATATTACTCAAGTCCCTGACATATTTCAAATGTGGGCTATTTATCCCAACAGAGATGTTGTCCCAAATACTGTCTTGCCCAAAACTCAAACCATAGGTTCCACAGTCCCACGTTGTCCAAAGCAATGTAAATGGCTGTCCATGATTTTGGGTACACCTGAATCCCAAATATATGTCATGTTCTTAACTAGAACAAGAGAAGAAAATAATGTGCTAGATTGAGGAAGAAGAGGCAAGAAGAATGCCTCACTTGGACAGTTCAAGGGAAACTGCATCACGTAAGTTGCACCCATTTCTGCTCCCTGTGTTCCAATGTCCACCATCCATCTTGTATTTTTCCGGTCAAAACACATTTAGACAAACTTAAGCTGATAAAAAGAAAGAAACTACTAAATAAAAAGGTGTGAAGATAAATATACCAACAACCCATAAGGACTAACCATTGAGATGATAACTTTGAACGATATCCTCTTTGTTCTCTCTTTGTTCTCGAATACAATCTTGATGAACGTTCGATAGTCGACTTGCAAAACAGAGGTGTCAAGGTATATACCTCCACCTGTGGGTTTGTCCGAGATGCTATTGATCTTATAAACCCCGTTTATCTTAAAGAAATCTGCAAGTTAGAGGTGTATCCGCAGGCACAAATGAGACACTATTGATACCGTATGTTTGCTTCCCATTTATCTGCCCCGCAGAGCTACCAAACACAATAGTCAGTGATATTAGACCATAATGATATGATCCTTGTGGGTTGGGTCTTGGTCCACTAGCTTTCAAGTTGGTTCTACGAAAAACATAATCATTAGATCTTTATAATTCACTATGGAGCTTAAAACGCATAGTTACCTATGCAAAAAAGAGTACCTGATGGCACGTGCTTGGTTAAAGGACCAATCAATTTCAATGGTGGGACCACCAGGAATTGGACCAGAAGCTGAAGTAGACGAGCCACTGCATCGGAGAATGCCGGTGATTGTTATGATCTTATTGGTGAACCTAGAGGAAGCAACGCCGTAGTAGTCACGAGGAGATTGGTCAGCAGTAATGAGAACAAAATAGGGCTGGCCAACATGATCGTCAAGTGAGGAAAACATGGTTTGCATTGTGTCCGTCCCTTCGACTTCCACGAGCTTCATCCTATGGTTTTGGATTCTGAAGTTTAGAGAATTTTGTAATCCAACGTTTGATATCCTAAACCTGTATGTTTTTCCTATACATCCACAAAAGGAAGGATATTAATAAACGTGTTTTTTAAACACTATTAATAAACCTGTTTTTTAGACTAAAAATATAGGAAATAAACGTGTTTAACTACCAAAATATAGGAAATAGAGATCACGTGCCGCATACCTTGCTCAACGTTTAATGTAGCACCTTTGCTTCGGCCATTGATAAGAATACCATCAGGCGAGGGTAACCTCCTTCCTCTATCAAGACGAGCCTTCAAATCCTGAGGAATATACAAATATTAAGATGTGTTTAAAAAAAATACAAATATTAAGATAATTTTTATTATTTGTATAAGCAATCGATCATTTAAAAAAATTAACATATATTATAATGGATTAGGCTAGCAAAAATAATAATATTTTATGATATGGCCACGCTTATTATAATTATATAGAAAGCTAAAAAAATTAAAGTTGAGAACTTGTATAAATTCATGTTATTAGATTCTAGTATACAGATTAAAGTCGGATTTAATTATCTGTAACCAATTGTGCATAAATACTACTATTATTATTTTTTCAATTTAATATATTATAAATATTATATCAATTTTATATTTATTTATTATTAAAGTTTTCCAGATTAGAAAATTAAGAGCACTTTCACGGAGGATTTTAGATGGAGTTCTCTCACACAGAAAAAAAATAAGAAAAAATTGAATAAGTTCTCAAACAAACACCTATAAAAACCTCATAGCAAACTCCAAAACCCACGTATTTATTAGTTAATGGTCAATTATTCGCTTAATGTTTAAATTTAAATTGATAACTAATTTAAATAAAATACACATTAGTATCTTTTTGGTTGAAGGTGCTCTAAAAACTTTATATATATATTTGATTAATCAAGGGAACTAAGTTAATTTTTACATCACATTTGACTCTTTTTTTTTTTCAAATCACATTTCACTCTATAAATTAACAAATTGTAAACTTAGTAGTTACCATTATGTCAAGTTCATGCTAAACAAGTTAAAATACATTCAAATTTTATTAAACAAAATTAGGTTCATACTTATTGTTGGCAAAATAATTTTTTTTATTTTTGTTTACGAAAACTTACCATGTGATTAGATTTGTATCAATCTCCGCTGAAGACAGTGTAGTCTCCTGCGGGGTCAGCAAATGGAACTGGAATTCCAGGACGACTAAGGATTCTGATGCCTCCGATCAGCTGGTGGCCGGATCGCAGACCTGTTGGTGTAATACCGATCAGGTTTGTCGTAATCTCCAGCCGTTCGGTGACGTTCCACCCCAGCATTTATAGCAATAGCTACTCCAACAGGAGTTGCAGCCCTATGTCTATAATTAATTTGGTCGGATGCGTTGCATACGCGACCCTTTGAATCTCTTAGAACTACTTTCTCTATATTGAAAGGTAAGCACAAACTTACCTGCTTCCAGCCGGTTGGCGTCGATCGATTTGTGTAGTCTCGCGTCGCTCGATTGTTGTGTATCCTCGTCGATCGATTCTGGTTTGTATGTTTCCATCGCCTTGCCTATCGATGCGTCGCTCGATATGTTCACCATCTTGTCGATCGATGCTCGGCTGAAACTTGTGTTCCACTTCTTAAGTATCTGCGTCAGCACGGAGAGAAGAAAATTTCTTAGCAAACAAAAAGTAAAATCTCGACTATATTCTAAACTAATCTAGTGGTAATAAGAAAGAGTTCCTGGCAACGGCGCCAAATTTGATATCACTCAAATTACCCTAAGGAGTTAATTACTCTCTCAAATAAGAGGTTCAGTTGTAGTTCTTAGGGATCAGATCCACAGAGACTCTACGATTACACAATATATTAGAATAATTAAAATAAAGCTAGACTGGAAGTTGGTTTAATAGTTTAAAACAGTAAATAAATGAGGTGAGCGATTGAATTGAGGTTACTAACAAGTTGGAAAATAGCTAAATCTAGGTAAACTCTTAGGTATGATAAGTAAGCAATTTATGGTTATAAAAGGGTTTATGAATATCAATTATTCTAGAACTCAAACTTATTAAATTATAATCTATCAACTTTCGAATGCATAGATTATCTAATGCTTAGACCTAGGAATCCAACGTTCGTATGCGAGTCCTAAGGGAGTATCGATCGATGTTCCCTCTGGGTCGTCGATCGATGTCTAGTGTTGACTATCGATTGAAGTATCCTATGGGGTGTCGATCGATACTAATTCTAGCAAGCTGTAGGGAATGAGTTTGATGTGTTCTCTAACCACCTAGATCAACTTTTGTATGCACTTAGCTAATCAGATCATACTAGTCTTATACAGGAAACATGCCAAGCTCTCACTTGTACAAATCAATCTTAAGATAAAATAGATGAAGAACTAATTAAGTAACCCTGATAACAACATATATTTATCAAACCATGAATCAACCTTTGAAGAACCCTAAATCTAACAAGAAAACTACTCAGACATATTCATAAGAAACATTATGATAGTCTGAATAGTACTGCAATAGAATAATAAAGAGACAAAGTAGAGTAAAGAAATAGAAATTGGACCCTATAGCTACAAAAAAAACACAAATTAACTAAGTAGCCAAAATTCCCTTCTCTCTCTTCCAATCTCTCCCTATCTCTCTCTACTCTCTCTTAAAATCTAATTTCTTTTTTCTTTATGGCTATTTGGCAAATAAACCCGTAAAGAAAGAACAGAGTTCAAGATATTCCTTCTCTCAAGTTGTTCAGATCTCTCTCTCCAATCCAAATCTCTCTCTCCATACAAAATTAATCATAGCCGTCAACAATGGCCTAGAAAACAGTAAAATAGGTTTTCAGATCTTGCAGGGATATTATGGTAATTTGTGGTAACTCCTGGGCCAAAATCAGTCATAAAACATACTGGCCCGTGTTTTGGATTCTCCATCGATCTACACAAGTGTGTTGCATCGATCGATTCTTCTTTATCTTCTCGACAGCTTCCTCCGCGAGGCAGACTGGCAACTCTTTAGTAAAACGGGAATAACTTCTGCTACAGGATGCTGATTGACCTCAAACCGGTAGCATTGGAAAGCTAACACAAATATATATCTTGTGTTTAAAGATGGACTGCATCGAACGGTGGGAACGTACCACCTGTAACTAAAAAATCTGATACGTCTATGTAGTTCTGCACACAAAGGGCTCCAAAAGACACCACAATCACCATATTTCTCAAGAACGTACCTGAACCTGTAAATACTCTAAAAGGACTCCAAAACATAATAATAATATCTTAAAACACTTATATACCATGCTGAAAGTGGGTAAAATCCATGGTATATCAACTCCCCCACACTTATCCTTTTGCTTGTCCTCAAGCAAAACAAACATGCAGTCTCTTTGAAAGAGGTTTGAAATCGCAGGGACTCACAAAATCTTTAACTTACTACTATCACCTCTACTATGTTGCAACCACATCAAATAAGTGCTAACCTCAGAGATACTTTATACACCACATCCTAGCTTAGCAACCAAATCCAATCTACCAGAAACTTAGGAAATACTAGCTTGACTTTCCCCTCTACTAACCTCATTTCTTACATAAAATAAAGTGCAAACTTTACCTTGGGAGTATCGATCAAAGGATCCTTGGACTCTTACTCCAGCAGGTACCTGAGTAAACAGATAGTCATATTCTGTTTTTTTTTCTCCCTATATCCCTCTTCTCTGAATCTTTTTCTAGAACTCAAACTCAATGGACGAAGATGCTACTACAATCCATCTTGCCATATTGTTTTTGATTTTCAAATTTTTTTTCTTTTTTTTTTTGAAAAAGTAGGCGAAAAATAGAGTCATCGGTAATGTACCTACCCCTCGCTTCCACAATGTGTGATCTTTCCTTTCAATTAGAATAGTGGGGTCATTGGTAATGTACCTACCCCTCTGCATCTCAGGAAAACATTTCAATCTTTTCTTTTATAGATGCTGAAGAGAGGAGAGAAATAAACCAAAAGTTTACAGACTTATACCTTTCAGACCTGAAGGCGCAATCCGATCCAATGTATACCAAACCCAAAAGCAAGCAAATTAGTCAGATTAGGGTTGGAGGTCAGCTTCGGTTCCTTCAAACTTCCTATGCAAGAGTGATCTAATGGCAGGCTGATCCACTTTAGTATCTCTAGTATACTCTGCTGTCAAAAAAATCTAAGAATGGTGCTACAGTGTGGTTAGATAATAAGAAAAAATTTAAAACAATCATAATCCCCTTCTTGAGCTCAATAAAATTAGTTTTTGAAAACAATATTTAATAATACTCACAGTAATCAAATATTAGTAACATACCCCTAGACATAAATTACACTATCCCAGTGTAAAACATTCGGAGTGATGTTGAAGAACTAAATCAAAAGGACTCAATAACAAGTAAGAATGATAAACCTGACCGGAAACAATATCGATCGATGTATAAGTGGATGCATCGATTGTTGCAGGTGATGTTGTGTCGATCGATATCAACATGTTCTCATCAGTCAATAAGACGGTAATCTATCTCTTTGGTTGTTAGACATACAACTCAAAATAAAACATAATATTAGTAGAACCTCCCCAAGACTTAAACAACACTATCACTAGTGTTATACAGTCCAAGATCGGTAGGAGAATAAATCATAAGTACTAAATGAACAAGGAAAAACCGGTAAACTTTCTCGTTGATGGTGAGCGTCGATCAACACAGTTAAGTGGTGATCGATCGATATTCGTGATGCTCTGTCGATTGATACGCTGGCCAATCGTCGATCGATGCTTCTGCAGAAATCGTCGTCCTCGAGTCGAACATAAAAAAGTAAATAAAAAATAAGAAAAACACAAAATAGAAATTAATAAAAAAGTAAATTAATATTTCTTTTCAATGAACAATATCCTGCTACAGTAACATTGCTACAATATAGGTCGATGGGAATGCTACAGTGTTGATCGATGGAACTGCTACAATAATTCACTATTCTTTTTTTTTCCTTTTTTTTTGAATTCAATGAAAAACGAAAATGAAAATAAAACAAAATTTCAAACAATCCTAACAATGGGGTGCCTCTCACTCAGCACTTATTTCTAGTAAGCTTGACTGTGATACCTTATCAATCAGTAGACGACATTCTCAGGCTTTTAATTTGCTTATCCGGTATCTTTTCTTTTTCCCAATAATGCTTTACTCTTTGTCCATTTACTGTGAACTCTTCTCCCTCAGCGTTGATTAGTATATGGTTACATAGGGTCTGACTTCTTTAACAGTAAAGGGACCACACCAGCGTGAACGCAATTTCCCATGAAATATTGTTAAACGTGAATTGTACAAAAGCACCTGGTCATTTGGTTCAAAATGTCTAGAAATGATCTTCTTATCGTGATAAGCTTTTGTTTTTTCCTTGCATAGCTTTGAGTTCTCATAAGCGCGATGTCTGATTTCATCTAACTCATTCAGCTGAACCAACCTCCTCTCCCTAGCATGCTTGATGTCAAAATTCATCATTTTTACGGCTCATGCTGCCTTGTGTTCTAGCTCCACCGGAAGATGGCATGCTTTCCCATAAAGTAACGGTGTAGTTCCGAGTGATGTTTTAAATGCGGTTCTATGGGCCCAAAGTGAATCATCCAATTTTGTAGACCAATTCTTTCGTGTTTTTCCAACTGTCTTTTCCTGTATTTCCTTGATTTGACGGTTGGAAACTTCTACTTGTCCGTTGGTCTGAGGATGATAAGGCGTAGCTACTCGATGGTAGAATCCATGCTTCAAAAGAAATTTCTCAAATACTTTGTTGATGAAATGGGAGCCTCCATCGCTTATTACTACTCTAGAAACTCGAAATCTAGGAAAAATGATACTTTTGAAAACTTTCACGACTACGGCAGCATCGTTTGTTTGGGACGCTGTTGCTTCTACCTACTTAGATACATAGTCGACAGAAACTAAGATGTACTTTTTACCGTACGAAGAAGGAAAAGGGCCCATACAGTTGTGCCCCAACAATCAAAGACTTCCACTTTTTACACTAAGCAATAGTACCAGTAGTCCGGCCTATATGACCTAAGACACTTAGTACTAACACCTAAACAAGTAAATAACAATACTTAATAAATAAAAACTCAAACGGTTAATCACTCCCTTACCAAGAGCTGACTAACCTCAATCAACAAGCATTATATAAACAAGAATTCACTCAATCAAGCCGTTACCAAGATAGTTCAGCCTCCTGCTATAAAACTATTCTTAGATAACGGGAACCTGCACTCAACCATATCAATACACAAGAATAGAAAACATGATGCATTCTAGTCCTAGTCCTACTCAGGTTATTAACTCAGTCTTACTTCCATTATATCTCACCTTAGCCCTTGCTAAACTGAGTCCATATTAATAAAAGAAAGTAACCCTAAGGACTCTATCAAGCAATACCGTGAGAATTCTATTCTATATGAATATTTGACCTATATCCTAAGTCCCAAGTGGAACTCAATCAAAAACTACCCTAAATTCCAAACGGAATTCAAACATAACCAACTCACATTGTTCTAGGCGAGAAACAGCTGGTTGATCAGAGAGGACTTGGCCAAAACCCAACCTTGACGTTTTGAATGGACTGGAATGGACTGATCTTGACTTGTAAAGAACCTCCCCTGATACTGGTCTTGGACAGAACTCAACTCGAACAGAACCTCCCTTATCTTCTGGACAGCTCTTCAGACTTCGAGTGATCTGAACTCGACTGAACTGAACCCGTAGAACCAAACTTATCATGGACGGCACCTCCACTTGACTATCACAGTATATATCAGCCTTGGAGGAATTGATTTGGACAGAGATTCCGCCTCACCATCGATGAGAATCGCCGATTGGACAGAATTTACCTTCTCGGTGTAATATCGGTCTTCGGGAAAGACCATACTCTCAAAATGACATCTTTCTTTCTCTCTCTCTCTCTAGGAATGTCTTTGGTGTTTATTGGTGTGGAATGAGTGAATGAAACTGCTGGGGGCGTGCTGGTATATATAGAAGTCGCCGGCCAATGACGTCGATCCACACGACCCGCCTGTGTGTCGATCTACATGCTTTCGGAATCATGTGCGGCGACACATGGGTGCACACATTTCCATCAGCATTCCCTGATCACTTGAAAAGTGACACACCACGTCCAGATGTCTCTCAGAATGGCTGGAGTTCGTGCGTAGCCACACACGGGCTGCTACATGTCGATCAGCATGCTTCGGTTGCAGATACGGCAGCACCTTGTGCTTCTGTGTGTCAAGCCGCATGTCAGGCTTCCATGCACGGCGACACCTCGAGCTTCGGTTGACACTGAGATTTCTAGACTGTTGACACCACGTTCTGATCCCTTAGATCGAGCCACCTCAAGCTTCTCGGTTCATATGTGCGATTTCAGTCCTTCCGGCATTTCTTCGACCCGTAATCAATCCCGAATATTTTTCCGCTCCCGTTCTGATGCTCTAAATAATATTGATAGACTCCAAATAATTCTTGACCTTGATGAAAAATATTTCCCGAGCCTCCGGCTTCCTCAAAAAATCCTGTGATATCGAAATTTGGGTTTTCGTCCAACTTCGGGCTTTCCCGCCATGCTTCAATCCCGTCGTGCTTTCTTCCTGTCCTGCTTACTTCCCGTCCTGCTTTCGAGATTACGTCTCCGAATAATATAATACTGATAGTTATGAAGTTTTGCAGATTACTTCGTGACTAAGAAACGTCGAGCTTCGGAACCGTCGTGCTTCTAACCCATCATGCTTCAAAAAATATTATGCTTCCAAAACGTCCGTCTGATCAATGTAAGACATTGTCAAATATGGTAGAGCAACTTATCATACCTAATAGTTAACTCACGATTCATTCTTCGATCATCTCGTACTTCAAAAGGTCTCGATGGATCGTTATCGTCCGCGACTCGACCACAAAGTTGATTCTCGACCAATCTTCATTTTACCCCTTCGGGAGGGTGATTACATTCTCTCCCTCTTTATATAATGCATCCTCGAATTCTGAATATGCAATCACTCAGCTTTACAAATGCTCCTCCTTATGTGATATGATGATTATCTCTTCTTTAATAACTTCGTCTCGCGGTCTTGGCTATTTGATGTCTTCTTCGATTCGCCGTTGATGTCTTCTTCATTTTATTTAGTCTCCATCTTGAATTCTGATTTTGAACTCGCTTTGCCTTGATACATCTCCAAGCATTCCCCATGGTCTTGAATCCTTCTATGAATTTTATGTCTTGATATCTCATGCTTTACTCATGCTCAACTCATCTTCATATAGCTTTACTTTCTCCACCAATGTTCGTTGCGCATCCTCGACAAAGTCGATCTCCACAATCATCTTCATCTCTCTTTACTTGAATGATAACTGACTTGTCTTCTTACTCTTACTTTGCCATAATACTCGGATTTCCCGCAATATTGTCTTGTCCTTTAGATAGATGTCGTCCTTGCTTCTGATAACTCAACCCTTTCCTCGATCTTCCATTTCCCAGATATTGATGAAGTCCTTTCCCAACGAAGTCTTGTTTCTTCCCATTTGTCCAGTTCATATCACTTTCCATTCCCCTGAAGCTATCGTCACTCTTTCTCTTTATCTATGGGTTTTTGGCCTTGAACTCTTTTCACTTTAAGGTTTCCATCCTTAAAGTTCCGATCAACGAACACACAAGCTGCAACTTAAAGAACACTTCACATGCAAGTTAGTCAAAAACTAATCCCATAAATAACTAACCAAGCAAAATAATCGAAATACTATCCAAGTATCCTAATAACAATGCTACCCAGCAATCTAACAGTTCTAACCAGCAACCTAGCAATTCTAGATTCCACTATCTCAATCCTAGGTCCTTAAACAATAAATCCTACGCTGGACATGACCGGTTCCCTAATGCCTTCTGTGACTCTTTTGACTCGATAAAATATTTAAAACCGATTAAATCATGAGTTCCGGAAGCATGGACGTAACCATGCTCTGATACCACCTCTGTAACACCCCCGAACCGTCCTATACATATGGTCGATCAACCAGCCAACAATCAAACAAGAACATGACCGATCGACTGACCAACACCCAGGGTTGGAGATGAAAGGCTAACCGGCCAGCCAACAATCAAACAAGAACATGACTGACCGTCCAACCCAACACCATGGTCCGGAAGCGCTATGTGATGGGCTAGGGACAATCTGGTCAGAGTCACAAAATTTACTCCACGACTTAGACCAGTTCATCCACTAACTCGTCCCGCTAAATCAAGGCATAAGGCTTTGCAACCCGTACCCAGAATTAGCGTTGCCATTAGATCGAGTCCTAAGGCTTTTCAACACGTACGACGACCTAACATTGTGTTAGACCGAAATAGTCAAATATCAGAGTACTCATGATGCGCATATAAAAAAAATACTTTATTGATTCAAAGAAATATTCGTACATTGAATAATTCGAGACCGGTCCCGGCTTAACCACAAATCGAGTCAACTAAACAAAAACTAAAATACCGTATTCAAAAGGCATGAAAATCTACTTCGGTGGTCCTAATGTCCAGCTTCATGTTATCACGGTCATCCATATCTAAATATATCTACAAAAAGGACAACGGAGTTGGATGAGTAACCTAATGTTACTCAGTGAGTTGGCAGCCTCTACCCGCAACCTAATAACTAACCCAGACAACCCAAAAATAACACTAAATCTATCATAAGCATGCAATCAAAGCTAAGGCTACACAACCAATCCCTAGTTAACCATATATACGCCTGAGTTCAGTACTTATGTAATGTTAGACACTAAAACTATACAAGTATCATTAACTGGTCGACCAACAATCAGACAAGAACATGATCGGCCAATCAATCATAACGCATAACTTCAATATCCACCACCCTTCATAAGCAATTACTCAAACAACACATGCCAACGTCGGGTCTACACTAACCAAACGAACACCAAGTCTAACCCAGAACCTAACCCAGGATTAGATCTCAATGTTAGAAACCTACAAGGAAATCAATCACCAATATCACAATATTAATATTCTAACTAACTATGACTCGATCTAACTCGTAACACCGTATATCAGTGTTACACTTACCCTAGGGTTCCATAACCCTATACTCGACACAACACTAAAACTCGACACTTTAACCTGGGCCCTGGTGACTTCGTGTTCCTCCTCAACATCGGCAACATCCTAACTCCCTACCACAAAGGCCGGAAGAAGGAACTTTCAACCGACCACAGCCCACAGTCATTCGGGTCACCGCGTGACAGCCCACAGTCGATCGGGTCACTGCCACATTACATCGTCGCGTAATCACTCAGCCATAAGCCATGACCTCGTTCCTCTGAGTCTTCCCGATCCAGCGAATAAAGGGGTTTCCTTGAACCCATTGGGTACGAGGCTGAGGAGACATTAACCACCCTTAAACATGCCTAGCATGGGCGGGTTACACACATTCTGTCGGCAACACACACTTAACAACCTAAACATAACCCAATTCCAAAACCTAGCCCAAGGACATAGATTCCAGAACCTAACTATCCAAAACCTAGCGATATTATCTAGACCCAACACTAGGCAATAGTACCAGTAGTCCGGCCTATATGGCCTAAGACACTTAGTACTAACATCTAAACAAGTAAATAACAATACTTAATAAATAAAAACTCAACCGGTTAGTCACTCCCTTACCAAGAGCTGACTAACCTCCATCAACAAGCATTACATAAACAAGCAATCACTCAATCAAACCGTTACCAAGATAGTTCAGCCTCCTGCTATGAAACTGTCCTTAGATAACGGGAACCTGCACTAATCCATATCAACACACAAGAATAGAAAACATGATGCATCCTAGTCCTAGTCCTAGTCAGGTTATTAACTCAGTCTTAATTCCATTATATCTCACCTTAGCCCTTGCTAAACTGAGTCCAAATTAATAAATGAAAGTAATCCTAAGGACTCTATCAAGCAATAGCGTGATAATTCTATTCTATATGAATACTCGATCTATATCCTAAGTCCCAAGTGGAACTCAATCAAAAACTACCCAAAATTCCAAACGGAATTCAAATATAACCAACTCACATTGTTCTAGGCGAGAAGCAGCTGGTTGATCGGAGAGGACTTGGCCAAAACCCAACCTTGACGTCTTGAATGAAATGGAATGGACTGATCTCAACTTGGACAGAACCTACCCTGATACTGGTCTTGGACAGAACTCAACTCGAACATAACCTCCCTTATCTTCTGGACAGCTCTTCGGACTTCGACTGATCTGAACTCGACTGAATTGAACCTGTAGAACCAAATTGATCTTGGACAGCACCTCCAATTGACTATAACAGTATATATCATCCTTGGAGGAATTGATTTGGACAGAGTTTCTGCCTCACCATCGATGAGAATCGCCGATTGGACAGAATTTGCCTTCTCGGTGTAATATCGGTCTTCGGGAAAGACCATACTCTCAAAATGACATCTTTCTTTCTCTCTCTCTCTCTAGGAATGTCTTTGGTGTTTATTTGGTGTGGAATGAGTGAATGAAACTGCCGGGGGCGTGCTGGTATATATAGAAGTCGCCGGCCAATGACGTCGAGCCACACGACCCGCCTGTGTGTCGATCCGCATGCTTTCGGACTCATGTGCGGATACACAGGGCGCACACATGTCGATCAGCATGCCCTGATCTCTTGAAAAGTGACGCACCACGTCCAGATGTCTCTCAGAATGGCTGGAGTTCGTGCGTTGTGACACACGGGCTGCTACATGTCGCATGTCGGGCTTCCATGCACGGAGACTCCTCGAGCTTTGGTTGACACTGAGCTTTCTAAACTGTTGACACCACGTTCTGATCCCTTAGATCGAGCCACCTCGAGCTTCTCGGTTCATATGTGCGATTTTAGTCCTTCCGGCATTTCTTCGACCCGTAATCAATCCCGAATATTTTTCCGCTCCCGTTCTGATGCTCTAAATAATCTTGATAGACTCCAAATAATTCTTGACCTTGATGAAAAATATTTCCCGAGCCTCCGGCTTCCTCAAAAAATCCCGTGATATCAAAATTTGGGTTTTCGCCCAACTTCGGGCTTTCCCGCCATACTTCGATCCCGTCGTGCTTGCTTCCCGTCCTGTTTACTTCCTGTCCTGCTTTCGAGATTACGTCTCCGAATAATATAATACTGATAGTTACGAAGTTTTGCAGATTACTTCGTGACTAAGAAACATCGAGCTTCGGAATCGTCGTGCTTCTAACCCGTCGTGCTTCAAAAAATGTTATGCTTCCAAAACGTCCGGTGATATCACTCAAAATACCCTAGGAGTGAATTACTCTCATCAAAAGAGGTTCAATTATAGTACTTAGGGATCGAATCCACAGAGACTCTAGTATTACACAACAGATTATTTAGTTTTCGAAGTAAAGCTAGATAGCAAGTTTTAAACAATAACTTAAAAGGTAACCAAGCGATTGCTTGATTGATTGATTTGTTTGTTAAGAAAAAAAAGGTAGTTAAACTTAGGTATTTTGTCAGGTATGACAAACATGCAAGTTATGAAGGGTTTTTATTATTCATAGTTCTGGATTCAAACTCTTAAGGATTTGAAGAATTAACTCTTCCTGGATCTCGGGTCAAGACCTATCGTCTGATGACCTTGAGTAAATATCGATCGATAGTTCGATAGAAATATCGATCGATGTTGTTATGCTATATCGGTCGATGAGACGGTTATCTCATCGATCGATATTGCATCCAGCGAGTTCTAATGGCAGGTTCGAAAGGATTCTCTAGTCTTCAATAAATAACATACACTCTAGATAATTGCTAAGTTCTCACTTATCCAAATTGATCCTATAATCAGAGGTAAGGGTGATCAATCCTTAACACTAGTATTTATGATGATCAGATTTAGAACTATATTTTAAACACCCTAATAATGATTACTTTAATGCATGAGTCAACCATAATGAGAAACCTAAATCTAACAAGAGAGACTACTCAAACATATTTATTAGAGACAAAGTCATAATGGTTTGAATAATGCTTTAAGATAATAATAATAATAATAATAATAAGAGAGACCATAAGTAAAGCAATGGAGTTCAAGATCTTCTCTGGATTGTAGTTCAGATCTCTCTCTCAATTCCTAAGCTCTTCTTCAAAGTACGGATTGATGCTTCTCTCTAAATTAGGTCTAAATTTCTTTGGAGAAGTCTTCTTAAACTAGTACAAAACCCTCTTAATATAGCCTAACAGGCGACCAGTGACTTAAGGTGTAATTTATTAAAACTCTTGTGAAGCAACTAAGGCTTCTAATCTTTATTTAATCGCTTTTAAGGACTTCTGTATCGATCGATATAGAATGTCTTCTATCGATCGGTTTGGGTGATCTTTCATCGGTCATGTTCTCATAATGTTCATCGGTCGATACTGATTAGCACGTTTTACTCATATCTTCAGAAAGTCTCCATTTTAGCTCCATAATGGCCATTTTACACCAGTGAGTACCTGAACCTGTAAAAGCTCTAAAAAGACACTAAAAGTATCCTTTTGTTTCCAAAAACATATATAAATCATGGTTAAAAGTGGGTAACATCCATGATATATCAACTCCCCCAGACTTATCATTTTTCTTGTCCTCAAGCAAATAATAGAATATTGGTCTAGAAAAGGTTTAAAAGGCGGAAGCTCCTATAATTCTACACTTATAACCATCACCTCTTTACTTATTGCAATCCACTTCAAATATCTATCAATCTCAGAAGTACATTACACCATATCCTAGCTTAGCAACCAAATTCAATTAGCCAACAACTCAATGATCATGTTTGTCTATCCCCTCTGCCAATCTCATTTATGCATAAAATAAAGGTGAACACTTGGATTCAACTCAAGCAAGTTTCATGCATTCTCATTATGGTTCCTTTTCTCTCTTTATCTATCCCAAATTTTTCTTTTTCTTTTATATTAATCCCAATGAACAACTAATGTTCATCTTATTGATCTTTCTTCTTTTATAGATTTTTGACAAAGTGTAGGCGAATAGTGGGGTCATAGGTAATTTACCTCTCCCTCGCTTCCACAATGTGTGATCATTCCTTTGATTTAGAATAGAGGGGTCATAGGTAATGTACCTCTCCCTCTGCCTCTCAGGAAATCATCTAATCTTTTATTTTTCTCTTTTTGGATGCCAAAGGGAGGAGAGAAAAAAACCAAAATTGTTGAGACTTTTACCTTCCAGATTTGCAAGAGAATTCCGATCCCTTGTATGCCAAGCCCCAATACAAGCAATAAATGTCAGGTTAGATTGGAAATCGGCTTTTGTTCTTCCAGACATTTTCAACAAGTGTTGTCATAGCTGAACGGTGCTCTGCTTTAGCATCTCTAGTACCTTTTGTAACTGACAAATCTAAGAGTGGTGCTAAGAAGTGGTTAGGTAGCAAGTCTGAATCTATATAATCATTGCTTCCTTCTTAGTAAAGCAAAATAATTTTTTTTTTAATGAAATAAAAATGATAGTAATAAAATGAACATGATCAGAAATGAAAATGTTAGTAGATACCCCCCCCCCAGACTTAAACAACACTGTCTCCAGTGTTATTCTGTCTAAGAGGAAAAATAAAAAGTTTAATGTAGCAAAACTATTCATGTTAGTAGGAAAAATCGTACCTCTACCCTTACATATCGATCAATATGTCTGTTAAGACATCGATCGATATATTTTTAGCTGTATCGGTCGACATGATATGGTGTACGTCGATCGATATGGGGTGCCTTCGCCTATTTTGTAGTTAATCTATCAAATTCAACATCGATGGGTTATGTAAACCCTATGTTAGCTCTGTTACACACACGAATAGTTAGATAAAAGATAATAGCAGGCATAGTCATAACAAAGGTACAAATAAAAATCCGATAAGTCTGGAAATAAAAGTGAAAACATAATAGTTCGAGATAAGGGATAGAAAGGACCAAGTGAATCAGTCGTCACTGCTGTCGTCGTCGTCGTCCTCGTCATCCTGGCGGTACTGGTGGGATGGACCTGGCGTCAATGGGTCAATGGCTGAAGTGCTCGCTCGGCTTGAACAACGGCATCTCGAGACACGGGACCAGATGACACGAAGAGCATCCAGCACTCCTCTCCTGAAGACTTGCTCCTCTCCCGTCTCCATTCCCGATAGGTCTGGGAACTGGGGCAGGGATGCTGCTGATGAAGCTCGAGAGGTACCAGCGCTGCGGACCCTGTGTCACGGCGTTGTGCGGGTGCGTCGAGGACTAGGCTCGGGTCTGGCTGGAACCGAAGCCTATCGAGGTTGCCCGCAAAAGCAGTCGTCTCTGGGTGAGGCAAAAGGAACAAGCATAGACCAGCTGGAGTCCTGAAAGACCAGTGCATCTGCCTGTCCATCCACAGGATGTTACGCAGATGCTCTGCGTCTATGTAGGTCCAAGTAGTGACCGCGGTGCCCTCGTCAAAACGGATCCCACAGTGCTGGAATATCGGCATCAGCAGACTCCTGACCGTCTCCTTCTTTCTCCCAGATCCACCGGAAAAAGGCTTGGTCTTCAGGCTGACTAGGTGCTCAGCGAAGACGGCACCCAAGTTGGGTGTGGCCATGTCGAGCTCAGGGTCCAAAAAGGTCAGATCGACCAGTCCGTCCAGTCCGTGGTACAGCAGGGTAAGCTCGGAGATCCTTACCTTGTTAGGCTCCATCTTGCAGAACAGAGTGGAGACAAGGAGCCGCATGAAGTACCGGAGAGTCGGGTGGCGGATATCGGACTGAAGCACTGAGGCTGAGCTCCGGGGACCTGTGCCAAAGATTGCCCAGAACTTTGCGACCTCTGGGAAGGCGAAGATAGAACTGGAGGTGGCTGTGTTGTTCCCAAACCCATAGATCTCGCAGAGCTCAGGGACAGAGACGTAGTACCGGATCCCCCTAGCAAAGAAGGAGAGAACACCATCACAAGCAACAGTCGGTGGCGGGTTCTTGTACTCAAAGCAAACCATGGCCATGAACTGCTTGACGAGCGAGGGGTAAAGGTCATAGGATTGGGAGCCCATGGTCCCAAATCCAATCTGGATGAGCATCTCCCCTAGATCCGTATCAATCCCTAGACGTCAGAGGGTTGCCGAGTCGATGAAACGAGTGGGCGCAATCTCCACATCAAGCCATGCGTTGTAGAGCAGGCTGTCGTAATTTTCCCAGAAATCGCTCACAGGACGGTGCAGGCATGCGGTACTCGTAGCTGCGGCCCGCGTGTCGGTGAAATGCTGATAGACCTGAATGGGTTACCCATCTGCACATGGCCAAGGGTCATGCTCGTCTTCCTTTTCCGAGGAGGAAGAAGATGATGGAGGGGCTCTTCTGGAGGAGCTAGGTCCGTCGAGTCTCTGCTTGGTCCTCCTCTCACGTTGTGCGTTAGAAACCATCTGCAGAAAATTAAAAACACGAGAGAGTTGGTACACTGCACATACGGTCGATATCGATCGATGTAAACCAACGGATATCGATTGATATCGATCGAGTCCGACATTTTTCGAATCCGACCAGAAGTTCCTATCGATCAATACGTGGAGGCCAAAATCGATCGATAGCGTGTCGCGAAACATGCAAAAATCTCAACAACGCAAATTGCAATTTCAAAGTGTAAATCCTAGTTCTAACACTTATAAACCTCTAATCTAATAATCCTAACAACTCTAATCGAATAAAAACTAACCTATCGACCAATTTCTAGGCAAAATGTGAGTTCACTCTTGTTCTCTTTAAAAATCTATAAATCAAAGGATTATACCTTGAAGGATTTTGAGAGTGAAATCGAGATAGGAGGGGAGTTTTGAATCGATTGTGGTAAAAAGCGGGTAAACTCCGTGAAGAATCGAGAGAGAAAGGGAGGTTTTTGTGTTTCGGGTGTGTTGTGCGATTGTGAGGGAGAGAGAGGCGCATATCGACTTAAAAGGTGTTGCCCTCGATATGTCCGTATCGACCGATACAGATTGGTGTATATCGGTCAATATGGCTTTATTATACTATTATGTTTACTAGTTTTGCTTAAGGTTAAATAACTAACTAATTAAAACTAAAGATTCTAATTGAAAAACATGATAAATTAAATCCTAATTGGCTTGACTTATCTATTTGGTAGTCTAGGTGGAGTTAGGCGTACCCAACCGAAGGGGTTTATCATTTGGGGGTTTAACCCAATAGTGTTTCACTCGTTGACCATTTACCGTAAATTCTTCTCCTTTCTCATTTATAAGGGTAATGGTTCCATTTGGTGGGGCCGTTATGACAGTAAAAGGGCCAGACCAACGAGACCAAAGTTTTCCGGGAAATAGATTCAAACGAGAGTTATATAAGAGAACATGATCGTTCAGGACGAAATGTCGAGAAACAATGTGTTTGTCATGATAAGCTTTGGTTCTCTCTTTATATAGCTTAGAGTTCTCATAGGCCAGATGTCTTATTTAATCTAGTTCATTAAGCTGGATGAGTCTCTTTTCTGCAGCTGACTTTATGTCAAAATTTAACAATTTAGTAGCCCATGCTGCTTTATGCTCTAACTTTACTGGTAAGTGGCAGGATTTGCCGTAGAGTAGGTGAAATGGAGTTGTTCCTAGTGGCGTTTTAAAGGCGGTCCGGTACGCCCAGAGTGCATTATCTAATTTCCTAGACCAATTTTTTCTTGTGGCTCCTACAGCTTTTCTAGATATTCTTTGATCTGCCTGTTAGAAACTTCGACTTGTCCACTAGTTTGCGGATGGTAAGGCGTTGCAACTCTATGGTGGACTCCGTTCTTTTTGAGCAGACTCTTAAAGATTTTGTTGATAAAGTGAGTTCCACCATCGCTTATGACTACTCGAGGAACTCCAAATCTTGGGAAAATGATACTGTTGAAAAGTTTTATAACAACAGAGCCATCATTTGTGGGTGAGGCAATTGCTTCAACCCATTTGGAAACGTAATTGACAGCAACCAGAATGTAGCGGTTTCCGTAAGAAGTAGGGAAAGGACCCATGAAGCCGATCCCCCAACAATCAAAAACTTCTACTTCGAGAATGAATTTTTGTTCCATTTCATGTCTCTTGCTGATTTTTCCTCGACGTTGGCATCTGTCGCACTTGACGATATAGGCATGAACGTCGCGGAACATCGTAGGCCACCAAAATCCATCTTGGAGAATTTTGGAAACCGTTTTAAAGGTTGCAAAATGTCCAGCGTATTCGGATCCATGGCAGTGGTAAATGATATCAGAAATTTTGGATACAGCTACGCATCGTTGAAATATGCCGTCGGCGCATTGTTTGTAAAGTAAGGTCCGTCCCAGTGATACCTCCTTACTTCTCTGAAAAACTTCTTTCTGTCGTAGTGTTTAAGTTCTTCATGGTCAACGTTGGCGGCAAGATAGTTTACTATGTCAGCATACCAAGGTCTCTAGCTAAAACGCTTTTCCACAGCGTGTGTTTCCTGCTCGATATCTCCATTCAGGGAGATGTTGTGTGTATCAGTGAGCGTTTGGCATGCCACAGTCGCGGTTGTGTCGATGGGAATCTTAAACGTGACGTTGCGTAAGTCAATATCGTCGTTTCCATCGATCGATATGGTATCACTAGTATAGATCGATTCAACTGATTGTCCATCGATCAATGTCAAGTCTCCGAAATCGATGCCTTCAGTATCAACGGCTGATACAAGTTCAGATGAGAGTTGTATCTGACCGATGAGTGATGAATCTGTGAAGTACACATTTTCAGTTGGTATGAAATCGTTAATAGGGACTACTTCGTCTATTCTTATCCGGAAAAGATGATCTGCGACACCATTGTCTACTCCCCTCTTATCCTTTATTTCCATATCGAATTCTTGGAGAAGGAGTATCCATCGGATAAGGCGTGGTTTCGCATCTTTCTTTTGCATTAGATATCGAATAGCGGCATGATCAGTGTGAACAATGACCTTCGAGCCTACTAGATAGTTACGGAATTTCTCGAAAGCGTATACTACTGCGAGTAGTTCTTTCTCAGTTGTTCCATAGTTTCTCTGGGCGTCGTCTAGAGTTCGGCTGGCGTAATAGATAGCATGTAGCTTTTTCTCTTTTCGTTGCCCTAAAACTGCTCCCACAGCGAAATCGCTCGCATCGCACATTATATCGAAAGGAAGGTTCCAGTCAGGTGCTTGTACGACGGGGGCAGTTATCAGCGCTTTCTTGATCTTTTCGAATGCTTGTTGGCAATCCGTAGTGAAATCGAATTTAGTGTCCTTAGAGCATCTCCAATGTAAAACTCTATTTTTTCCTCCAAAATAGAGTAAAAATGATTATGGAGTAAAAATGCTCCAACCCCACTCTATTTGTAACTCCATAATGGAGTAGTGAACAAAGAAAAAATAGATTACTCCATTTATGGAGTAAATCTCATTATGGAGTAAGAAATGAAGTGGGGTTGGAGCATTTTTTTACTCCATAATCACTTTTACTCCATTTTGAAGTAAAAAATGGAGTTGGGTTGGAGATACCCTTACAAAGGAGAGTAGTCAGGGGTCTGGCTATCTTGCTGAAATCCTCTATAAATCTCCTATAAAAACCTGCATGTTCTAGAAAGCTTCTGATATCTTTTATGTTAGTTGGGGGTGGTAGACTCATCATCACTTTTATTTTTGCTCTGAATACCTCAATTCCTGCTACGGACACTTTGTGTCCGAGCACGATTCCGTGATTGACCATGAAATGACACTTTTCCCAGTTGAGGACCAGATTCTTTTCCTCACATCTCTCCAAAACCTTGCATAGGTTGTCAAGACAAACTTTAAAACTTGATCCATAATTCGAGAAGTCATCCATGAATACTTCCATAAAGTTTTCTATCATATCAGTGAAGATTGACATCATGCAGCGTTGGAAAGTAGCTGGGGCGTTACACAGACCAAATGGCATTCTCCGATATGCGAAGGTTCAATAGGGGCATGTGAATGTTGTCTTTTCTTGATCATCTGGATGTATCGGGATTTGGAAAAATCCTGAATATCCATGAAGAAAACAATAGTATTGGTGATTTGCTAATCTTTTCAAAATCTGGTCAATAAAAGGCAGAGGAAAATGATCTTTCTGAGTAGCGTAATTCAGTTTCCTATAATCGATGCACATGCGATGTCCGGTTACAGTCCTCGTTGGGATAAGTTCATCTTTTTCGTTCTTGATGACTGTAATACCTTCCTCCTTTGGTACAACGTGGACCGGACTTACCCAATTGCTATCAGAAATTGGATAAATTATCCCTAAATCAAGCAGTTTAATGATTTCCTTCTTTACGACTTCCTGGAGATTCGGGTTTAGTCGTCTCTGATGCTCTACAGATGACTTGGATTCGTCCTCCAGATGAATCCGGTGCATATAAAGGTCAGGAGATATGCCTGGGATGTCATCTAAAGAGTATCCAAGTGCCTTCCTATGCTTGCGAAGCTTGTTCAACAATAGAGCAAGTTCCCCGTTAGTGAGATTTGCGTTAACTATCACTGGATAGCAATTGTGCATAAGAAAAGCATACTTGAGTCCAGCGGGTAACGGCTTAAGCTCCACTTTTGGTGCTTTTTCCTTAGTGAGATTTTCAACTGATGGCGGGTGTCGATCGATACCGCTTTTAAGATATCGATCGATATCGATCTCTGATCCATCATTATTGTTGGTTCCCATGCGTGAGGATCTTGGCTAGTTTCTATGAGACGATCGCACTCGGTTGCTCTGCTATCTACGCCAAAAAATTTCGTTCTGAGCAGATACAGGTGCATCTTCCAAATGATCATCCGAGTACAATTTCTCAAAAGATTCTTGGGTCAGCTCATCCACCTCGTCCACATAAGATGATTGCTTATCTATTAAAGGAAGTGTGATGACCTTCTCCATATCAAATCTCATAGGGATGTTACCTATGTTAAGATTTATTCGTCCTTATTTGACGTCAATAATAGCGTTCGCAGTAGCAAGGAATGGTCTACCTAATAGAATCGGATCTCTCGGCTCGTTCTTGTAATGCAGCACAACAAAATCTGTTGGGACAGTGCATCCGTCGATTTTTACTGGTACATCTTCAAGTACACCTTCCGGAATCCTAACAGATCTATCAGCAAGAACTAGTTGGATATTAGCCGGTGTAAATTCAGTGTACCCAAGGAATGTTGCAACGGAGTGCGGCATTAAATTTACGCTAGAGCCTAGGTAACAGAGTGCTCTCGGGAATAGATGGTTTCGAATTATGCATTTGAGAACGAAACTACCAGGATCGGGTCTCTTCTCTGGGGTTTGAATTATGGTGCTAGCTTCTGCTGAAACCATCATGACGCTGTGTTTCTCTGTTGAAAAACTCTTGGTTGTCATTCCCTTGACATATTGTCTTATGGTTGGTGAAATTCTGAGGGCGTCCCTAAGTGGCATTTCTACCATGACTCGTTGGAAAGCTCGTCTGCAAATTTCTGTATCCATGTTGTGTCTAGTATTATACTTGGGAGGGTAGGGATGTAAAGTGTTGTACACCCGTTCTATGGTCGGTCCGTTGGATGTTGGACTCTCTTTCAAATTCGTGGGTGTTTGTCGATCGATACCAGCGTCTTCGTGTCGATCGACATCGGTATCTTCGTGTCGATCGACATCGACAATTTCCTCTTCATCGAGAATGATTACTGGTTTCTCAGATTCCTTAGAATTTTTATTCTTTTCTTTGCTCTGCGGGAGTTCAGATTTCAGATCGCGGAGTAGCATGGAGTCGGGAATGGATTTCTCCGTTTCTGGAGTATCAGCCTTCCCTCCCGTAGGGTGGTTTTCTCTAATAATTGCAGTTAGTTGTTTTCCGTTCCTCAGCATTACAGCACTTACCTGGCGTCTTGGGTTTGTGTCAGTCTTCCCTGGAAGACGTCCCGCTTCCCTCTTGATAGTGGTCGCGCAATTGGCAACATCGCCTTCTAGACTTCTGATTTCTTACGCAAGGTGTCAAATTTCTCTGACATTTCACAGTAAACATCATCCAACTTGATGTCTAGGTCTTGGCTTAGCCTCTGATTTCCCGTGAAGACATGGTCTAAACTGTTTGAGGATGTCGTAATTTTGGGTAAAACTATCTATGTTAAGAAAGTCTTGCTGAGGGTTTTCATGTCTAAGGAGTCACTGCTCAGTGGAATAGATATCCTTATTGATTTGGGTAATATCAGGCTTCTTTTCCTTTGTGAAAGAACGAAGGAGATCTAGAGATTTCCTAATTTCATCTATTTGAAGGTCATTTCTGGATCTAGCTTCTCTTTCTTTATATTTATTTTCATAAGATTTACCCATTGCTATGTTTTCAATCAAATGATTTACTTCTTCCGGGTTCCTAGAGCTGAAATTTCCGTTACTCGCATTATCTAGCGTGATCTGGTAATCTAGCTCGAGGCCTCCGTAAAAGAATTTGAGGAGCTGTGGTTTTGAATAACCATGGTGGGTACAATCTCGCTGATGATTCTTAAATCTAATCCAGGCGTTTCTGAAAGATTCTTGTGGGCCTTGAAGGAAAGTGGAGAGTTTATGTCTCGTGTCCCAGTATCGAGTCTCGTCGAAGAATTGGTTAATAAAAGCAGTGCGAATATCTTTCCAGCAGGTTAAGGTTCCCGCTGGTATTTGATTTAACCAATTTCTGGTTTCCCTCCCTAAAGAGAAAGGGAACAATCTACAACGATTAATATCGCTGAGTGCCAGTTCTTCTAGGAAATCGATGTGCTCGTGGGGGTGCTCTGAGGCAGACCCATGGAAGGGATTTTCTTGTACCAGGTGGATGTAATCAAAATGAAGCGTAGACTTATTTGCTTCATCTTCTGGTAACTTAATAGCTGACCTATTGGAATAGGTCTTAATGGGGTCTAAGTAGTCTTGCAGTTTTTCTACATCTTCGTTTGAAGATGGATAACAATTGACAGGGATTGCAGTCCCCTGTTTAAAAGAAAATTTATTTGTTTCATTGCATATATGACCTAATCGTTCGTTTTGGACTACTTCCTCATTAACTAGATTGGCAAGTGAAGACTTACCTGCTGCCGGCTGGGTTTTATCGATCGATGTCGGTTGGTTTATGTCGATCGATTCCTCGGTCAACATATTGTTTGATTCGTGCGTCACATCATCGGTCGATTCCTTGGACAACATATCGTTCGATGTGCGTATTACGTCATCGGTCGATGCTTGGCCGAAATCTGTCTTTTCCATCTTGAGCTCCCTGTGATAGCAGAGAAAGAGGAAAAATAATCAAAAAAACGAAAATAAAATCTAGACTATATTCTAAACTAAATCTGATGGTAATAAGAAAGAGTCCCCGGAAACGGCGCCAAATTTGATATCACTCAAATTACCCTAGGAGAGAATCACTCCCATCAAAAGAGGTTCAATTATATTACTTAGGGATCGAATCTACAGAGACTCTATGCTTACAAAACAGATTATTTAGTTTTCGAAGTAAAGCTAGATAGCAAGTTTTAAACAATAACTTAAAAGGTAACCAAGCGTTTGCTTGATTGATTGATTTGTTTGGTAAGAGAAAAGAAGGCAGTTAAACTTAGGTATTTTCTCAGGTATGACAAACATACAAGTTATGAAGGGTTTTAATTATTCATAGTTCTGGATTCAAACTCTTAATGATTTAAAGAATTAACTCTTACTGGATCTCGGTTCAAGAACTATCATTCGATGACCTTGAGTAAATATCGATCGATAGTTTGATACAAATATCATCGATGTTGTTATGCTATATCGGTCGATGAGACGGTTATCTCATCGATCGATTTTGCATCCAGCGAGTTCTAATGGCAGGTTTGAAAGGATTCTCTAGTCTTCAATAAATAACTTAGACTCTAGATAATTGCTAAGTTCTCACTTATCCAAATTGATCCTATAATCAGAGGTAAGGGTGATCAATCCTTAACACTGGTATTTATGATGACCAGCTTTAGAACTACATTTTAAACACCCTAATAATTATTACTTTAATGCATGAGTCAACCCTAATGAGAAACCTAAATCTAACAAGAGAGACTACTCAAACATATTTATGAGAGACAAAGTCATAATGGTTTGAATAATGTTTTAAGATAATAATAATAATAAGAGAACAATAAGTAAAGTAAGGGAGTTCAAGATCTTCTCTGGATTGTACTTCAGATCTCTCTCTAAATTCCTAAGCTCCTCTTCAAAGTACGGATAGATGCTTCTCTCTAAATTAGGTCTAAAGGTCTATGGAGAAGTCTGCTTAAACTAGTACATAACCCTCTTAATATAGCCTAACAGGCAGCCAGAGACTTAAGGTATAATTTACTAAAACTCTTGTGAAGCAATTAGGGTTTTAATCTTTATTTAATCGCTTTGGAGGACTTCTGTATCGATCGATATAGAATGTCTTCTATCGATCGATTTGGGTGATCCACTACAAGAAAATAGCTCTATTGCAACAATGATATATTGTTGCACTATGCTTGTATATTGTTGCAAATATTAAATTGCAATAAAATTGTGACAAATTTTAACTTCTTGCTGTTTGAATGTTGCAAATTCACATTTGTTCCATAAATGTAGCAAAATTAGCAATAAATTTAAATTTTGCGATATATGTCATATTATTGCAAGGATTTTTTCTAGCAATTTTGTTGTAAATTTACAATGTATTTTGTAACTATAAATGGTGGCAAATTATTGCTATGCATAATATATAGCAAACAACATTGCAAATTTGCAATTATTTTTTATTTAAATTGAGTAATTTTAATTCAATAGTATATATATATATATAATTATTTTGGTACAATTGCAACGCAAATTTAAAATAGTTACAAAATTTGCTATATAAAATATAACAAATGTTGTTGCAAATTTTCCTATAATTACTTTTAAATAATACATTTGGTGTCAATATTTTTTGACGGTGGCTACTATTTGGTTAACTGTTAATATTTTAGAAAATTAGTAGATATCAACACTGTTACATAGATTAATTGTCAAATGACCAATTTTATTAGATAAACTAAAATATTTTTTAAAAAACAACAACAATCCATTAATAGAGAAAAACCAGCGATAATTAAAACTAGAAAAAAAAAATCAACAATGCATTAATAGAGAAAACCAGCGCTAATTAAAACTAGAAAAAAAACTAAGAAAACCTTAGAAAAATAACAGAAACAGCCAATTTAGACTTGGTTGTTGACACCCATGGATAGAATAGCTGGACAAAGGATCGCAATCATTTTCTCCAAACCTTCAAGTTTGCTCAGCCTTTCTTTGATGACTTGATTGTCTTCAGAAATGTCTTGTACCTTTTTTTGAACTCATCATTTTCCAAGTGGCTTTCAATGGTGACTGGCACTTTACCATTGAGTGAAATTTCACTAAGAAGAGCTCCTAGACCAAACACACGCCCTTGTGTTGAATCAACCAACTGTAGAATATAATATATGTCAGACAAAAAAAAAATCTAGGAAGAAATCTACGAAAATAAAAAGAACTATTGCATTACCTTCAAATACATTTCATTTTTTTTTTCTCAGAAGTAAGCTCTTCAATGGTTAGGATATCATCTTCAAGCATGTGATCAGCTACATTTTTTTTCAAATCCTTCACTAATTAGCCTTGCCCTTTCATCCACAAATGACCCATCTGATTTCTTGTGTGTCTCGCGAAGAACATCAATGTAAGATGCATCTCCGTTCTTTTCTTTCTACAAAAGAGAAATGTTAGAAAATATTATTAAAAGTGGTATATATGAAAACAAGTGTCTTACCAATATATCTGTAACCCTAGCATATGAACGTGACCCAGCTCGGTGTTTATGAGGTCCCAGCCCGTTTCGATCTGACATTCGACTCTTAGAAGCTTTTTTACTTCTTTCTTTAGCTTTATCCGTGCCCCAGTAGGCAACCAAGTCTTTGTAGTAATCATCAAGGATCCAATATGGCTGCTTACCTCTTTCTTTTACTCGGCTAATCATATCGATCAGTTTAGTTGCAGCACATTNTTCTTTCTTTAGCTTTATCCGTGCCCCAGTAGGCAACCAAGTCTTTGTAGTAATCATCAAGGATCCAATATGGCTGCTTACCTCTTTCTTTTACTCGGCTAATCATATCGATCAGTTTAGTTGCAGCACATTTGCAAAACATCTTTCGCACCTCGGATTCAATCAAGTGATCCCAATAGAATTTGCTCTGTAAATATATTTTATAAATAAAAATAAGAGCGCCATACATGAAACTTAAGTGATATGGCATAAAACTTGAGCAATATGGCATAACTTAAGCGATATGGCATACCTTAAATGTGTACCACCATCTCTCTTTTACATGTTGCGGTGTAGTTGACCAGCTTCGATACGGGCCAGGAAAATCAGATCGGATGATTGTTCTTATCTCATTAGTGATTAGGGAATCACGTTTGAACCTATAAACAAAAATAAAAATATAACGCAACTAAAATTTTAACATGACGTTCATATATAAAACATATATATGTTTCTTTTTACCACAATGATCCATTCAGTTTGGAAGGATTAAGAACACCTAAGACATTCGCGGCTCCATGATTTTGACCCTCATTTGCCATCTGGAGATCAGTTGGTTTCAAAGAACTGCGATGAAAAAGTTTATTGGATTGTTAAAAACACTGAATAAGCTGCATATATATATATATATACATTTGCAAACAACAAAATCTAAACCTCTCGATATTGGATATACCCGTATCTTTTTAGCATAATATTCACAAAACAAACTACAGTCAAGCGGCAAATGAAATATAAGGAGGGAACAACATTTGACTAAAAAGTAAAACTATTCTAGTACTTACAAGCTCATTGCGTTTGAACTATTTAATAAAATTTCAAATAAAACACAAAAAATATAGAACTTTTAATATGAAACTAGAATAACTTACGTGTGGGTTCCATGAGAAAAGTTGAATAAGCCAGGAAAATTGATAAGTTAAAGTAACAATAACAGAACCAAGGAAAGTACAGAAATCAAGAACCTTCTCAGTAGCAAGATCCTAGGCACGAATCTGCTCAGCTGCTTATGTGAAGATTCTCTAGCTTGCAGCTCCTTCTGTAGATTCTCTAGCTGCTCACCAACCTCTTGCTCTTTCAAGGAACCATTCCTCTCGTGCAAATGTTTGGAGAGCAATCTGCACTGAGACTGAGCTGATTCAGCCGACAAAGCACTTGCCTCTGCAGTTGCCTGTGTTGCTTCAAGCTGTGCATTGATATCACCCAACTCCTTTACATACTACACAAAGAAAAAACAATAGAGCAGAAAAATTAATAATTTAAAGTAACAAATACAGAACCAAACAAAGTAGAGAAACTAGAAACCTTCTCAGTAGCAACATCCTCTCGAAACTTTGCTTCTTCTCACTCAAATCTTCCAACAAAGGATCATCTTCTCTTAAGCTAACAGAAGCTGCTACCATTTTCCTGGATTGAATGAAAAATCACATTACGGAAGAAAATCTAAAATGAAATAAGTAAATGATAATTAAGAATGTGAAATCAAATCTGTCCACAATAATTAAATCCTTTTAACATACAACTTTTTTGTAACTACAGCCATTAAAAACTCTAACGAGCTATAGATAGATAAAGACAAAGACTTCTGAAATATACGGCCTAAAAAAGACAAAGACTTTTGAAAGAGAGATTTCTTAACAGTAGCTGATGATCACTACAACAATAGAACAAAATTTAATGAAATTACAAAGTTCAAACCGTTAAGTTGACACAATTAAAGAAAGTCATCTAATTAGTTACCTCTGTACTGCATGGTGTCCTCATATGTAATCAGTAGAAGCCCAAGGAAGAAGAAGCGAAGAAGTACCCATCGCCAATGCTCGGATGTGTTGTCGGTTCAGCTTCTCTGCTGCAGATTGAAGACCAGGGAAAGTCCGAGAGCACCATCCAAGCTTGAACTGATCTCCATCTGTTGTGGCTGTGAAGATAGCCCCATCACCGCTCTTTCTCTCTCTCTTTTTCTTTCAGGTGAAAAACAAAAGAAAGTATTTTTTTTTTAACAAGACAAAAGAAAATTCATAAAGTTACGGGTAATTCAATCAATGCACAAAACTAAAAGCATATGGTCATGGGCTCACTGTGATAAGCCCAATTGTTGACCAAATTTGCAGAGCCCAATTTCTCTGAGACTTTACCTTCTGTGTCTGCCTGGTGATAGTGGATGTTGCAGGAACATGTGAGACTTGAGAACCCCCGACCAAAGGCTTTAATTCATCTCCAACTCCAGAGTCTCTCATACCTGAAAGATGGAACACCCCAGTTTTCTTCGCAAAAGCCTTCGAATCTTTGGTGCTGCACAATAGGTAGGAGTTAGCTGATTAGTTATCAAGAACCTGTTTAACAGTACTAAGACTGCTTTTTGTGGGCTCACCTTGGTGTAACAGTTGCTGATCCTTTCAGAGTCGACTTTGTATCAGAGCCTAAATGCCAGGAGAGTGATTTCGATGCAGGGGCATCTAAGTAAGTCAAACAAAACATTAAAAAAACGTTTCAGCAAGTTAAAAATCAATTCTTCTTAAGATCATCATCACCAAGAAAGCTAATACAAGAACAAAAAGAAATCTAGACTCTGTATCTAGAGAGTACTTTCACTTCCAAAAAAAAAAATGAAAACCAAGGTCGAAATTTCGGACAAAACGATGAACAAAAAGCTATATTCATGGCTCTTCTTCTGGGCTCTCTTTACCCAATTCTTCTTCTCATTGTGCTTTTGGCTTCTCAATCTTGACATAAGGAAGAACTCCCAGAAAGTACTTAACCTTCGGATTCCATCCACGTTGCTGAGCACGACAGAACATCAAGAACGTGTTTGCACAGTAAGAATTAAAACTCATAAACACATGCCACAGAGCATGTCCCTGAGGGTTCACAGGCCACTGAGATATCCTCTTACAGAAAACACGGTCACAAAACCAGCAAACACTCCCCACAAGAATCGTCGCAACATACCACTTGGCAATCCTTTTAGCCGCAGTATCCTCAGTGTAAATATAGTACTTATACATCCGAGGGAAACACAGAAGGCAAAGAACCACGTAGTGAACCTTGAAACCAATCCCAAACCTGAGGAAAGCGTGGACAACAGCAAAGGCAGCACCGTAGAGGAACAGAAAAGTAGGCATAGTGCTTCTGTAATGCCAGTCCGGTGAGTAAAGGATGTACATGTAGAGAAGTATCTCCCACACCATTGGAGTCTCATCACTCTGTTGTTGCCTGATTGTAGATCAAAGAGACGAAATTTGAATCAAGAAAGCTAACAAGGTGGAAAACTTTTAAGAGGGTAATAATACTTACACATGCTGCAGAGTGGCGTGGTAAAGCATGCTGCCAATAGCGAGAATCATGTTTGATATGTGGAGAATGCTGAACCTCTTCTCACACCGTCGCCTTAAGGCATTGATGACACCAATGAGAGCGAGTAAGATTCCAGGGATGTTGGAGATGGTGTTGTAGAACTCTGCGATGTAAGAGGAGTAGGCGTAGTTGATACATCTGAACTTTGCTGATCAAAGAGATCAGTAAGCTTAGAAGCAACAGATGGAATAATTATAAAAGTGATTTTGAGTAATTGTTTTGAAAATACACAGCTTAAACAACACTCTGATACATAAATAAAGAGAGATATATTGATGAATTTAGAAATTAATCTGAAAATACCAAAATGGAGATGAGATGGTAATTGTTTCGAAAAAAACAGAGATGGTAATAATCAAGATGTCAAGGTAAGAAAACTAAAGAACAAAAACAGGATTTGTCATCTCTTGGTCGTAGTTTTCACTGTCTCGTCTTCACGTCTTGACGTCTCAGCAGTCAGAACTGTCTTCTTCTGTTGATTCAGAATCCTGAGATACTACATCATCATGTTTTGAGTCTAGCTCCTCATCAAGAACATCATGCAAGTTGACAAAAGGTTCTTGTTGGTCAGCTAAGCTATCAACTGTGATAAATGGATCAGCCACAATAACTGGATTATCACTCTCATATTGTAAAGGACTCGAATCCAATTCCTCACTACATATTATTTTCCCCTCGGTTGTATCTTCACTGTAGCATACCAATCACTATTCTTTTGTCTTAGATGAGGATATGGTATATAACATACCTGATCTGCTTGGCTAGCAAACACAAATGGATCATATTTTCCATATCGTCTAGATCGATTAATATCAACGTTCCCAAATTTATTTATGCGTACACCTTTTTCCATTGTTGAGTCATACCAATCACATCTGAAAAGTACAACTCTAAGACCAACTCTTCCTGGATAATACAACTCAAATATTTGTGTTATGACTCCGTAACATTCAGATCCTTCACTTGAATCAGAAGATCCTTTCACACAAACACCATAGTTGAACGTACTACGATCTTTTCCATGATCTAGTGTATGGAAGTTGTATCCTCGTCAAAAATATATAGGCCAAGATGTTACTTTAGTTGCCGGTCCGTGTACCAAGTCATGTAACCATAATGAATATATAGTACGGTTAGTGTCGGCTCCAATCTGAGAATTATAATAAGTATAGTAAGTACCGTACTTAATATTTGTAAATATAGCTGAATATCAGTTTAATACTTACATGTTTTTTTAACCATGATGCAAACCGTAGTTCTTTTAAATCAAACATCTGAGCCTCATTTGTGGTGGGATATGTTTTTTTCATGTCTTCTTCAAATAACCTGTATAAAAATTTCACATTTTATTATAAACAAATAATAATTTTAAGACCAATATTAAATTTAAAATATACTTACTTTTCATAGGGCTGTAGATAACTACAATTTAAAAGAACGTATGAGTGTGCATGTTGGTAATCTCTTGAGTCCAACTAAACGTCCAAAGACTTTCCACTACCTCTTCCACCTTGTAAGAATATTTCAGGAATATCTGGAAATAAATTGTTATGAACGCCACCTCCCTCATCATTGCGAGAAGCATTACGACTTTTAGTCTGGATATAATCTTCAAAATAATATGAGCTAAAATCTGAAATCTCCTGATTGACACATTGTTCTACGATGGACCCTTCGATTTTAGCTTTATTTTTCGCCATCTTCTTCAAATGATACATATGCCGTTCAAACACATACATCCATCTAAATTGAACTGGACCACCTAGCGTTGCCTCGTAAGGGAGAAGAACACACAAATGCTCCATCACATCAAAAAAAGATTGTGGAAAATTTTTCTCCAGGTTACACATAATAATAGCGATATTATTATTTAATATTTCCACAGAATCTTTGTCCAAGGTCCGTGCACATAGATCCCGAAAGAATAAACTTATACCTATGTTAAATATTAATCATTATTTGTATTTCAGCACTTATATATATGCCAATAAGAATTATATATACAAAGAATAAATACCTGATAATGCTTGATGGACGTTGCTAGGTAATAATTCTGCAAAAGCTATTGGAAGTAACCTTTGCATAAAAACATGACAATCATGACTCTTCATTCCAGAAAGTTTTCCTCCATTGAAATCAACCGAAGAAGATATATTCGATGAATAACCATCAGAAAACTTAACTTCTTTTTTCAACCAATTAAATAGACATGTCTTGGATTCTGGAGATACTCTAAATAATGGAAATGGAGCTTTTCCCTCATCAGTAATATGCAGGTCTTTCCGATTACAAATATCAGCCAAATCAAGATGGGATTTAACATTGTCTTTGGTTTTCCCTTGCACATCTAGCACTGTATTGATGATATTATCAAAAAAAATTCTTCTCAATGAGCATCACATCAAGATTGTGACGAAGAAGAAGATCTTTCCAATAAGGTAACTCCCGAAATATACTCTGCTTATGCCAATTATGTTTTTCCCCGTATCCCACTATTTTTGGATGCCCTTCTCCACCACAGCTAGCAGTCTTTGGTAAACCCATCACATGGTCACTCCATAAATCTTTGCCTGAATATATTTTTGGAGGATCAGAATTAACTACTTTATTTTCCTGAAGTTTTTCTTGTTACGGCGTAGACTATGATCTTTTGGAAGAAAACGACGGTGACAATCAAACCAACATGTTTTCCTTCCATGCTTCAACCAGAAAGCTTCAGTATCGTCCATACAATAAGGACATGCTAAACGACCATGAGTTGTCCATCCCGATAGCATAGCATAAGCGGGAAAATCACTGATTGTCCATAAAAGCATAGCTCGTAATGTAAAGTTCTGCTTCATCGATACATCATATGACTCAACTCCATCAGTCCATAAACCATTAAGCTCCTCTATGAGAGGCTGTAAAAACACATCCAAACTTCTTTTTGGATGCTTTGGACCGGGAATTAATATTGTTAGAAACAAAAACTCACGTTTCATACACATGTCAGGTGGTAGATTATATGGAGTAAGAATGACTGGCCACAACGAATAATTTTGATCAGACATACCAAAAGGATTAAATCCATCCGTGCACAAACCAAGATAGACATTTCTAGATTCATTGGCAAAATCAGGATATACCTGGTTAAAGTGTTTCCATGCTTCACCATCTGATGGATGACTCATTACGTTGCTAGCCTGAGTTGAATAATGTTCTTTGTGCCACCTCATATGTGAAGCTGTCTTATTCGCCTGATATAATCTTTTCAGTCTATCAGCTATTGGCAGATAAAACATTTGTCGAAAAGGAACTTGTTTTCTTCCTGGCTTCTTTGTATTTTTGAATCTGGCAGCTCCACAAAATTTACTGCATTCTAGGTCTGCGCCGTTTTTCCAGAAGATCATACAATTATTCTGACACACATCTATCTTTTTGTAAGGCATACCCAAAGACCTCATCAGTTTCTTTGTGTCATAGTATGAAGCAGTTGCATTGTTATCTGCGGGCATGTAGTCTTTCAACATTTGACCAATATAATCCATGCACTTCTCAGACAAGTTATAATCTGTTTTCAAAGTCATACATCAAGCCGCCAATGAGAGCTGTGAGTGTCCTTCTGTACATCCCTCATATATTGGATTTTTTCTTGCATTTAATAGACTGAAATTTTTTTTGGCTTCTTCGTTAGGATCTTCTTCAATGCTTTCATGAGAGGATGTATGGTCCTTAAAGGCATCACTTATCATCTCAACATAAGAGTTTTGAGCTTCCGCGGAAACATCTATGGGCGTGTTTGTATTTTCTTGAGCATGTCCTGGGTGATTGTCAATCTCATAGTCTTCTCCATGTGCAACCCAAACAATATAATTAGCCATAAATCCTCTGTTATATAAATGGCCAATGACTTTTTGCTCATCAAGAAATTTTCTATTCTCACACTTCATACATGGGCAAAACATTTTCTGCTTTTGAGTAAATAAAACATGGTTTTTAGCAACAACCATGAAATATTTCAATCCTTCTGTAAATGCGTTAGAGACTTGATTGGTATTGGTATCAATTCTTGCATACATCCATTGCCTCATAGCATGATTAGCATTACTCGAAGACATTTAGAATTCAAAAAATCTGCAACCAACCAATCTAGGACTTGAATAAATCATTAACTCAATGCATAAGTACATATATACCAGGAACGTTTCAACGAATACTTACCTGAGTTTTTCTTTTGAATAATTTATTTGGTATCAGCAGACTCCCAAACACCTATATCACATAGTCAACAAGATAAGAGGTTAGTTATCTGAGCCGTTTAAAATTGTCTAGATTTAGACTTCTGAAACACTAGTTGAATAGCATAAATAAAGATACACATATATCAGATTTATCATACCGAGTGTGCGAAGAATCTATGACAAGTAGACGTAAGTCAGTGTTTCCGAGCCGTTTAATCAAGGAAGAAACAGGAACAAATTGTATCTGTTTTGTTGCAGGATAAAAACAGAGGTTAAACAAATAATTTAAAACTCAAACCTTAAAAGATTTAAACTACAAAGCTAATAAAGCCAGAGAAAACATAATAGAAAAGAGATAGAAGGAGTCAAGTTACTTAAGAGAGTTAAACCGAGGATTTAGAGAGAGATTAAGACAGAAAGTTTAACGTCTCTGTTTTGCTATGCTCTGTTTCATGATAAATACAGGGTCATTAAGTTTTTCGGTTGGAGACAAAAAGTGGAGAGAGAGATTTTGGGGATGCTACTGATCTGGTTTTTGATCGTTAAGGGTCGTTACCTTTTTGATCTGGAAGAAGGTGTCTGGTTTTGATCGCTAAGGGTCGTTAAGTTTTTGTTATAGAAGACGGTGTCTGTTTTTTATGTTTACTTATTCCTTTTTTTTTGTTTATCTGAGTTAAGGAAAAAAGTAAGAAGATGTAAAGATGTTACGTATATTGTAAGATAGTTAATTTGTAGTTATCTTTGAGAGAATATGTATATAATTGTTTTTTTGTCTAATTTCCTTTTATTTTGAAATAGGGATAAATTAACTATAACAAAATAAACCTATTAACAAAATCTCAAGAATCTGAAATCTTAAAAATATATGGTCCATGTTTAAATATACAATATAAATATATATTAAAAATTATGTATTTAATATATGAAAATTGTTAACCTTTTCTATTGAAATTAAAAAATATAATCATCGTCACATTTTTTGCCACAATTTTTTTCCTTTTTTTATTTTTGCAAATTAGCAAGGATTCAAAAATGTTGAATGTTTCTTGCAAAATTCGCAAGATACTTTTTTATGTTGCAGAAGATTGCAATTTAGTGACGAAAATATGCAACGTCTGTTATAGTTGGAATTTTGCAATAAATTCGTAACGAAACTGTTACAAATATTTATTATTGCAAAAATATTGCAATAATCATAGCAAATTATTAACGAAAATAGACGTTGCAATTTTTCTGTTGCAATAGAGCTATTTTCTTGTAGTTTCATCGGTCGATTTCTCATAATGCGCATCGGTCGATACTGATTAGCACGTTTTGCTCATAGCTCTATAATGGCCATTTTACACCAGTGAGTACCTAAACCTATAAAAGCTCTAAAAAGACACTAAAAGTATCCTTTTGTTTCCAAAACATATATAAATCATGGTTAAAAGTGGGTAAAATCCATGATATATCATCCGGCTGATCAATCTAAGACATTTTCAAATATGGTAGAGTAACTTATCATGCCTCATAGTTCACTCACGATCCATTCTTCGATCATCTCGTACTTCAAAAGCTCTCAATCGATCGTTATCGTCCGCGACTCGACCACAAAGTTGATTCTCGACCAATCTTCATTTTACCTCTTCGGGAGGGTTATTACACCCTAGCTTGTCTGGTCGAGATAGCTCGCCGTATGGCGAGCTAGCTTTGGTCGACATAGCTCACCGTACGGCGAGCTAGCTCGAGGCCACTTAACTCGCCATACGGCGAGCTAGTTCGTCCGAACGCGGTTTACGGCGGATGCGGTTTTTCGCGGTTTTGTGCTTAACTCGGAGGATTGTGTAATCAGCGTTTGTTTCGTTCTTTCGAGATAACGACTTCCAAGTTTTTCGCGGATTTCCTTTGTTCGGAAACTTCTTTTAGTTTTATAAAACGATTTCTCGAGTTTTATAGAACGACTTCTTGAGTTTTAGAAAACGACTTCTCGAGTTTTATAAAACGGCTTATCAAGTTTTATATAACGACTTATCGAGTTTTATAAAACGACTTCTCCAGTTTTATAAAATGACTTCTCGAGTTTTATAAAACGACTTATTGAGTTTTATAAAACGACTTCTCGAGTTTTATAAAACGACTTATTGAGTTTTATAAAACGTATTTTTATTTTTACGGAAACTTTTAGCCATTGATTCCGCCGTGACCGATTTTGACACAACCAGTTAGCCCCCCAGCTCGCTAGAACCTCGAGCATCTAGCGTTAGGTTCTCGCGAGTGGTTAGCCAGTTTTTGGTGAGTTAGGCGGAATTAATGATTGGAAAGGTCCGTTGAAAGTAATCTTTCCACTCTCCAGGGAACGAAAAATCGTTTAAGATTAGGGCTTCCCCTTGTGAAGGATGCCTACGTACCCTATTGAAGGGATCAAGCCTTTCGTAGTTCGTTTTGGAGTTAAGGTTCATGTGACTTGTTTCCTAGCAAGACCTTTACAGTCTGGTTACGTGTATTGGACCTTTGCCGGCCTTGAGACTAGTCTCGTGGGCTGTTTTCTATGGCCGAGTGTGGCCGTTATAGTTTTCGGACTGGCCGAGTGCGGCTCTAAGTCCTTGCCGCTTTGTAGCTTTATTATAAATTAGTTTGCATTTTTAAGAGCGTGTTTTTACTCGTATGAATGTAGAGGGAAGAATATGAGTTGATATTGAGAAAGGTCCGTGAGTTTTCGTCTCAAATTCCTTTTCCTTTGTGGATCGCCTTATTTGTTTGCTCGTTTTAGGATGTTTAGTAAATCGAGTGAGCGTTTAGATATGATGAAGAGACATGCCTTTAGGATCTCGATTCATGCCTTGAGACATTAGAGACCAATGTGCTGGGTTTAGGGAAAGACCTAGGTTTACTTTCAGATTGAGGCTATGCGATGACTAGTCGGCTTTCGTTTTGCCTGTTGCGATTTTAACCTGATTCCATACTGATTTAGAATCTGCGATAGGTTCTCGGCTTATACGATTCGTCTGGTTGGAACCGAGCACCTCACCGGGAAAAATTTCTAAGTTGCTCGGAAGTGCTGACCAAAAGTTTGGATTTCTTTTATAGCGTTATTACCCTTGTGTTGGGTGTTCGAGAGCTATCTCTACGAGATAACTTAATTTTTCTTAGGACTGTTGAGAGTTTGTTGTGATCAGCAACAAACTTTTTAGGTGATAGATGTTTACGTTGTTCGGGCCTTCGCGAAGGATACGTATGTTAAGAAGTTTTGCGTATTTTATAGTCGCGGATGGACTGTTAGGTCTTCCAAGAAAATGACTTTATCGAGGAAGGTATTTGTGTCAAAAAAACTATTCTCCGGGCGTCTACGACGTCTCGCAGTGCCGAAAGTTTTATATGCCATGTTTCGTGTTTGGAACGTTTGCGGGCTCGAAGATGTTGCGCGGTGTTGCGAGGGTTTTGTCTTAACCTTGCTTTGCATGAAAATTTTGGTTCATTTGTGGATGTTAAGTAGTTTTATGATTTGTGCTAGAGAAATTGGGACCAATAGGTTGCGTAAGTTGTTTCCCCGAAACGAAGCGTTATTATTACGGTGCGTTTTGAAGTGTTGACCCTCCGAGATTCGTACGGCTTCAGGAGCTCTGTTAGGAGCGTTTTCTTGCACGTCGGATTTTGTAGGCAACTTGCTTCGGAAATAGTGTGAATCGTGAGAATACAGAACTTAGCCGATCTTCGACAAGTCTGCATTATCCGTTGAATGTATTGGCTTGGCGTGAAGATTGTATTCAGCCGCACAGCCAAGGTCGTATTTGGTAGAGGATTAGACCACGACAATTTCGTGCTATCGATAAAGTTGAGTCGGTTTGTAAACTTGGGATTGAAGTGAAGCGTGATCGGACGAGGGCCAGGTAGCGTTTGTCGAGCTTGATATTCCAAGTATCCCCGTGGTTTTTTCCTCCTTAGGTTCGATTTGTACGACGAAAGTTTCGTATAATCTTTCCTTTGTTCGTATGGATGTTATTTGTTTTTTTTTTAACCGATGGAGACAGACCCCAAGAAGCTTGATGCAGAGTCTGTGCGGAGTTGTTCACGGGGTAGTTTCATAGATGTAATCCAGAGGCACGAGAGCGTATGCTTGTGGACCGCAGAATGAGATATTTCAGATCGTGTTGCGAGGAAAAAAAAATTAGATTGGTCGTTTAGTGCCGGATTGTATAGCTTGGTTTACGCTATAAGGAAAATACAATTCGCAAAACCTATTACGTTTATTTTTGAAAGTTGCTTCTTATGACATGATCCTGAATATACGATGGATTTTTCGCATAAGTAATGGGTGATGATTGACACGACGCGTGGAGATACGAATGGTTCCGCTTAGTCGGTGATAGTTTCTTAGAATCATTCACGGAATTTTTCCAAAGGTTATTTCATCGTGATCCAGTCGCGAAACCTTCTAGCGGATTTCTTGAGCGGAACGAATCACATGATCAGCAATAGGATCAGTCGGCGAGAAAGTCGGCGAGAAGGGAGGACGTGTTCTCTATTGCTGCTTTGTGTTCTCGATTTTTCTTTCACCGCAAATGTTCTTGACATTATTCTGTGACTCACTTGGTTTGACGGAAAGTGAGAGCAATGCCTTGATGTCTAAAGATTTCTCATATAATTTTTCCATTCTTATACGAAACTTGTTTTATCAAGTTGGAAAGGATCTTTATGACTTTGGCAAATATCGAGTTTCACTCCGAAGTGTCACAGAGATTTCCTAACCGCATGATTGCGACGAGAGATGCTGTATAGTCCTTGAGATTATTTCCCAGGCGGTTTGGATCAGTCCTTAGCGTTTAGACGGTTCTTAGATTGTCGTTTGCTTTTGGGATGATTTTGACGAGGCGCTGCGTTGTCCGAATATTTTTCCGCTTATTTTTGCGAGAGTTTGCTTCATAGAAAGCGTTTTCTCGTTGTGAGGGAAAAATGTTCGACGAAAGAAAAAAAGATTAGTTTCCTTTGAAGGATTGGGATGATCGGCAATCCGGGTCGATTAAAGACCATGGTGGATTGGTGATGACTAGGAGTATCCCTGATTTACGAAAATTTCTAGGAGCGAGTCGGTTTTAAGATGATGTCAGCGTCTCTAGCTCCTTCTTCCTTTCAGGAAATGAGATGAGTACGCTCGAATGCGTGGCGATCGTTTCTCGGTTGTACGAGAGATTGGATCGGTTGCGAGTTATGCCTGAATAGTTAGAGAACAACAGATCGAGATAGACAAAAAATTGTTACGACTTAGCATGCTAGACTATCCCGCTAAATTCTAAGTTCCCTAGGTTTAAGGCAGTTTACAAGACGTTTTCATTCCTTTCCTATGAGAAATTAGAAGTCTAATAAAATTTTCAAATCGGTCATACCTGAGTTTCATTGACGATTTGGGATTGTCTATTCTTCGTCTTTCGACTTATTCTCGTATAAATCGGTCTTCGACGATTTACTAACGAGAGTTTTGGAGTGAGGAAGGGATTTCATCATCTGAGTTTATGTTCTCGTTTCCTCGTACTGCTGGTTTTACTTAACCGAGTAGGTGTGCTTCGTATATCGAAAAATAAATCATGATGTTGATGACTAGATGTTTTCGACTAAACATGGCAGAATTTCGTAAAACCGGATTGCGTTTAGAGAGTTCAAATCTCTCTTATAGTTTGGGAAACTTTTGGTGTTAATTCGACCATTGCCATTTTAAACGATTGATTCGAACTTATACGAAAAACAAGTCTTTGCAGTTTTTATCTTAAAATCTCAATGAAAATTTTGATCGAGACGAAACGGGAATCAGCACGATCAAGACTCGAGAGAGAAACTTGAGGATTGGTTCAGCTCGATGGTAAGAACCCTTCAGGTGAAAGGCCGGTCAGCTCGCCGTACGGCGAGCTAACTTGAACGGGTTAGCTCGCCGTACGGCGAGCTAACTTGAACGGTTCAGCTCGCCGTACGGCGAGCTAACTTGAACGTTTCAGCTCGCCATACGGCGAGCTAACTTGAATAGTTCAGCTCACCGTACGGCGAGCTGGATGATAAGTACCCTTGGGGAAAAGTCAGCGCCTCTAAGGAAAGGTGAATGAGTCTTCTCATCTCGCCGTACGGCGAACTGAACTGCTTGGTTCAGCTCGCTGTACGGCGAGCTGAACTATTTGGCGCGGATAATCTCGATTTGTCGAGTTGACTTGTTTTCGTCATAAAATCTCAACGGAAAGTCCAATTGAAACGAAACGAAAAGCTGTACAATCGAGACTGGAGAGGGAAGCTCGAGGAGTGGTTCAGGTCGCCTTAGGGCGAGCTGAATGAGCTCTCAGCTCGCCATACGGTGAGTTAGTGCAGACAGTCTCGAATCATCGAGTTGACTTGTTTTCGTCGTAGAATCTCAACGGAAAGTCCGATTGAGGCGAAACGAAAAGCTGTACGATCGAGATTGGAATAGGATCAGGCTTAGGATCCTGAGCATCGTGTCCAACTCGCCATTGGGCGAGCTGGTCAAACCTTCACACGTTGAGATTTCTCTGATTTGGTCACGGGGTTTGATTGGTTTTATCGTTGCCCTTTTGTTTAGATGGAGAAATCGCGAGCTCGTTTCGTGCTCTTACCATGGTGAAGAGTCGCGATTAATTTTTCGATTTTGTTAATTACTACAGCGTTTCCGTGAGAGTTGGCTATAGGAGCAGTCGCTGCTAAAGTTGTTTTACCACCGTTTTTGCGAGTTGCGACTTTGTTTTTCATATATCCAGACATCGTTTTGATCAAGCGTTTTTCGGCTATGAGTAAGAGTAATCCGACCCCCCCCCCTCCTTCAAGCGCCAAACTGTGGGAACCAAAATTCACACCGTAGATTTCCGTAAAATAAGGAAACTTAGGAAAACCCTAATTGTCCAGAGGACCCGGATCTCTGCAAAAGCCAACGACAAGTAACCAAATAAATGCGGAAAATACGAAAAACATGATAAAGCGAATTTATAAAGAAAGTCGATCTTATTTCGAATTCGCGTAAGAGTGTTGCGATCTTTACAAGAGATTACAAAGGCTTTAGCTACCAGGGCCGTCAGCGAGTTATCAACATAAAACCCTAAACCTAGTCGAGTCGCAGCTCGATAACAAAAGACAAAAAAAGATAAGGAAAGAGAGTCCGATTGATTTCGGACTGAACCTTATAAAAGGCTGCCTACGTACCCCTTTCAAGGATCAAGTCGAACGTAGTTCAATTGATAGAGCTGGACGAGAGATCGAACTGCCTGGCCGAGTTCGTTTAGTAATTGAGTGCCAGTCATAGAAACTGAACTTGTCGAGAATAAAGCCTAGGTTTCTAAGTGCGGAAAATTCTAAGTCTATAAAAGTTGTAAAAGTCTCAGATGAGAGCTCTGAATTTTTTCCTCTGCTTCTGTCCTATGCCTCTTGCTTATATACTGCCTTCCTTGGCGGTTTGGTCCTTCCATTTTGCCCAGATTCGTGTTTATCAAGAATCTTCCATTTTTCTCGATCTTTCTTTTTTTCACTCGGAAATCTTCTATTTATCTTCAAACTTAACATTTTTCTTCAAATTTGACATTTATCTTCTTTCTATGAATAAATAGCTTTGTGATACTTACGCAGCTTATTGAGCAACAAAGCTAGTTCTCCGCTAGTTAGGTTTGCATTGACTATGACAGAGAAGGACTTATCATAGAGGAAAGCGTATTTGATTCCAGCTGGAAGTTGTTTTAATTCAACTTTTGGTACTTTTTCCGAGCTCTGGTTGTCCGATGCAAGAGGGCTTCGATCAATATTATCCGATAGGTATCGATCGATTTTTATTTCGGACCCATCATCCTCTTCCATGTCAACGCGCATGGCTTCCTTACTTGAATCCATTAGCTGAGCGTATTCCTCAGCTCTGTCATCAATACTGAAAACTTTTCATTCAGGAGCCGTTAGAGTAGTCTCTAAGGGATCAGTAGAACACATATCCATGAAAAATTGGTCAAGTGCATCGGATAAGTGATCTTCAAAGACTGTTGGGCCATCAATCAAAGCTTTCCTGGCCAGATTTTCCATATCAAAGGTCATGGTTGAATCCCCGATGTTTAGAGATATATGCCCTTTCCTAACATCGATGATTCACCTGCTGTCGCCAGGAACGGCCTGCCAAAATAAGGGGGTCCTTAGGTTCATGCCCATATTTCAGTAGTACAAAATCCGTAGGTATATGAAATTCATTTATCCTTATGGGCACGTTTTCCAGGAAACCTTTTGGAATCCTAACAGATCTATTGGTTAGAACAAGGGTGATATTTGTGGGTCTAAATTGAGTCAACCCAAGGGCAACTGCAACGGAACAAGGTATTAAGTTCACACTGGAGCCTAGATCACAGAGAGATTTCTGAAACTGCTCATTGTGGATGTTGCAATCCAAATCAATACTACCGGGGTCGGATTGTTTAATAAGGGTTCTTTCCTGAATCATAGCGCTTATTCGCTCGGAAATCATCATCACACCTCTTCCGATGGTTGGAGGCCTTTGAATGCCATTTTCTCATGTACTTCTTGATAGGGTGAGAAATTTGGACAGCGTCACTAAGTGGCATCTCCACAGTTATCTTCTCGAATGCTTTCTTACATATGGCTTTTTCCTATTCTCGTTTCGCTTTCGTTTTGGAGGGATGGAAGGGAGTTTTGGAATATATACCCTTGATAAAACCTTAGTGAAAGGCCCCGGCGGTTTAGGGTCCGGATGGGTGGGGTGTCGATAGACACTTTCTTGCTGTTGGCGATCGATATTCAACTTAATCTCTGATTTGACTTCCTTCTCATCGGGATCAGATTTCACCTCTTCATCTCGGTTTAGTGTCTCTATTTATTTTCTAAAATGTGGGACGAGTTTCCTTCCACTTCTCAATGTAACAGAACAAACTGGCTGTCTTGGGTTAATGTCATTTATTCCAAGAAGAAATCCTCCATCCCTTCTGAAAAACCTAGCGTTATGCGCAGCTTGGCTATCCAATTTCTTGACATGGTTACTCAAAGTTTTAATCCTATCATGTAAATCAGAATAAATGGAATCCAGTCTTGCATTGAGAACCGTACTCACTTTCTGATGGCCTTTCAGTGCTTGTCCAAATCATAGATTCCAGCCCGCTCTTGTGAGTTTGTTCTGTCTTATAGATTCATGTGAAGATCATGTTTCTCTGCTGATCAGGAAGTTTATGTTTTCGAAGACCAGTCTTTCGATGAGGTTTACATGCTCCTCTTCATCTCCTCCATGTAAAAATGTCTCAGATATTCGATCTATATTTGAGTGCTTGACCATCTTGTTTTTCTTAAGATCAGTCTTCTCGGCACTAGTGTTAGACGCCACATTTTCAATGAGCCTCATAGCTTCTTTAGGGGTCCTGGTGTTTAAATTCCCTTGACTCACAGCGTCCAAAGTCGCTTGGTATGTCCAATCGAGACCTCTGAAGATAATATTAAGTAGCTGGATTTCATAAAAAACACATGGTGTGGGCAATCTCGATGGTAAACTCTAAATCTAATAACCCAAGAAGCTTTCAAAGCTTCTGTGGTGCCTTGAGAAAAATTATAGATCTTATTCCTAAATTCTCCGGTTCGTGCTTCATCGAAGAATTTGTTTAGGAAGGCACTTTTGATATCACTCCAGCGAGTTAGAGATCGTGGATGCAGTTGTTACAGCCAGTGAGTCACATCTCCAGTAAGAGAATGCAGGAATAGCTTACAGAATAGGTAGTCTTCAGAGACTCTGTGCATTTTGATGTTAGATACAAGGTCTTCGAGTGCTTCGATGTGGTCTATGGGATTTTCGTGAGGAAGACCATTAAAGGGGTGTTGACTCACTAGAGAAAAATATTTAAGTTTCAGTTCAAAGTCGCAGACCTGGATGGTGTAAAACCGATCAAGTCTGATGTAATCTCCAACCGTTCGGTGACGTTCCACCCCAGCATTTATAGCAATAGCTACTCCAACAGGAGTTTCAGCCCTATGTCTATAATTAATTTGGTCGGATGCGTTGCATAAACTACCCTTTGAATCTCTTAGAACTAATTTCTCTATATTGAAATTGGTAAGCACAAACTTACCTACTTCCGGCCGGTCGGCGTCGATCGATTTGTATAGTCTCACGTCGCTCGATTGTTGTGTATCCTCGTCAATCGATTCTGGTTTGTACGTTTCCATCGCCTTTCCTGTCGATGCGTCGCTCGATGTGTTCACCATCTTGTCGATCGATGCTCGGCTGAAAATTGTGTTCCTCTTCTTAGGTACCTGCGTCAGCAGGGAGAGAAGAAAATATCTTAGCAAACAGAAAGTAAAATCTAGACTATATTCTAAACTTAATCTAATGGTAATAAGAAAGAGTTCCTGGCAACGGCGCCAAATTTGACATCTGGGTAGTGTAGTCGGTTATCACGCCAGTCTCACACACTAGAGGTCCCCGGTTCGAACACGGGCTCAGACATTTATTTTGTTAGCCCCCCAGCTCACTAGAATCTTGAGCCTCTAGCGTAAGGTTCTTGCGAGTGGTTAGCCAGTTTTAGTTAAGTTAGGCGGAATTAATGGTTGGAAAGGTCCGTTGAAAGTGATATTTCCACTCTCCAGAAAGCGGAAAGTGTTTAAGATTAAGGATGCGCCTTGTGGAGGCTGCCTACGTACCCTACTGAACGGATCAAGCCTTTCGTAGTTTGGAGTTAAGGTTCGTATGACCTGTTTCCTAACAAGACCTTTACGGTCTGGTTATGTGTATTGGACCTTTGCCGGCCTTGAGACTAACCTCGTGGGCTGTTCGCTATGGCCGAGTGTGGTTGTTATAGTTTTTGGACTGGCTGTGTGAGGCTCTGAGTCCCTGCCACTTTTGTGGCTATTAAAAATCAGTTTGCGTTTTTAAGAGCGTGTTTTAATTCGTATGAATGTAGAGGGAAGAATATGAGTTGATATTGAGGGAGGTACGCGAGTTGTCATCTCGCATTCCTTTCCCTTTGTGGATCGCCTTATTCGTTTGCTCGTTTTAGGATGTTTAGCAAATCGAGTGAGCGTTTAGATATAGACGAAGAGACATGTCTTTAAGATCTCGATTCATGCCTTGAGACGTTAGAGACCAGTGTGCTGGGTTTAGTGCACACTACAAGAAATATCGGTAATAATAGCACCCGAAAAACGCTATCATATCGTTTTCATAGCGTTTCGAAGAACGCCGTAACAGCCGCAGCTATAATAGACCCTCCCTAATCGTAGCGTTTTTTCGTGTGCTGTAACAATATAGGGATATTATAGCGTTGGTCCTGTGTTATATTATACATATATATAGCGACGTGTTTTCGCTATTTAAATTTTTTCTGTAGCTTTGTTTTAGTGCTATAAAATATTTTATAAAACATAAAATATAATATTAATTTCTTACTTATATTTTAAAATTATTATATAAAATTATTAATTAATCCAAATTAAAATTAAAACTAAATTTGATTTTTATATAATTGGTTTTAAAATAAAATTAATATATTATTAAAAAAATTGTTTACAAATTATATGTTTAATTATGAAACCCGGTTTACAGACAAACCCGGTTTAGAAATTTAAACCTAAAAACCCTAAGTAAACCTAATTAACTTCTTCCGTCTCCGCCGCTGCTTGCATATGCATCGCACGACCACCACCGGCTTGCACCACCGCCGCACCACACTTGACTAGAGACGCCGCTACGTCACACGACTGCTTCTCCTTTCCTGCTCCTTAATAAATCTGAAACGAAACAAAAATCAATCATAAATTTATAAGAAGATGACGAGAAGAAGAGAGCAGATAAAATGAAGGTGAAGTGATTTGACCTATGGCGGTGGTGGGGAGGTAAAGGCAACACAGATTTTGACCAGAGACCAGATCTTCTGTTTCTGCAAAGTAGCAACAACAAAGCTTTATTTACTTAATCCCTCCAGAAAATCCAATCTTTAAATAATAAAGTATATTTCTTTTTTCCACTTACCAAGATATACGAGAGTGAAGAAGAGAGCTCTGGCTATGTGGAAGAAATAACGTAATTTACGACTAGAAAATGGAAGCGAGAGACATTTGTTTGTGAGAGGAGATGAATTGTGTGAGTTTGAGATGATTAAGAACAAAGATGGAGGAATTGAATTCTGAAAACCGAAAGAACAGAAGATGCGAATAGAGATTGTCGATGGAGAGAAAGAGATCTCCAAAATAAGAGAGAGAGAGAGAGAGAGAGAGAGAGAGAGAGAGAGAGAGAGAGAGAAAGAAAAAGAAAAACAATAACATAAAAAATCTCATCCATTGATCTAATTATTGATCAAACTGTATCCTACGGTCGGAGCGTGATCCGCGTGATGAGAGTTCATTGGCCTAAGTTTTCCTTTTTTTAATAGTTATCCAATTAATTTTTTCTTCTTCTTGCTTTCGTCGTTTGTTGTTCCCTTTTTGGTTTTAATTTTTTTTTAATAATATTTTACGCTAATTTTAAAAATATGTTAACTAGTACTATAATTGTTAACTATTAATTTATATAGTTGTTGTTAAGTATATGATTTCAGTTTTAGATTATACTTGGAGTTTAAATTTAATCTTTTTATTATAATTTTGTAAAGATTAGATTTATGATTATGTATGTAGGGTTTAAGTTTGGGGTTTAGGGTATTAGATATAGGATGTAGATTTAAGATTCAGTGTTCGAGGTTTAGAATTTAAATTTAAGATTAGATATTAAGATAATTAAATTTGGATTTTAAGTTTAATATTATTTTTTTATTATGAAAAGATTGAAGATTTTAAGTTTATGTTTAGGGATTAAAAATATGTTTAGGTTTAGGATTTTGTTTTTAAAAATATAAAATATAAATAAACAAAAGATGTGATTTAGAACCTAACATTAAATAATTATATAAAATTTAATTTATACTATAAAATTATATTATAAATTTGAAAAGATTAGATTAATGACTTTATATGTAAGTTTTGATATTGGGGTTTAGGGTATGAGATTTAGGTTGTAGATTGAGTGTTTTGAATTAAGTATATAGTTTTAGATTAATATAAGGTATGATATTAAAGTTTGAAAAACATGATGAAAGTAATATACTTGAGTTTTAGTAACTAATTTTTAGAAATGTTCATTTTGAAATTTATTATAACTGTTGGATGTTGAAATTTAGAGCATGTTTAGGATTTAGATCTTGAGGTAAATTTTGTTTTTTTCTAATTTGTTATTGAAATGAGATTTTCTTTATATCATGTTTACTTGTTGTGTTGTTTTTGATTTTTTTTTTTTTTTAAATATTCAAAATTTACGGTTTAGGGTATGATCAAATTTTTAAAATTTATGTGTTTTTTTTAATTACAAAATACAAATTAAAAAAAAAAAGAGATTTACAAGGTTTGGAGTTTAGGGTTTAGGATATTAACCACTAAAATATTATATATACAAATATCTTTTATCAACTCTAAATATCACTTGTATCCTTTATTTTTTTCAAACATTTAAATTAAAATACAAACTTTTGATGTACCTAAAATATAATTTAAAATACACTGGAACTTTAATCTTACACTCAAACATATAATAAAAATTCAAACTCTAATTATCATTTTAAACCATAAATTAACATTTTAATTTTACACTCAAACATATAATAAAACATGAAACCAACGCTGCTTATAAAACTCATCAACTCCACTGTGCACCTTCTGAAAGGCTTCAATTTCTCTAATAATCATATATTATTTGCAGCACCAGCAAGCATCTCTCTAATATCAATCCCCTATACGATGACAATACGTTAACATAAGTAAAGGAAACGAATGATCATGCCATTTTACTAAGTTTAAGCTTATGTAACAGTTACCTGTAGCGCTGCTGGAAGCAAACCAAACACTCACAAGCAGATAATCTGTCAAAGATCTCATTTAGACCATGGCTTTGTATTAGACCTCATTTACATCTCCTTCTTCTGACCATCCAAGAATTTGCCACAACGCCATATCTGTTCTGCAAGAAGAAGAAACCCATCAAACTTCAGTGTCAACAAAATAAAACAAACTCAAAGCTCTAGAATAGTCAGGCTAAGTCTCAGATCAGAGAAAGACCAAATAAGATCTCACCACAGCTATCAAACTGCAGTTTCAAAACAGTAACAACACAGCACGATTCAGACACAGGACAAGCTCAGTTTTAACTAGTAGTTCAAGATGTTTTCTTCATACATATATACTAAGATAGTAAAAAAAAAAAGCGAGGTCAGGGACCAACAAAACCTACCAAAAGTTCTAAGCTTTACACAAATGAACAACATAAAAGCATACTACGAGAGTTTCCTTACACTTTGACATTGACAAAGCAATCTTTCTCTCTCGTTCTTCAAGTTCTTTTATTTTTGAATGACATTTTCCTCTCTTTGATTTAAGCTTCTCTTCTGTTCAGGCATTGAGTCTTCCTTTTCTTGAAGCTTTTTCTCCAATTCATGAAGGTACTCTTTGCTTGTGGAAAGTCTCTTCATATGAATCCCGCCTGTGTTGCAATAACATACAAGTTATACATACTAACAAAAAGATCTGAATTTTACAGTCATCTAACGAATATCCACCTTGTTTACCCTTTATCAATGAAAGCCATTCTCGCCTTTTCAAGCTGCCAAGAGAATTCAGAAACTATAGTTCCCAGAGAATGATGCCAATAGGTAACATTGTCGTAGAGAACAGAGCATCAAGATAGTCAACAAAATTGTAACCCTAGACCCAGGAACAGATGGTCAAGACAAATCGAGTCCCAAGCCTAAAAAGCCCAAATCGAAACCCTAAGAAAGAACTAAGAAAACTAAGAAACAGAGTCAGAATTGGAAACATACTTCTTTCAGAGACTTGGTCTTGGAAGCTTTCCGAGAAATCTCCTTCTAAATCATCGTTGTCTTTGTCTTCATCGTTTTCTGAGACGAAGGAGCCCTGATTTGCAATCCGTACTTCTTCATCTTCAGCCAGATTTAGATTCAGATTAAGATTAGATTCTGAGCCAAACCAGAATTGGTGGGTATGGAGTTGGTGCTTGATGCATGAATCGATGAGGGTTCAGACTCGTGTGATGGAGCCGTGAATAAGGGAGATGATGTTTGAAAAAGAAAGCCGAGTAGCGGAAAACCAAAAAAAAAAGGAAGTGTTCCCTCTAAAATAAAATTTCAGCCATAGGAGTGATTCTGCTTTCCCGCTTAATGAATTTTTTTTCTAGTGCAAATGTAACGCTACAAAAAAGTTGGGATCAGATTTAACTATTTTTAGTAGCAGTTCGTGAATTCGTGCTACCGCGAACTGCTACCAATATCCATATTTCTTGTAGTGGCAAGACCTAGGTTTACTTTCGTATTGAGGCTATGCGATGATTAGTCGGCTTTCGTTTTGCCTGTTGTGATTTTAACTTGATTTCATACCGATTTAGAATCCGCGATAGGTTCTCGGCTTATACGATTCGTCTGGTTGGAATCGAGCATCTCACCGGGAACAATTTCTAAGTTACCCGGAAGTGCTGACCAAAAGTTTGGATTTCTTTTATAGCGCTATTAGAGCATGTACAATGGTGGCTCTCTCCCACAAATCCTTAGCCATTTTTTATTATTTTTTGTACTTTTTGAATAGTTAAGGACCTTAAACCATTTTTCAATTCCAATGGTGTTCTCCAATCCAGAATCCTTATGAATAAAATAATAATTATTTTTAAAAATAGAAAATTAAAATTTTATTTATTAAGTGGTAAAAAAGGAAAATACAACAATATTTTTATTAATCTTCATAACCAAATTTGTTCCAAATATTTTCTATTAAATCATTCTTCAATTGGTCATGGATACGCCGATTGCGAATATGAATCCGAGCGCCACGCATTTCCTCGATACTTGGAGGTGTGTACCTACTATAAGACACATCCACCCGTGAAGTTCTGGTTACATCTCCTTCTTCAAATTCAGTTGGATCGTAATGAGTGTATCCATCTCGTTCATTTTCGACTATCATATTGTGAAGTATGATGCATGTTCTCATTATCTTCCTTAGTTTTTCCTTGTCCCATGAAAGAGCCGGATTTTTCACAATCGCGAACCGAGCTTGCAATACTCCAAAAGCCCGCTCCACATCTTTTCGGGTTGCTTCTTGATATTTAGCAAATAACTCTGCTTTCGGACTTTGAGGGAGTGAAATAGATTGGATAAATGTTGACTAGTTTGGATAGATACCGTCGGTGAGGTAGTACGCCAAATTATACTTGTGTCAGTTGACCATGTACTCTAACGTGGGAGCCCGACCTTGTACAATGTCATCAAAAACAGGAGACCGATCGAGGATATTAATATCGTTTAAGGTACCTGGAAGACCAAAAAACGCGTGCCATATCCAAAGATCTTGTGAAGCAACAGCCTCTAAGACAATTGATGGTTTTCCTGATCCACGGGCGTACTGTCCTTTCCAAGAGGTTGGACAACTTTTCCACTTCCAATGCATACAGTCAATGCTTCCGACCATACCAAGAAACCCGTGGCTCTCTCCAATATCGAGTAGCCGCTGAAGATCTTCTCGTGTGGGTCTTCGTAGATACTCCTCGCCAAATAATTGGATTATTCCTTCAACGAAATGTCGCAGACAAGAGAGAGTCGTGCTTGAACCAAGTCGGAGATATTCATCAACCGCGTCAGCCGCGGAACCATAAGCAAGCATACGAATTGCTGACGTACATTTTTGTAGTGCAGATAGACTGCACCTCCCGGTTGCATCTCTTCTTTGTTGAAAGAATGGAATGTTCTCCGAAAGGCGATGAACAATACGCATGAATAAGTCCTTGTTCATACGGAAACGGCGTCTGAATAAATGTGTTGCAAAATACTGGATCTTCGCTGAAGTAGTCATTCCATAAACGGGCATGTCTGTCTCGCGGTCTCGTTCTATATAAGCACGTTTGTTTGGCATAACGGATTGGGCCTCCACTATATTTTTGCATGTTTCTTCGAAGATATCATCGATAATTTCATCCAATCTTTCATCTATTTCTTAGGATGAAGATGATGACATGTTGGTAATTCCTCCTTAAAAATAAAATAAAAACATTTAAGTATCCTTAAATGTCAAATAAATATTAGACTATTTTTTTATTTCAAGTATTCTTAAATGTCAAATAAATATTAGACAATTTTCTTTCAAGTATCCTTAATTTTCAAATAAATATTAATTTTTGTTTTATTTTCAAGTATCCATAAATGTCTAATAAATATTAGACCCTTTTTTCAAGTATCCTTAAATGTCAAATAAATATTAGACTATTTTTTTTCAAGTATCCATAAATGTCTAATAAATATTAGACTATTTTTTTATTTCAAGTATTCTTAAATGTCAAATAAATATTAGACTATTTTTTTTCAAGTTTCCATAAATGTCTAATAAATAATAGACTTTTTATTTTATTTTCAAGTATCCTTAAATGTCAAATAAATATTAGACTATTTTTTATATTTCAAGTATTCTTAAATGTCAAATAAATATTAGACTATTTTTTTATTTCTTGTACATTCTCTTACTTATTATTCTACACAAGTCTTAATATACATTTTGATTATATGTGTTAACTTGTTATTCTACACAAGTCTTAATGTTACTCTACACAAGTCTTATTATTCTACACAAGTCTTAAACAACAGATTCTGAAAACCTAGTTTATATGTCTTAACTTGTCCTAGCAGTGTTACAAGTTACAAGTTAAGAAAGACTACACATGTTACTCTTGTTAACAATCGAAGAAAACAAGTTGCAAGTTAAAATAGATACTACACATGTTACTCTTGTTAACAATCGAAGCAACCAAGTTACTAGTTAAAATAGATACTACACATGTTATTATTACGACAAAGAGAAGAGCCAGAAGTGGTACCTAAACACAAGTGATACAAAAGGACAGAAGGAGATGCAAGAACTTGAGACAAAGTCAAAGCTACTTGTCCTACCAGTGGAAGCTTACAAGTACATTTTACCAAACTACAACCTCGCCGAGCAAAACAAGAACGGGAGGCAAAGTGAAAGAAGAGGATACAAGTTTTTGAAGCAGAGATAGAATACAAGAGACAACCCATCACTACTACTTATACAACATAAACTTAAGCAGTTGAGCCCGTGACATCTTCACATGCATCTAAAGACCAAACGACTTTAACAACTTCAAATCCACCCGTGACTTCCTTCACATGGATACTGCTGTACCTTATACAACTCAGCACAAATAAGACAAGAGTTAGTTTAAAGTGTTAAGGAATAGTTGTAACAACATGTAACTAGAAACAAACATAAACTGAGACATATAAACTACACATGTAACTAGAAACAATCCTAAACTAACACATTAACTAGAAACAAACATAAACTAAGCACATCACTACAACTCATACCTAAACTCATATGATCTGAGACATAACCTTAAGTTTAAGAGATGTTTCCATCTCACTAAGTGGCTCTTTTTTGGCGAGTAGACGCTCAAGAAGTTTCTTGTTTTGGATCTTCTCTTTCATTTGGAAGATGGAGTGTAACTGAGACAGTGACTCTTCTCGACCAGTCTTCTTCTTATTCATAGCAGCTTTAGCAGCCTTGACACCCATGGGACGAGCCTCTGATTGTCCCACTTATTCTTCTTCTTCTCTATCAACGTCCACCACTTTGCGCTTTTCCTTATAAAGATAGGTGGAGGCCCATTTCTGGCCGTGCCTCAAATCCCTCCAAGCGTGTTCCATGCTAAACCAGACCTTGTACTGATTGGAGAAGTTGGTTAAGGCAGCACTCATCAGATCATCATCGTTCTGACCACTCTTCTCATCCCTCAGAGCCGCGTCATAACAACCAACGAATTTGCAGACTTACTCATTTATCCTAGCCCACCTTCGCTTGCACTGACCAAGCTCTCTAGGTGTTGTTTTCACCAATTGAGGGCTTGCGTAGTAGCAGTCAACAATTCTCTTCCAAAATGCAGCACCTTTCTGCTCATTGCTCACCACCGCATCTTTTCTGGTGTTAAGCCATGCACCGATAAGAATTCTATCCTCCTTCGTGCTCTACTTCCTCCTCTCCTTCACACCAGAGTCGACACTTGGAGACAGATCAGGACCTTGGCTACCGAACCAAAAAGGTTCGGGTGAATCAAGGTCCACGGCTGATTGGCCACATCCCACCACTTCCAAATGTGGCAGTCACCGTCGTCCACATTGTCGCAGGTGATGTACCTTCTCCCTGGATCTTTGCACGTGTAGGATGTAGCAACAGAAGGCTCACCACCACAGTAGCATCTTGTAGGGATTCCGGAATAAGCCTCATGTTGAGATGTGTACTGAACCGGCTCGGCATTGTAGGTACTCTCAGCTTCATCCGCATAGAGTTGAGCTTATGCTTCAAGCAGTGACGTCATGCCAAACTCTGATGATGAGGAAGGCTGGCTATACGAATAATCTTGTCCCATGAATTAACCTGAAAAAAATCATGTAACAGTAGTTAGTGCTATGAATCTAATCTATTAACCAACAATCACAGTGTGTGTAATTAAAATCCAAAGAAAACCAGAGACAACAGCAAACACAGATTAATACAAAAACAGAACAATCACAGATCAATACAGAAACAGAAACAGAGGGATCGAGTCAACATGAAGCACATAAAAACCGTAACCAAACAACAATCACATATAAACAGGAATCACATATAAACCGTTAGATCGAATTGAAACGACTAGGGATTTTGAAACCGTAATAAAGAACATGAGAGAAGATTGATTGTAAAAAACATACGAGAATATCCGAAATCGTTTGAAACCTAAATCGTTTTCAAACCCTAAATCCCCAAAAAGTCTATTGAAATCTCAAATCCTTCGAAACCCTAATTTGAAAAACACAAATCCATTGAAAACGCTACGATCGAACCGTAAATTGTGTAGCTAGGCAATGTTCGGTGTTTCGTTTAACGTTGCCGTTTTATACGATTTCCTCTAGTTCTTTTCGAGAAAACAATGTTTTACGGTTTTTATCGTAAAACTCGAACGGTAAGATGGATTGAGACGAAACGGGAGACATTTCGACCGTGGTTCAGGACATGATCGTGTTGAAGGATGTAAGCCTTGATTTGGGACATGGGAGATCGAGGCTCGGGATGGTCGGCTCGACGTACGACGAGCCGAACCGGCCCAGTTCAGCTCGTCGTACGGTGAGCTACCCGGGAAGCTTCTAGCTCTCCGTTCGGCGAGCTAGTCTTGGTCGAACTAGCTCGCCGTACGGCGGTTTCGGTTTTTCGCTGTTTTGTTCTTAACTCAGATGATCGTGTAATAGACGTTTGTTTCGTTCTTCCGAGATAACGACTTCCGAGTCTTTCCGCGGATTTCCATTGTTCGGAAACCTCTTTTATATTTATAAAATGATTTCTCGAGTTTTATAAAACGATTTCTCGAGTTTTATAAAACGACTTATTGAGTTTTATAAAATGACTTCTCGAGTTTTATAAAACGATTTATTGAGTTTTATATAACGACTTATCGAGTTTTATAAAACGAATTCTCGAGTTCTATAAAATGATTTTTTGAGTTTTATAAAACGGCTTATCGAGTTTTAGAAAACGTATTTTTATTTTTGCGGTGACTTTTAGCCATTGATTCCGTCGTGATTGATTTTGACACCAACATATATTCTAAACTTAATCTAATGGTAATAAGAATGAGTTCCTGGCAATGGCGCCAAATTTGATATCACTCAAATTAACCTGAGGAGTGAATTACTCTCTCAAATAAGAGGTTCAATTGTTGTACTTAGGGATCAAATCCACAGAGACTCTAGGATTACACAATATATTATAATAATTAAAATAAAGCTAGACTGGAAGTTGGTTTAATGGTCTAAAACAGTAAATAAATGAGGTGAGCGATTGAATTGAGGTTACTAACAAGTGAGCGATTGAATTGACCTAAGTTTTAGAACTTATCTTCTTTTCTCTCTAAGAACACATTGAAACCTTGAAGAAAGATTGAATCTTTAGTTTCTTTTCTTCTTATTTGTTTGTGATTGTTTGATTAAACTTGCTTCTCAACATGAGATTCTTAAATCAACCATGGGTTTAAGGTTAATTATAAAGATTAGTGAGTAGACTCCTTTTGGATTCATGGGCTATGGTGATTAAGGGTGATTAGAGAAGTTCTAGGATGTCTAGTGTTAGATTTACATGTTTCCTTGCTTGTTGAGGGTTCTCAATGCCATTTTAGTCTTGATCATACTAAATTGGATCTCTAGGCATTTCCTGCCCACAAGGTGTATGATGAAATGCCTAAACCAACTCTTCAATGCTTTTAACTTTCTTTACATAAGAGATTAGTTGCTAAAGAAGTTAAGATTGCTATTAGACTTGTTCTCCATGTTTGATTTAGTAACATTCAACCTAAGAGATTAGATGCTTGAGTTGCTATAGTAAAAGAACATTCATCTAGAGATTCAGCTTCTTTAGGATTGTGTCTAGGCATAAGGAAAGTGTATGATTGCTAGCTTGCCATATTTAGATTGGATCTACATCACCCAAGATCAAATTTCTAGTCCCATGAGTCCTCTTGTTTCATTTTGAGAAAGAAAGATCAACCCTTTATTGCATTTTAGTAGTATTCTAGTTCAATATCATCTCACTTATTGGTTGCACTTAGATTGAGCATGGTCTTGCATTCCCTTTGCTTTAGGATCACTTAGAACTGGTTCGACATCTCTTATACTACATATTTGATTAGGAGTTTTGAAAACTCCTAACATCAAATTGGCGCCGTTGCCAAATTCTAAGTTGATTTTGACATTGGGATATAGTCACTTGCTTGAGACTAAGTCATTTTTTATTTTGTTACTGATTTTTCTCTTCATCTCCCTTTGCATTTCAGGTGTATGAACTTGAGGAGTAGAGGTTCATCAAGCATAGTCCCAAGAGTTGAAGATATAGCTGCATTTGAGAGGGAGATAGTAAGAAAGAGAAGAGAGGAAGAGCAACAAGCTCACATACAGATATTGGGGTTTTAAATGGAGCACAATCAGAATCAGCCTCGTAATGGTGTGGCTCAAGGAGCTGCAAACCCTAGGCCACAGCATCCACATCGCCAAGCTAGAGCCATTGGAGCCTATCAACCTCACATTCATGGTCATAGGTTGGGAATCAGAGCACCACCTGTGGATAACAACAACTTTGAGATCAAATTAGGACTTCTCAACACCATAGAGAACAACAAGTATTATGGTCTTGCTGCTGAAGATCCTTTTGATCACTTGGACAAGTTTGATAAGTATTGTGGCTTGTCCAAGACAAATGGTGTTTCTGAAGATGTCTTCAAGCTCAAGCTGTTTCCTTTCTCTTTGAGAGACAAAGCACACCAGTGGGAGAAGACTCTTCCAAGTGACTCCATCAATACTTGGGATGAGTGCAAGAGAGCATTCCTAGACAAGTTCTTCTCCACCTTCAGGACAGCTAAGATCAGGAATGAAATCTTTGGATTTCAACAGAAGAATCTTGAGAGCTTTAGTGAAGCATGGGAGAGATTCAAGGGCTACTGGTCTCAATGCCCACATCATGGCTTCAGCAAGGAGAGCTTGCTTAGCACCTTCTATAGAGGAGCTCTACCATAGTGTAGGAGCAGGCTTGACACCGCCAGCAATGGTTTCTTCTTGGGAAGAACTGAGGAAGAGGCAGAGGAGCTGGTAGAGAACATGGCCAAGAGTGACTCAGTCTACAATGAGGAGCATGCCAGAAGCAACAGAACTGATGATCAGCAGACAAGTAAGGAACTGAAGTCTCTACAAGAGAAGATTGACATACTTCTCTCCGATAGAGCTAAACAAGAGCAGTTGCACTTTGTTGGTGATCCTAACTAAGAAGCCTGCTAAGATCAACGAGGTTGATGGATTGGAAGGCCAAGAGGAGTTGTGCTTCATCAAGAACAATGGTACCTGGTATAAGATAGAGCCCAACTTCCAGTACAACAACTACCAGCAGAGGTCTTATTCCAACAACCATCATTGTACATACACATATGCATAGAAAAATTCAAAACAAAATTGAAAATTTTCCAAAAAGAAAAAAAACAAGCATTTAGGTTGCATCATTTGCATCTTTAAGTTGATTCTAGAAGAATTTAGATTATATTCATGCATTGGGAGCTTACCTAATAAGAAAACACATGCTCAGAACTTAAAATTACACCCTAACTGATCATAGCAAGTAGCCTAAGCATCTCTTGAAAAGCTTGCATGCTTTGAGCCTTGAAAACTCTTCTCGAAACTTGTTGCTTGTGTGAGATTGACATTCTATTAAAAAAACTCCAAATGAACTTAAAGCTAAATGAACTTAATCTTTCTTGCTTATGGGAATTTGCATACTTGATCATGGATTATACACATTTGGGTTCTACTTATCTTCATACCACTCTTTATAAAACCCAAATGGCACTCCTTACCTTTAAACCCTTACCATTCTTTGAAGCCTAAATCATTTTTTTCTTGTGTGAGGTCTCTTTTGATAGCTTGTCATGTGCAAAAACTTGAGAGTATTAGGGGCGACATTGGTTATTGTTATATCATGATAGCTATAGGACCTCTTGGGAGCTAGCAATTAGGATGGAAAGTTTGGTATTGTGATGCAAAAGAGTTTATATTGGGTCTTGGGGTGTTAGATGAGTGAAAAGAATGAACTAAAAGAAAGAAAAAGAAAAGAAAACCACTAGGGATCAAAAGAAAAAGAAACAAAAGCTCTAGAAACTTCAAATAAGAAACCCCTTAGGCTAAGTTAAGAAAGAAAGAAAAGAGTCTAGAAAAGACTTTGGGGAAGACATAAGAAAAATAAGAGTAGAGCTTAAGTAAAAAGTGAAAGAAAAAGTCCCTAGTTGGTTCAAAAGAAAAGAAAAGAGAATGAGTTCATTGTGTGAGTGAAATAAGAGAGTGATCTTAATGTTTTTAGAGATGAATGGGTTTGAGATTTACACCAAGGAAAATGGTAGAGTTTAAAGATGCTAGAAAAAAAGTAGATTGATAAGAAAAAGCAGTGTATGCATAAGTTGCTCCTTTTATTAGAAAGATTTTGCATAATGACCAAGCTCTTATTGTTGAGTGTAAGCCACTAAAAATAAATGTATTGAAACCCCTCTTCTATTCTCATTTAGCCATTTCACTTACGAATCCAAATGATTTAGATCACGTTTCCATTTTCAAGAACTCACCTTATTAGCTTATGCTTAATTGAATGTGAGGGTTGGTTGAAGAGATTTGTTGATTGGTGATCCACAACATGTCTAAAAGAAAGAGTCTTGATAGGCCTTGTGAAGATAGAGTGTAATAATTGAGATTGCTTATGCTATAGGTTATGTTTATCTAGGATGTGGTGTTGAATATAAGAAGTGTATCCTTTGGTTTTGAGTTCCCATTTTCCTTCTCTCTTCCTTTGCTCTTGATTAATTACTTGAGGACAAGTAAAAGAGTAGTTTGGGGGAGTTGATATGAGGCATATTTTCATAGTTTTAGCATTTCATTTTGTAAATAAATCATCATATAGATTTAGGTTTAGACATCTTTAGGTCCATATTGCATTCATATGTCCTTATTAGGTATTGGAGTGTACCATGGAGTTATTGGAGGTGTTTGGGAGCATTGTGATCCAAAAGAGGGTGAAAGATGAACATGGATGGAGACCTTAAAGATATATTTTAAGCTCATCTTTTGGTAGGACATGGGAAATTGAGTTATCTTTCTAATGGAAGTGGTTTCAAGTCATATGGAGCTGTATTGAAGAAGTTATGATCTATCTACCGGAGGCATATCAACCCTATAACGACCAGAGCTGTAGCGACCAGAGCATGTCGCTAGGAAGAAATACGAGAGTCTGTAGCGACCACTGTAGCAACCAGAGCATGTCGCTACGAGAAAATCTCCTGAAAATTATATGTGCTGTAGCGACCAGAGCATGTCGCTACGAGCATGTCGCTACAGACGAAAATACCCAACTTTTATTCTCATTTTAGGCTTCTATAAAGACATTGGAGACCTAAGTTTTAGAACTTATCTTCTTTTCTCTCTAAGAACACATTGAAACCTTGAAGAAAGATTGAATCTTTAGTTTCTTTTCTTCTTATTTCTTTGTGATTGTTTGATTAAACTTGCTTCTCAAGATGATTTCTCTTAAATCAACCATGGGTTTAAGGTTAATCATGAAGATTAGTGAGTAAACTCCTTTTGGATTCATGGCCTAAGGTGATTACGGGTGATTAGAGAAGATCTAGGATGTTTAGTGTTAGATTTACATGTTTCCTTGCTTGTTGAGGGTTCTCAATGCCATTTTAGTCTTGATCATACTAAAATGGATCTCTAGGCATTTCCTGCCCACAAGGTGTATGATGAAATGCCTGAACCAACTCTTCAATGCTTTTAATTTGCTTTACCTAAGAGATTAGTTGCTAAAGGAGTTAAGATTGCTATTAGACTTGTTCTCCATGTTTGCTTTAGTAACATTCAACCTAAGAGCTTAGATGCTTGAGTTGCTATAGTAAAAGAACATTCATCTAGAGATAGAGCTAGTTTAGGATTGTGTCTAGGCATAAAGAAAGTGCATGATTGCTAGCTTGCCATCTTTAGATTGGATCTACATCACCAAGATCAAATTTCTAGTCTCATGAGTCCTCTTGCTTCATTTTGAGAAAGAAAGATCATCCTTTTATTGCATTTTAGTTGTATTCTAGTTCAATATCATCTCACTTATTGGTTGCACTTAGATTGAGCATGGTCTTGCACTCCCTTTGCTTTAAGATCACTTAGAACTGGTTCGACATCTCTTATACTACATCATTTGATTAGGATCTTTGAAAACTCCTAACATCAAGTATCCTATGGGGTGTCGATGGATACTAATTCTAGAAAGCTGTAGCGAATGAGTTTGATGTGTTCTCTAACCACCTAGATCTACTTTCGTATGCACCTAGCTAATCAGATCATACTAGTCTTATTCAGGAAACATGCAAAGCTCTCATTTGTACAAATCAATCCTAAGATAAAATAGATGAAGAACTAATTAAGTAACCCTAATAACAACATATATTTAGCAAACCATGAATCAACCTTTGAAGAACCCTAATTCTGACAAGAAAACTACTCAGACATATTCATAAGAAACATTATTAAGAAACATTATGATGGTCTGAATAATACTAGAATAGAATAATAAAGAGACAGAGTATAGTAAAGAAACAAGGGAGTTCAAGATCTTCCCTCTCCAAAGTTCAAGATCTCCCTCTCCAATCCAAATCTCTCTCTCCGTACAAAATTAAGCATAGCCGTCAACAATGGCTTAGAAAATAGTAAAATAGGGTTTCAGACCGTGCAGGGACATTATGGTAATTTGTGGTACTCCTGGGCCAAAATCTGTCATAATACATAATCGGCCCGCATTCTGGAATCTCCATCGATCGACACCAAGTGTGTTGCATCGATTGATTCTTCTTTATCTTCTCACAGCTTCCTCTCGCGAGGCAGACTGACCACTCTTCAGTAAAACGGGCATAACTTCTGCTACAAGATGCTGATTAACCTCAAACCGGTGGCATTGGAAATAACTTAAAGTTCTATTTTGTGCCAAAAGATGGGCTAAGTCTAACGGTGGGAAAGTCTCCATCTATAGCTAAACATCTGATACGTCAATGCAGTTCTGCACACAAAAGGCTCTAAAAGACACCAAAATCACCATATTTCTCCAGAACGTACCTGAACTTGTAAATACTCTAAAAGGACACCAAAAAAATAATAATTATATCTTAAACACTTATATACCATGGCTGAAAGTAGGTAAAATCCATGGTATATCACTTACCCTTGGCACTCCTCTTCTTGATATGTTGTTTAGCGTGGATGGGTAAATGGAATAGGTCTTTAAAGTCCACATAAATCTACCTCTCAACCTTGCAGCTTATCCTATCTTGTAACCCATCCAAGAATTGAACCATGATAACTTCTTCGTCCTCATTAAGGTCCAGGAGGTTTCTTAGTTTCTCAAACTCCTCATAATACTCTTCCACTGATTTGCTACCTTGCTTAAGTGATCTGAACTTCCTCTGCAAGTCCCTATGGAAGTGTTGGGGCACAAATATCTTCTTCCTGGCATCCTTCATGTGCAACCAGGAATCTAGTTGCCACAAATTACTTCTTCTTCTGTCGGAGCACAATCTATCCCACCAGAAAAAAGCATTGTCTGTTAGTTGAGCTACAACCAAAGCAACTCTTTTGGGACCAGAGTGGTTGTAATAGGAAAATATGTGATCCATCCTCTTTTCCCAATCAAGGTAAGATTATGGATCAACTTTTCCAGCAAAATTTGGAGTAGTCATCTTGATATGGTCTGGCCCCTGGTTGTGGTTCTGCTGGCATGGAGCTCTAAGTGGAGGCAAGTAGTCTTCTTCTTCAAGCCCTTTGTTTCAGTTATGCTGCGTGGGGCTCTAGGTGGGGGCATGAAATCATCTTCTTCTTCTCACCATAGTCGTTTGGTTGAAGGCCGGCTCTCGGGTTTGGATTAGGAGCATGATGCTTGCCTGTATTCTCATCAGTCTCTTGGTTCCGGGTACTAGTCTTCGGGTTATCATTGAGGTGCACACCATCTCTTATGTTGTTTGGGAACCTATCAACATTCCAGACTGGTCACAAAGGAGGTAAGCTTATCTCCAAGGTCTTGGCGCATGGCTCTCATGTCTTCTCTCATGGCCACAAACATCTGCATCAAGGAAGCTTGCTCGGTTGCTTCTCCCATGACTGCTTTAGAGTTTCTCTTTACAGAAAATAAGAAAGACTTAGTTTTGTCGACTAAAAACTAAAAGAAGAGAAACAAAAATGTAACAACAACCTTTTTTAACTTTGAAAATAGGCAAATAAAAAGTTACTTTTTTTTGTTTAGCTTTATGGTGACCGAAACAAAGAAGAAAATATTTATATTCAAGCAAATGAAAAAAGGTAAGACGTGACTATGCGGTTTTAACTAAAATGCAAGGATTTCAAATTTCTCGACCAAGAATGAAAACTCTCGCCCAAGAAAAGGAAAAAGTTGGTTTGCCTTTACTACTAACACTTTTTATGATTTACTTTGATCCAAGGTAAGATCTAGCAGGAAACAAGCATAACAAAACTTCAAGAACAAGGATGAATCCAACTTTTTATAGGTTTTACGATTTATCAGAATAATAACTAGATGCAATGAGAGAACAAACTATTGATGGCTTCTAAAGAGATGAGGCTTTTGGATCTAACAAACGAATGACACAGGACTGCGAATGATAAACTACTCAAGTGCAATATGAATCAGACAATTTTTTTATGGGTTTTTTATAGGTTTATGAAAGAAGAAACTATATGAGTGAAGAACAAAAATGATTTTTATGATTTTCGATTTATGAATGCAAAATGAACGAATGAAACTAGGGATGAATAAAGGATAGAAATGACCTGATGCTGAAGGAACTTCAGCTCTGATACCAGAAATGATACAAGCCTAAGCTATCAAAGGCTGTATGATCACAAGCAAGAGAGAAGGAGCCGATCAAGCACAAGGATGATCCGGGTTGGACTGATCTAATCAACCAAAAGGATCTGGACAGAAACATATGGATAGATCGAAGTGCACCACACGAGAGATGAAAGGCTCGTGATACAACACAGGTTTCCTCAAGGCCATGGAGTTACTGGTCTAACAAGGCAGAGAGAAGGAGGCGAGTTCTTGCTTGAGAGCTCTAGGGTTTTCTTTAGAAGAAAAGTTTTTGTTTATTGATTACGTAAATAATACAAACTACTTATTGGGAACTTATATAAACGTCCAATGCAGTGGTGCCTTCTAGGGACTTTGAACCAAATAATAAACAAGTTTGGTATTGAAAAGAAAACCCTGTTAGGCGTGCAAGCCAACAAGAAAAATAAAAAGAAATAAAAGGACTAAAAAGAAAAGACACAAGCTGCAAAACAAACAATCAAACTATTAGAAATTAGAATTCAAATGCTTATCTTTACTTACCTTTCTGGCTGGTTTGATTGACTTTGGTATTGGCTAGACAGACTGGTCTTCTAGGTTGATGACCAGCAGGTTGCTGTGGGCTTGATCAGGAATGAAAGGCCAAATATTTTCACTTGAGGTCTTGGTCTTCTCGTTTGGTCCATCACTCTTCCAACTTGGGTCTTGTCTTTAAGCAGCTTGGATTGTCATCCCCTTGTTCAACAGTTTATTTAACCCGTCCATGATCATAGGCAAGCATCATACTCTCCTCAAACTCGTGTTGAGTACCTTAGCCCTTTGCTTAGTGATGGGTCTATCAAACACAGTCGGCATTGACACTTCTTGAGTGGTTTCTGGTTGGATTGCTTTGGTGATCATGTCTTGGATGTCTAATTCGGTTAGGTTTGGTTCTGCTTCAGCTTGAATGTCCTCATCACTTCGTTTACGTTACTCTCAACCCAAATTTTCCATTATTTACTCAAAAAGCCATTTATAAATAACGGGTGTCGTATTTTCTACTGCAGTTACGGAAGAAGAAATATAAGATTATTCAAATTGAATATGTATGTTGTGATCCGACTCATAGAAAATGAAATAACCCAAGAAAAATATAATTTAAAAAGAAAACATCAATAACAAATACATCATAAGAAAAATTAGAAACTGGAAGCACAAACAATTGAGACCTCGAGCTGAGATCATCTTAAATTATATTATTACTACATCCTCTCTCATTATAACATTGCAAGTCTTCACAAGAATAACACATGTTTTTAACCTGTACCGACTATCGATACGAATTTCACTTAAATTGGTACGTCTTTCTTACAAAGGCCTAGTATGTCGTCCTTTTGCCCGGCCACACAGACGCGAGTTTTTTGGGATAGGGTATTCGTCTCTCAAGGACGTCGATGTTGTAAAGACACGCAAGTAGAGCTGTTGTCCCAAATACTGTCTTGCCCAAAACTCAGACCTTAGGTTCCACATTCCCACGTTGTCCAAAGCAATGTAAATGGCTGTCCATGATTTTGGGTACACCTGAATCCCAAATATATGTCATGTTCTTAATTAGAACAAGAGAAGAAAATATTGTGCTATATTGAGGAAGAAGAGGCAAGAAGAATGCCTCACTTGGACAGTTGAACGGGAAACTGCATCACGTAAGTTGTACCCATTTCTGCTCCCTGTGTTCCATTGTCCACCATCCATCCTGTATTTTTCCAATCAAACACACATTTAGACAAACTTAAGCTGATAAAAAGAAAGAAACTACCAAATAAAAAGGTGTGAAGATAAATATACCCAACAACCCAGAAGGAGTAACCATTGAGATGATAACTTTGAACGATATCCTCTTTGTTCTCGAATACTATCTCGATGAACGTTCGATAGTCGACTTGCAAAACAGAGGTGTCAAGGTAAAAACCTCCACCTGTGGGTTTGTCCGAGATGCTATTGATCTTATAAACCCCGTTTATCTTAAAGAAGTCTGCAAGTTTTAGAGGTGTATCCGCAGGCACAAATGAGACACTATTGATACCGTATCTTTGCTTCCTATTTATCTGCCCCGCAGAGCTACCAAACACAATAGTCCTAATGAGTGGTATTAGACCATAATGATATGATCCTTGTGGGTTGGGTCTTGGTCCACTAGCTGTCAAGTTGGTTCTACGAAAAACATAACCATTAGATCTTTATAATTCACTATGGAGCTTAAAACGCATAGTTACCTATGCAACAAAAGAGTACCTGATCGCACGTGCTTGGTTTAAGGACCAATCAATTTGAATGGTGGGACCACCAGGAATTGGACCAGAAGCTGAAGTAGACGAGCCACTGTATCGGAGAATGCCGGTGGTTGTTATGATCTTATTGGTGAACCTAGAGGAAGCAACGACGTAGTAGTCACGAGGAGATTGGTCAGCAGTAATGAGAACAGAATAGGACTGGCCAACATGAACGTCAAGCGAGGAAAACATGGTTTGCATTGTGTGCGTCCCTTCGACTTCCACAAGCTTCATCCTATGGTTTTGGATTCTGAAGTTTAGAGAATTTTGTAATCCAACGTTTGATATCCTAAACCTGTATGTTTTTCCTATACATCCTCAAAAGGAAGGATATTAATAAACGTGTTTTAAAACACTATTAATAAACGTGTTTTTAAACACTATTAATAAACCTGTTTTTTAGACTAAAAATATAGGAAATAAACGTGTTGAACTATTTATTTTTCTTGATTTTTTCTCTCGCAATTGCTCTTTTTAGTCATTTGCTGCAACTGGTTTTTAAGTTGCGTTGGTCCGTTTCTTTACGAAGGCATTGTAACTCCAGACGCTTTTGAGTCTTTTTCAAGTAATGCAAACAATGTTACAAAAAAAAAACTGAACTACCAAAATATAGGAAATAGAGATCAAGTGCCATATACCTTGCTCAACGTTTAATGTAGCACCTTTGCTTCGGCCATTGATAAGAATACCATCAGGCGAGGGTAACCTCCTTCCTCTATCAAGACGAGCCTTCAAATCCTGAGGAATATACAAATATTAAGATGTGTTTAAAAAAAATACAAATATTAAGATAATTTTTATTATTTGTATAACCACTTGATCATTTAAAAAATAACATATATTATAATGGATTAGGCTAGCAAAAAAATATAATAATATGTTATGATATGGCTACGCATATCTATAATTATATAGAAAGCTAAGAAAATTAAAGTTGAGAACTTGTATAAATTCATGTTATTAAATTCTAGTATACAGATTAAAGTCGGATTTAATTATGTGTAACCATTTGTGCATAAATACTATTATTATTATTTTTAATTTCATACATTATAAATTTTATATAGATTTATATTTATTTATTATTTTAAGTTTTCCAGATTAGAAAATTAAGAGCACTTTCATGGAGGATTTTAGATGGAGTTCTCTCACACTAAGTTCCCAAACAAACACCTGTAAAAACTTCATAGCAAACTCCAAAACCCACGTATTTATTAGTTAATGGTCAATTATTGTCTTAAAGTTTAAATTCAAATTCATAACTAGTTTAAATAAAATACACATTAGTATCTTTTTGGTTGAAGGTGCTCTAAATACTTTATATATATATATATATATATATATATATATATATATATATATATATATATATATATATATATATATATGTGTGTGTGTGTGTGTGTATATAGATATATATTTGATTAATATAGGGAACTAAGTTAATTTTTATGAACATCACATTTGACTCTCTTTTGTTCAAATCACATTTCACTATATAAATTAACAAATTGTAAATTTAGTATTTACCACTATGTCAAGTTCATGCTAAACAAGTTAAAATACATTCAAATTTTATTAAACAAAATTAGGTTCATACTTATTGTTGGCAAAATAAATTTTTTATTTTTGTTTACGAAAACTTACCGTGTGATTAGATTTGTACCAATCTCCGATGAGGACAGTATAGTCTCCTGCGGGGTCAGCAAATGGAACTGGAATTCCAGGACGACTAAGGATTCTGATGCCTCCGAACCCACCAGCTGCCTTATGAAAAGCAAGGGATGGGAAGTAGTAGAAGCTTCCAATTTGGTCTTTCACTTGCAAAATATATGTATAGTTGGTCCTTGGTGGAATTGGACAAGTCGTTCCATACATTCCATCAACATAAGAGTTTCTCCGATTCTGTACTCCATTCCTGTTTTATCCATTTTCAACAGTTAAATAGCAACGAATACACACATAAGAGCATATGTAAAAAAAAAAAAGAAGCCAAGGTTTAGAATGTCGTTTTAATTTTTTTTCTTTGCAAAATAACATCTACTAACTGGTTTTGTGTGGGCTACTATCGTGTTATATTTATCTGATGATACGCCATTTTATATAATATTACATCTTTTTAAAACATATTTTATCAATTTAAATTATTTTATTGTTGTTGGCTTAATAAATTTTGTACATAACTACCAATAGTATAATTCGTTTAAATTTTTACCGATTAAACTTAAGAAAGGCAAAAAAAATGTCATGAAGATGGGCTATATAGTGGAAATGGGTAGGACCCTTCCTTCTAAAGGGCACCGTAACTTCAACGACATTCTATTGCAGCCGACAAGTTTCACCAAAAGGCATGTTCGGGTGCTAAACAGCTAATGAAGAGACAGGTGGCAAAATTTGGAAGATAATATCATTTTGTTAGAAAAATTGCATAAAATATATTAACTAAATTTATTAAACTTTTAATATCTAATTTTCACTTACCAATTTAATACCTCAAATAATTATTTTTTTATTAATACACAAATTTTTTTTGGTTATTGTACCCATTTAACATCCAAATTTTGTTTATTTTAACTAGAAAATACTAATAAATTACAAAGAAAATTAAAAAACTGCAAAAAATGATAAATATATTAAATATTTATAAGAGTATTTTAATATTTATAAAGAATTTAAATAATGCAGGAGAAATTTTAAATATTTAAATTTAATTTTGGAGGAAAAATTGAATTTATTTTCTAATTTAGAAAGCAAACTAAATTCAATAATAAAAATATAAAAATTTTATAAAAAATTAAGATTATAACAGTTTAGTTACTTGTACTCCATAAACAAAAAAAATAAAATTAGAATTGTCTGAATATTCTTATAATTTTTAGAAAATACTACATATTTGATTCCACCCATAATTATTTTAAATTTTTTTTTTGAAACTATTAATATTTTAATTAAAATAAATAGAGTTTAAGTATTAAAATGAATATAATTTTAAAATTTTATATATTAAAATGAAGAAAATAATTAGTTGAAGTATTGTTGACAAAAAAAGTTTTAGTTGAAGTATTAATTTGGATAGATAAAAAATTTGGATATTGAAAAACTTGACAAAATTTCGTAAAGACATTTTTATGGAATATTTTTTACTTTCGTATTATTATTTAGCAAGATATAATAATATATCTTATGATAATAAGACCTTCTACGCATGTGGTTTATTATATGTAGATCATCATGTCGTTATTAGGTATGGTTTTTGAGAAGACTTAGAAAAAATAAATCCTCTCATTAATGGCAAAGGAAAATCTTTGATAAAGATCAGTGTTACCTTTGATTAATTAGCAAACTGTTTTAATACCCTTGATAGATCTTACAGATGCCTGCCACTAAGAATGGACCGTTTCCACCTACCCCATGACACATTTTTATATGCACATGCTTTGCCTTCGTAATGGAACGGTTCTCCACCAATATTTAATCTAATTATTATATGAAAAGCGCCATTTCAACTTGCCATTACATTTGGACAAAATTTAGGTTCATCCCCTATTATAAACCTTTAAATTTATTTCACCATTTAAAACTAATCAAAGTGCTACATAGATAATTAATCAAAAATAATATTGAATTGAAAAAATTAGTTCAAAAAAAAAGTACCAAGTTTAACGACGTTAATGTCGGTAGCTAAACCCTAAACCTTAATTATTAAATTATAAACATATATCCTAAATCAATTCAAACTCTATACCTTAAACCTAAATCATAAATCCTAAACTCAAATCGTATACCTTAGACCCAAACCATATAGTATATATATCCTAAATCAAAAATCTAGACCATAAATCTAAACAGTGAATCCTAAATTCAAATCCTATATCCTAAACCCAAATTTTATACCTTAAACTCAAATCGTATACCCTAAACCCAAACCCTATAATATCTATATTTAAAGTTTGGATTTAAAATCTAGGATTTAAATTTAGGTTTATGATATAAAGTTTGGGTTTAGAGTATAGAGTTGGGTTTAAGGTTTATGGTTTCAGTTTATGGCCTAAGTTTTGGATTTATGGTTTGGATTTAAGGTTTAGGATTAGGTTTAAGGTATAGGATTTGAATTTATGGTCTAAAGTTTAGGTTTAGGATTTAGGGTCTAGGGTTTAAACTTTAAGATTTAGAATTTAGTTACCGACATTAACATCGTTAAAATTAATATTTTTCTCTTTTTTTAGTAATTTTTCATTTAATATTATTTTTAATTTATTATATACATAGTACTTTGATTGGTATTAAAAAGTGAGGTAAATTTAAAGATTCACCATAATGATGAACTTAAGTTTTGTTCATTACCTTTTTATGCTAATTTCGCAAATGTTTCTGTATCTGTTTTTTCATGAATATTCTACCCATAATATTAGAATATTAGTAACTACATATCGAAGCCTTAACATGATCTTCTTTAAGGCATCTCTTTCCCCACTTGAAGTAAAAATGTTCCAATAATACTTTATTTTTCATCTGTTTGGTTATGCTTTTGAAGAAAAACTCGAATATTCAGATGACAAAAAGATGCAGTGGCTAGACAAAAAAAAAGAAGATAACGTGGAGAAAAACTGTTCTCAAGGATTATTTCTGTATCGTAAATCCCATGTATAGTCTGTTGTTAAATAATGTATAACCAACAACTTTTTTTTTTCATTTCTTTCTTGAACTGAAGAGAGGAAAGTTGTAATTCGGAAAAGAAGAAGAAGAATGGCCGTTACCAAGAGATTAAGAAAGCCTCGTCTAAGCTGTTGTGTACGTTAATGATGAGATTGTCGTTTGTCACACTGTGAATGTCCGGTCCCGGAAATTGTCCATTAATCAATATTCCCTATTTTCATACAAATTAAAAAAAAATTATTAGATCATCTAACCTTCAGTAACAAAAGAAATAGTAATATTTTTTGTCAATCAGCCAATAAAGGATCCAGGCAGTAATAACGTTGTTTACACAAGAGTTAGTGACATATTGTTTTCCAAAACTGAAACAGCAACATGTTGCATAAATTATCGATTAGCATTATTAAACCAATCATAACGAACTAATATACTACCATATAACTAAAATCTTTAGCAAACACTTTTTTTATAAAATAGTATTGGACTCTGATCATAAAAAGATTGAACCAAAGATTTTAGCTCTTTTCTTTCATTTGTTAAGAAGCTTTAAACAGAAGAGCTGGGGTGTAGACTTGAAGACCTGTTGTCGAACACCGAGAGGATAAATGTCACCGTATGTTACATTCCAGTCGAAGAATCGGTATGGACTCTCGGCAGTGACCAAGGCCAAGAATGAGAAGCAGAGCAATAGGAAGGTGCCTCCGGATCTGCCCACTGCCAACATTTTTTAATTAATTGAGAGGGAATGTGAATAACGGCGTTTCTTAAGGTGAAGAGAGAGAGAGAGAGAGAGAGAGAGAGAGAGAGAGAGAAAGAGAGAGAGAGAGAGAGAGAGAGAGTCAAGAATGAGAGATTGAGAGATGGTGATATGAGTAGACACACACTTTGTCATGTAAATTTAAGTGCGTCGAGGGGGAGAGTGAGAGGGATTCCTAATTTTCTTCTTTTTTTGAGCAAAGGGTTTCCGGACCAAAATCTGAAATGAGACAAATGACCAAAATTTAATATTTCATGGACCAAATTAATATACCTAAACCAATTAAAAGGAAATGACAATACAACTTTTAATAAAAATATACTCTCAGTCATTAGACTATCTTTTCTTATAATCTAAACTATACATTTTTTTATCTTTTTTTTTTTGGTGAAATTCATTTTTTTTTCTCAACCGTAAGATTATTTTTCTTTACTTCAGTCACAACCACAAGATCTTTATTCTCTCATTTTTATGTATATAACTATTATAACTCCTACAACTAAATATATTAACAAATAATATAACTACTATAACTGGTATGGTTATTATATAAATTATATAATTCATGTATAATATGCAACCAATGTAACTGAAAGACTAGTAATTCATATTTTTCATATGAAATAAATAAACAAATAATTGCTTATTAGTCATAAAAAAATTTATATTATTTGAGGCTTTTCAACATTTAAATTATTACATTAGTTTTATATCACATACCATATATTTAAAGGTTTGTTGACTAGATTAGTCATATTATTATGAAAAGAAAATATTCAACATAATTTTATAAGTTACAATGTGAAAATATTTATACAACTCCTTAAGATATATAAACAATTGTTACAACTGTTCAACTCTATATCAAACCATAAAGGTTATACTTGCATAACTGGTACAACTATGTTTTATTCACTAAACAAGTGATCCTCGTATAACTAGTACAAATATTCAGTTTCTAAAATTTAAATATTCCATTGAATATTGCATATGAAAACAAAATATCAGCTGACCATAATGGTAAATGTTTAGATGGGTTATTGTTATTTGTGATGATTTATTTTTATTTTTTTGGCAATTATAACACAATCACATAAGTTTGCATAATCTACCTTGTACTTTTAAGGTTTGCCAGCTTCTTTGTCCACATAACTTTTGGAAAACATACATGAAATGTATTTTAATAAAACTGATGATTTCATTGTATTAGAGCATAAACATGTATACATAAAGAAGTGGTACAACTGAGGTAAGTTTAAACTTTATGTGGTACAACTAGTTTTTTCGATTTAATGCACTGCCAAAATTTAAGAGTTGGTTACATATTGGGCCATTTTCTGTCTTTTGTTAACATCCAAATCCTTATGACTTGTAGCATACTTTCTCTTCTTCTTGGACATCTGTATTTTCCTTATTGTCCTTTACGAAAGGAAGCTTGGTTTGATGGTGGATGTTACGGTTTAGTTAATTTGCCAAGGGAATTGGTTTAGCTTTTCATTTATTAGGTAGGTATATTGACTGTCGTGACTTTTGCTAGCCACGGGATCAAAAAGGCTAGATGTGATCCGACGGGTGGTGTTCAAAAGAGAAATTATAGTACTTGTAGACAATGACGTGAAATTAATGCTTCACTCGTAGGTTTATCTTACAGTCGAAAACGACGTGACCTACATCTTGGGAGGTATCAGGAAGGTAGTATCTTGTTTTTTCTTGAAGGTTACTAATTTTGAATATCTTGCTTGTTCATTCAAATTTATTTGTGTCGTTAGTGTGTTAATTGTCTTTAAGACGTCGTACGTTCGTTTTGTAGGCATAAGCTATGGAGGAGCTGAGTATGGTAATCGCCGGGAATTGGGTTTGTGGACCCAGGAACAAGTGGGATTTCGTTGTGGACAAGAATCAGATGGCAAGGCTCGTGAAAGTGTACGAGGGGATGTGTTTATCAATCTGGAAGTGAGTGTTTTGAAAGAGTTCAAGGTCGACGGCAACATTTATAATGCAAAATTAAGCTACTGGCCACCTACTAGTATGGAACTTACGACCGGGATAACGACGCCTCCTATTTCAGTGACAAGCGATGCAGCAATAAGTTACTAACTGGAGCATTTGAGGGTGAAAGGAGCAATGAATTTGTTCGTGAGGTTTGAAGAGTTCTGCCCTCAGGAGGAAGATGACCCCAAAGACGACTCTGGAATGGGCTTTGTGACTCCTGGTGCTTTTAAACAGAAGAGCATCTTTAGTGCTCCGCTGCGTTTCAAGCAGAAGACTCCTTACAGTAGAATGTCGGGTTTTAATAAGAACATGTTCTCGTCTGGTGAGCCTAGTATTCCTAAGATGCGATGCGTGACTGAAGATCCAGCAGTGAATCTTGATGATGTAGACTTTGTGCGTGAGGCTGAGAGAGTGGAGGCGGAAATGGACGGAGTTGGCAGAGTCAGCGACGGAGGAGTAGTCAGTGGGGGTAGCGACACTGAAGAAGATGTGCCGAGAGAGGAGATAGATGATAGGGACATACGTCCTAGAGGATACAAAAAAGACTTCTGGAGTCCATTGCTGAGTGGCGACTATGGTGGCTCGAACGCTGTTAATGTCATATACAATGGAGATGAGATTATGGATGGCATTCTTAGGAAGTCTAGTCCACGTTTTTTTTTCCAAGCAGCATACCTGAACACATTCCAACTGCAGCTGTAGCCGGTGGTTCTAGTGGCGGGTTCCCTGACACAAAGGAAGATACTGAGGGACATCAGGGATTTGCTGGTGTGGATGGTGAAGCATGTACACGAAAACTAGAAGATGTTGCTGACGATGAGTTTGACATTCCACCGCTTTTTGACGATACGACTTAAGAAGCATCTGAGATACCAGACATGGATGGCACATAAGATGATGGACAGATCTATGTAGGAAAGGTGTTTGTGAACAAAGAGGAGTGTCAAATCTCACTTGCAATCTATCCAATAAAGAAAAAATTCCGGTTCAAGCAGACGCTACCAAAATCGACTCTTTTGTTCTTACGTGTCCCGACATGCGTTGTGACTGGAGGGTAACAGCGCATAAGATTAGGGGGACTGGATACTATGAAATTAGGAAAGCTCAATTAGATCATAGTTGTCTAATTGACTTCAGAATGGGGTATAAAAGCAGAGCTACTTCTAAGCTGATTGCTGCTGTGTAGAAGGCAAAATTTGGTGCTGCTGGTAAGGGTCCAGTTCCTAGAGAATTACAGCAGCTGTTGCTAGAGGATCTCAAGGTCTCCGCATCGTACATTAAGTGTTACCGCGCGAAGGAGAAAGCTGTTGAGGGCGTATTTGGATCAGAGGAGGATTCATATTTGCAGTTACCCGAGTATCTCCACATGTTGAAGCTAGAAAATCCCGGTACAGTTGCTGATATTGAGACCGAAACTGTTGAAGATGGAGATGAACGGTTTCTGTACTTATTTTTAGCTTTTAGGGCTTCCATAGCTTGTTTCCGGAAGCTGAGGTTGGTGATTGTGATTGATGGGACACATCTCGGGGGGAAGTACAAAGGGGTCTTGTTGACAGCTAGTGGCCAAGATGCAAATTTTCAGATTTTCCCCTTAGCATATGCTGTTGTGGACACCGAAGATGAGGATGCGTGGACGTGGTTTCTTCAAAAGCTTGAGCGAATTTTGGGTGATTCACCTCGGCTTGCTATCATCTGGGACAGGGTAACCTGTATTGCAACTGCTGTAAAGCGTGTGTACCCTCGAGCTCATCATTGTTATTGCATTGTGCATTTAGCTAGGAATGTGAACTCCCGGTACTCAAGCAAAAGATTGGCAAAAACTGTGGTTGCTTGCGCCACAGCCTATAGACCGAGTGTTTACAAGGATCAGTACGCGAAGATAAGAGCTACGAACAGCGACTGTGGTGCATACCTAGGGATGATTGGAGTTTCTCACTTGACAAAGGCCAGTTTTCCAGCAGATAGGTACAATATAATGACCAGCAATATAGCTGAGCAGTTGAACAAAGCTCTCGTGGAAGGTAGGACGCTACCTGTGAAGGAGTTAGTGATCTTCATACAGAGGATGATGACACGGTGGATCAGAGCTAGGAGATCTAAGTCGGAGAAGCATAGAGGACAAGTTAGTGTAGAGGTGGACAATGAGATAACTAAAAACATGGCAGCGGTTGGTGGGAGAAAAAATAATTATGCAACAGATTGGAGATGTGAGATCATAAACAAATTTGGACATTCAGACCGCGTCCTGCTTGATGTTAAGCAGTGCAGCTGCAAGTACTTTGACAAAATAAAGATACCCTGCGGACATGCCATTATGGTAGCTAACCATTTGGGAGTGAGTTATGATACTTTGGTGGGGAATTTTTACAAAACCGCGACATGGAGAGAGGCGTACGCGGGGGTTATAACACCTCTTGGTGATCCATGGGATGTGGAAATTCCAGAAGCAGTCAAGAAGGTGGTGTTGTTGCCTCCAACTACCAAGAGACTTGCTGGGAGGAGACGCAAGAATCGCATCCCTTCTACTAGTGAAATGCCAGTAAGTGGTTGGTTCCAATTGCTTTTGTGGATGACACTTGCTAATCCAGCGAGTACTGAGCAATGTTGTGTTGATGCAGGTTGAAAGGAAGAAGAAGGAAATACCAAACAGATGCACCAGATGCTGGGGTGTGGGACACAACCGCACTAGATGCTGTGCTCCAATCTAAGCAAGAGACAGATGACTTGGAATGTTTGGGTTGCGAGTGTGTTTCTTGTTTGTGGCAGTTGTTTTTTGGTGAATGTAATTCACAAATATTCGGAGAGATTTTAAAATTTCGGAGTAATCATTAGTTTGGTTTTGTAGTTGAAGGGTATTTTGAGACGAAATGTTCTACGAGTTAATTGATTTGCGAATGATTTGGTGGTTAAATCCATGTTTGCTTGGTTGAAAAGATTTGTTTTTCTAATATAAGCATCCGCGTCCAGAACAAAATTTTGTTCTATTGTTTGGTGGTTAGTGAAAACAATAGTAGCATCCACTCTTTTTAGTGGTTAGTGAAAACAATAGTAGCATCAAAAGTGTTTGTAAAAGTGCAGATGAAGATTTAGTTATATTTTTGTGTGATTTGGTTGTGGATTGAATTGATTCTCTTGATTTAGTTTGTGTGTAGGAGTAGGTTGTAGTAGTTTGATGAAGAGACCTCAAACGCATATATATAACAAAAGTATATATAAACTAGAGACCTCAAACGCACAGTACATGATAATACATGTTAAAAGTAAAGATGATGAGGTTAGCAGCTGAACAACTACCCATTACAATCAAGTGAGTTTGTAACAGAACCATATTGTAACTCCCAGGACAGCAAAAGCGACACCAATGTTGACAATGAATCGTGGACAGTGAATGCGGTGTCCTGCAACTCCAGTTTTGTTTGTGTTGTCTGTCTCCTCCAGCTGTGTATCGTTCACCTGGTTAATCTTTAGTAATGTTTGTGCTAACTCCTATTTCAGTTTCCCGATACTAGCTTCTTGTCGAGCTAGCTCTTCCAGAACAGTGTTGGAAAGGGATTGCAAATCGTGTAACAGATCCTGGTGCTTAGCGTCAACAATCCTAACCTCGTCAAGGATTGCCTCGTCTTCCCATTTAAACAAATGGTCTTCTGGTTCCCTCTCTTAACATACACAAGTAGTAGTTTTCATAATGTAGAAGAAAGGGTCTCATGAAGGCATAAATATCAAAAGGGTTTCGATGGACTAACCTCCAAATAAATGACGCATCTATGGAATCTCCGAAATGAGTTCTCTTTGGTTTGAGAGGCAAAAAATTTTAGGTTGTTCCCACACCAGCATCGTGTGGGGACACCGTACCTAGAACACCGGTGTCCGGTTATCAAGGAGGAGAAGGAGGATGAAGTCAAGAGAGTGGGAGTAGGAGGAGGAGTCTCTGTTGTGCTGGAGCGCAAACACTAATCTGAGATCCATTTGGGAATTTTTGATCTTTATACCGTCCAGTTCTCTTTAATTCCAATTGTACCGGGTCCGGTTTGTTTTTTAGACAGTGAATATTGTTTGTTGTGTTCCTATTTTGGGCCGGACAACACCCAAATGGCTTTGGTATTGTTTTTTTATTTGGTGGACGTGGATGGTGGTTATGGATGGTGTACCTTACATTTTTCGAGAATGGGGAGGTGAGAATAGTTTAAAATCCTAACGTTAACTTATATTACAAGCCACAAATATTCGGTGGAGATCAAAGCAAAAGGACGCACAGATGTGTTAGTACAAAAGATGATAGTTGTTAACATGACAAAAGCATAACCATTATCGATGTTTGAGAGTAAAATTGGTTTTGCTTGTGAGAGCTGCCAAACAAGCGCCGAGTTGACAACATAGTTGTTCCTTAAAAAAACATCATTTTACTGGTGTTATCGATTGTAGGTACCCTATAGTATGCAGGTAGCACAACGGTCTTGTAAAGGTCTAGAACGTATTGTTAACGTAACGCATCAACCAACCTGTCTGTGATGCCATACATGGTTGGTTCTGGATCACCATGCGCATACATTTCCATGAACTTGACACTTACCGGTTCACAATCACTTGATCTTTCATTTTTATAGATGTCTTTGGTGCTGATCCATGTAAATGGCTCTAGTTTGCAAAATTTAGTGAGCTCGTACTTAGCAACCTTCTTGACAAGGTAAGGAAGGGACTTCAAGACCGGATTCATGAAACACTCCACCTTCTTATCACTGTAGAGGTCAGTCACTGGGTCAAGTATTTCAACCAGACCCAAGTCTAGGTTGATTGCAAGACCAGCCCAATGTCTGTCATCCCATATCATGGGTTTGTAAACCGTAGTAACATCATCCATCCATTTTCTGCCAGGCATGAGAACGATATCTGAAAGCTGTTTGTCCCAGTTGAATGATTCTTTCTTGCGTGACCTACTGAAACTTGGATAAATTTCCTAAATAACAGAAGTTAGATATGGTGTTGTGAAGCACAACCTCTGGCTTTGGAGAAGTTCAGCGTGCTTTTCAGATAACATGTTCATGAGTATAACCATGTGCTGCAGAGAAGAAGAAGATGTGCGAGGTTAGTAAAAATGATTGTTAGTAAGAAGATCATCACAATGTTTTGAAGATAATAGGTGATGATATAAAGTTTCAGACAGTGGTCCCCAACTTACATATGTTTTAGTCCATTGCATTGGTACAGCTAGTTGTAGGAGGAAACTGTTGGAGAAGCTCAACTTCGAAGGTGTGATGTGAAACCTGAATCATTAAAATTGTTCACTACGTTAAGTAGTAGTATGTAAAAATCTTGTGTGCGATAACAATATAGGGAAGCTTACGCCTCTCCGAACTTTGAAATAGATTTATAGAAGAGATCCCATTGTATCTGGGAAAGTTGACAGATAAGAGTAGGCGCTGGGATTTCTTTGCATTTGTATAGCTCTTTAGAAACGTTGTTTTCCTCCATGCAGGGGATATAAGTGGGTCTTCGCCTTGGTGGAGTGCCTTCACAGTCGCTTAGCTCAACAATGTCAAGGATATCAGATGGTTGTGCTTAGTTCAACCAGTTTGTGCAAAAGACAGTAATCAAAGTTATGAATGCGGCAGTAGAAACATCAAACAAGGTACTGGAGTATTAAAGAAGCATACGAACCTCGTCTACATGGACGGTTGGTTTTGATACTTGAGAATGAGATGTAGAGGTTGATGAAAAAGCGTTAACTCCTGCTGCATGTGGAGCAAAACCCGAAATACTGGCTGGACTCTTAGTAGGAGAACTCTTTAGTGAGCAAGGTTGGGGTGGCAAAGGGAACAGGCAAGTCCTACGGGAAGTTGGGCCTACTGAAGAGTCATATTTCGGTTTGGTGGGTGTGATAGGGTCAGGAGAAATAGGTGAGTGGATCTCAACACCACTAAAGAGAAGGTCTTGGAAAGGAGGGCCTTTGGGTGTGTCTGCTGAAGAGAGGAGCAGATCCGGTGGAGGTGCGCTTGTATCATACAAGGGAGACGGCTCCAGAGACGGTGATTTTTGGATCTCTCCATTGGAGTCATGGACTTGGGAATCCTGTACGGCGACTTGGGAGCGTATCGGTGAGTTGTGGACAGGTGAATTGTGGACGGGTGAGTTATGGACGGGTGATTTGTGGCCCAATAAGGTGTGGATGGGTGAATTGTGTACGGGTGTGGTGTTTTGGGATTGTTTGTGTACAGTGATGTCCTATAGAGAAGCCAGGGTTGTAGACTCTTTCTGAAGATAGTGTTGCACAACATATTGGCTGATAAGGGGGGGGGGATAGTAAGGAAGTACCATCTACATCCATGTTGGTCTCATTCTGCAAAAGTATAAATGGGCTTTTAAATATAAACATTATGAAAAGAGAACTTAATATGGAGGTCAGGTCTGATACTAAATTTCAAAAAACATTTAACGAACAATGAAACTTCATCTATACAAAGGACATTGTAGTCTTTTTGAGTAAGCAGAAGTATGTAACAAGTGGTAAGTGGCCTTCTGTGAAATTAGAAAGAGGGAAAGTTGCCCAGAGAGTAAAAAACTTAAAATTTAATGTGTCATGGACCAAGTTAATATACCTAGACTAAATAAAAGGAAAAGACAATACAACCCTTAATGAAAATGTACTCTCAACCATTAGATTATCATTTTTTTTTAAATCTAAACCATACATTTTTTTTTTCTTTTCATCTATTTTTTTGCTGGGATCCACTTCTTTTTTTTCTCAACCGTAAGATTATTTTTCTTTTCTCAAGTCACAACCACAATATTCCTATTCTCTCATTTGTATGTGTATAACTAGTTTAACTTGTACAACTAAATATATGAAATAAATAAACAAATAATTGGTTATTAGTGATAAAAAATTTCTATATTATTTGAGGGTTTTCAACATTTAAATTATTACATTAGTTTTAGATTAAATACCATATATTTTAAGGTTTGTTAACTAGATTAGTCATATTATTAGAAAAATAAAATATTGAACATAATTTTATAAGTTACGATGTAAAAATATTTATAGAACTCCTTAAGCTATATAATCAATTGGTACAACTGTTCAACTCTATATCAAACCATACAGGTTATATTGGCATAACTAGTACACATATGTTTTATTTACCAAACAAGTGATCCTCTTATAACTAGTACAACCATTTAGTTTCTGAAATTTAAATATTCCATTGAATATTGCATATGAAAAAAAAATTGCTGACCATAATAGTAAGTGTTTAGATGGGTTATTTTAATTTGTGATGATTTTTGTTTTTGTTTTTTTTGGCAATTATAACACAATCACATAAGTTTACATAATCTACCTTGTAATTTTAAGATTTGTCAACTTCTTTGTCCACGTAACTTTTGGAAAAAATACATGAAATTTATTTTAATAAAACTGATTATTTCATTGTATTAGAGCATATGTATGTATACATAAAGAAGTGGTACAACTAAGGTAAGTTTAAATTTTATGTGGTACAACTAGTTTTTTCGATTTCACTGCCAAAATACAACTATGTACGAATCAGTACAACTCAAAAACTAGTACAACTAATGTACAAACCAGTACAACTCTAATAATAGTACATCTATGTTATTTCATTTTGTATTATGCATCATTTTTAACGTGTATCATGTTTTAGACATTATAGGTTAATATTAAAATGAGTAGTTGTACTAGTTGTCTCCTCCTCATCTCCAGTTGCCTCTTCATTTTCAACCGCTTCCTTCTCAATCTTTTTTCTCGCACTCACCATCCTCCTTATTTGATTCCTCAACCGATATGACAGCCCCATTTCCTATATCATCTATAGTAAAATATAGTAACTGGGCAAAATCATGTAAATATAAATAAATGGTACCAGTGCGGTAAGTGTATTATTATGTGATACAACTAATACTTTTTTTATTTAATTGCCAAATTACAACTATAAACATTGTGGTTGAACAATAATGTCCAGTAGTTGTACTAGATGTACAATTTTTACATTTATTATGTTATACCGAAATGCATTTACATTTAAAGTAAACATATTTTTTTAAATAAGAGACATAAGTTTTAATAGTTCTAAAAGCTATGCCAAAAAATAAGTTTAACAATAAAAGGAACATAAGTTTTATCACCAAAAGCAACATATAAATATTAATACCAAAAAGAACCTTATACATGTAAGGATCGTTTACTTGCTTAACCACAATGTTTTTCTCAACCTCTTATCTTATTTTCATGTTCCCATCAAGAAAATAGATCTTGGGAAGATAAGTTTATCATCCAATGTTAAGAACACAACTCAAATAATACCACAATTAAATTAGTAAAACTACTATCGTAGTTAAACCAGTTGGACTATAATTATCGTAGTCCAAACACCAAACAAAATGATTATGTATTTTTTTTTGAACATGAATGATTATGAATTCTAAGTTAAATTTTTTAGTGTACTCTTCTAAATCCTCTTCTACTGCAACATCTTTTTGCTTTACTACTGTCTTCTTCGACTTCAGGATTAAACATGATTTAAAAAAAATTGTACAATTAGTACTAGTAGTACAACTAGTAAAACAAATAAATATTTAGATCAAATAATATAGAAAAGTTCCTATAATTCTGAAAACTCCAACAAGTCTCAAATATTAAGTATAATATTATGAGTTGGTTGAAAAAGATTACATTCAAAGATAACAAGAAAACTGATCACATTACATAATCTTAAATGATCATTAATCAAACATAGATTTATCAGAAAATGGATATCCCTATAGGTTGTATGAATAAAGTTGCAAGATTGTATTGATTATACACGTTCTAATTATATCGGTTATATTAATTATATGTGTTATACTTGTATCGGTCGTACTAATTATAAGCATTATAGTGGTACCAGTTATGCTAGTTATATGCATTATAGTTGTACCAGTTATACTCGTTTGAGTTATACTAGTTGTACCAGTAATACTCTATGTTCTTCGTTATCGTGAATATCATACAATGTGAGCAGATTCATGTTAGAATGGTAAAAATTGATTGAAGAAGGTAATGGGTTGATCGATTTGACCAAAGATGATTATGCTTATAGATATAAAACAAGAATCATAGAGCATATCTGATTTTTTTTTTCAATTTCAATTTAAGATAAGAAAAACCTTGATGGAAAAGAAAAGAGAAAAAAAATGTATATGTGATTAAGGAGATGGTGATTGTTGATGAAGAAGATGCATATCGAAAAAGAGAATCGAGATAAAAAAAATTGAATCATCAGTGATTTTGAAAAGGGGAAGAACAAAAAATTAGGGATTTGAAAAAAGATCCGACCTAGATCATATGTTGTTATTTGGGTCGAATTCTGAATGGATGGGTTGGTAATTTTAGAAAATTTTCGTAGGATAATTGACATTTGTCTACTTTTTCTATTTTTATAAAATGCAAATTAATTAGAAAAAGAGGTCTATGTTAGATTTTTTTGACCCAATGTGGTCCATTCCAGCATTTGATTGCGGGGTTCCTAACTAAACTCGCCAAACAAACCAAATAAAAAAAAATAAAGAAACTACATATTTACTGCGTTGACTTAAAATATAATTTTTTCAACACTATTCAAATCATCAATTACATAATAATATTATTCAAATTTTTTGTTTTAATAAGAAATAAACAAATCAATCACATTATAGTTAGTATATCTTTAAAACTTCATCGATCCTTTTACATAGATTCTCTTAAACATGGTTCAGACTTCATAACTTTTTATCATAACCTCTATTTTAGACTAGAGATTATAATTTAGTAATTTGTCATATTGTTTAGATACATATTAATTAAACTCGATTATATATTACATATTTTTTTTAGTGGTGCAACATGGATCAGCTTAAACTCAAGTTTTTGAATACAATACATGTATCAACAAGTAAATGAGCCATAGTAGATATCTAATAGGTTTATTGTAGAGCTCATTAGCCTGATTCATGAAGTAGTAGACGAGGAAAAATATGAGTCTTGATACGGTCTTTATCAAGCATGGATTGACTATGAACCATCATGGACAACTAGTGTTCAACTTGTATGATCAGGAAATGGTTTAGACGAATTTTGTTGGACAGAAAATGGATTAGACTATTCAGTATGATCAAGAAATTGACTGGTTAAACCGACATGGACAAAAAATGATTTGGAAATGGAAGATTAATAGCCCATTCTGGAAATAAAGCATAAAGATCATTATCAACAACATGAAATTAAGGAGAAAATTGGTCGGATCATAAACAAAATGAATTGGTCCCAAGAAGGATCTGGTTGAAAAATGGCCTTATCATTCCTTATAGATAAACGATCAGCCACATTGGTACTTACATGTTATTTTAAATAATCTTACATGTATTTAGGCTTATATTAATGTGATAGTTTAGGTTTGGTGTTAATAAACCAATTAAGATTAAGAATAATGTTTTCAAAACCGAGCAAAATTAGGATATTATTTTCACAAACCAATATGGTCTAGGATTAAGATTTTATAGCTTAGGATTTCATTTTGGCTTTCTTATTTATGTTACGCACGAGACTTCATGTAACCGTAACCAATATTTAGTAAAAACAAAGTTTTAGGCTTCAAAACCTTGTCATATCCTTGTTCTTCTTTGACAATCTTCATACTAAGGAGAGTGATCTCCTTTGGTTCATCCTAGACATCAAGAAGGGTTATCCTGTGTCTTAAGAGTCGTAACACTACCTAAAAGAATTCCATTGCTTGAAGATGAAGATCATCCACTGTCCTAGAACCCTGAGCTGAAGCATATGTCGTCCATACCTTCAAATGTGATTGCGATTAGATCTTCATATCCAAGGTCATACTAAGTGGTATCAGAGTCGTTTGAAGGTTTAGGGATAAAATTTTATAGCCTAGACACAGAAAATCAATCTATTATATTTCATGTCTTATTATAGAAAACAAGACAAGAAGGATAAACAACAAGTAACAAGGGAATTGTTGCAAGGAAGGAAAATATTTATCAATATTTCACCCTTTTATGGGGTGATTGATCTTTATACATACCTAAAATGGGAAAAGGAGATGAATTTAGTCTTTGGTTGCTATCACTACACAACGGAGAAGCATGTTTGTCTTTCAATTAATTGATTATGTAGATATGCACTCAACTGACGGTATCAGATTGCTAGCAACATGTTTCTTCTTGGTTTAAGATGAAGACCATAATGAAGAAAATATTTGTCTCCATGAACTGTGGCCAACCGGATTTTGAATGGTTACATAGCCAATCTAGGTCAACCAGGAAAAAACCAAGGACAACTAGAGGAAAAGCCAAGGACATAGTGCAGTCGTGATGTACAAGGGTAGATCTTCGGGGTTTGTGGCACAACTTAATTTGCAAAGCACACAGTTAAAAAAATATCTTATGAATGTGATAATCTAATCACTAACTTCAGTGATGAAAAAAATACAACCGAGATTTGTCCCACGACTAACCTCAGATAGTGATGAGCTAAGTTGATGTAAGAAAGAACATACACAGGAGAAATAAGAGATTGAACATACACCAATCACTTATTTTCAAGAAGACAACTTGGTTACTCAGCTGAAACAGGAGGAGAACCAACCAGTCATGTGTGATTACGTGATTACCCTAATCAAGGTTGAAGAAGGATAGCTTAATTAGGCACTTGTAGTTCATAAAGAATCACTTGAGATTATGATTAAGTAAGGTGGACTCATTAGACATTTTTCTTGTGATTTACTGAACAAACCCCTTGTGTCGAATAAATTCAGTTTCATAGAGAATCTGAGGTATGTTTAGGGGCTCCGACACTATGTATTTGAACAAGGAGAGAGCTCGTGTGTACATAGAAGCATTGAAAACACCCTGGCCTAAAGGAAAATGAAGAAGTTGAGTTTGGACAGTCCATTCATCCTTGAAGAACTTGATTTGAGGACAAATTATTTTCAAGGAGGAGAGAATGGTGTGAACTGAATCCGCTTCACCCTCAAGTTTTGGAAGAAAATGAATGTACCATCAAGGCAATGTGCCATAATACAGCTTAATAGACTTATTAGAGAGTTTATTGGTATGATTCATGTGGTATGGGACTGAGAAAGGGTTAAGGCAATGTGCCATAATACAGCTTAATAAACTTATTGGAGAGTTTATTGGCATGATTCATGTGGTATGGGACTGAGAAAAGGTTATGGGCCTTGATGCAGCATTTATCAAGCTTGGATCGACTATGGAACAGCTTGGACAACTAGTGTTCAAATATTTTTTTGGGAAATGGTGTGGAATATCTTGCATATTTGCATTGTTTTAGCATTTCATTTTGTACATAAATTATCATATAGATTAGGGTTTAGATATCTTTAGGTCCATATTTCATTCATATCTCCTTATTAGGTGTTGGAGTGTGCCATGGAGTGATTGGAGGTGTTTGAGAGCGTTGTGATCCAAAAGAGGGTGAAAGATGAACATGGATTGAGGTCTTAAAGATGCCTTCTGTTGCTAAGATTCTGGGAAGATATAGGAAATTGAGTAAGCTTTCCTATGGAAGTGGTCTCAGGTTAATCAGAGTTGTATGTTAAGAGTTATGGCTAATTTACTAGACATATATCACTACTCGAGTAAGCCCAGCGGCCTAGAGACATCACAGCGGCCTAGAGACCTCATCGAGAAGCCGCTGGAGATGAAACCCCCAGAGACTAAGTGTGCCAGCGGCTTACGGGAGAGGTTTTTGGCAGCGGCAAAAGGTGAATTTTGGGAATTAAATTAGCCAAAGTCCCTGTTTCATATCGACATAAGACAGCGGCATAGTGACACCAAAAATGAGGAAATGGGAGCTTACACATGCTAAGTGTGGCAGCGGCTAGTGGGAGCGACTTGGAGCGGAGTGAAAGGCCGCTGAGCCACTGTAGCGGCATGATGCAGCAGCCTCAATAGGCTTGAGTGTCAAAAAAGTCAAGAATTCGAGTTTGACCAGACCTTTTATCTCTTTTGTTTGGGCCATCTCAGGTTTGTTGGGTTGGTCCAGTTCTATTTTAGTTTGCTATAAATACCCTTAAACCTTATTTTGGGGATCTTATCTTCTTTCCTCTCAAAAACACAATGAAAAGTTGAATCCTTGATTAATATAAGCTTTGTTTCTTGAGTAATTTGAGTCTATCTTTTCTAACCATGATTAGTCTTCTATCTATCATGGGTTTAAGATTAAACATGAATATTAGTGAGTAGACACTCGTTGAGCTTATGGGTTAGGGTGATTAGGGTGATTAAGTGATGATCTAGGGTGATTAGTGCTAGATTCTTCTTTTCCTATGCTTATTACTTATTCCCAATGCTAGATTAGACCTAATCCTTCTAAAATAGATCATTAGGCATTTCATGCCCACAAGGTGTATGATGAATTGCCTAAACCAAAGTAATAATGCTTTTTGCTTGCTTAACCAATGATACTTCATGTTAGGAAGGCTTAGATGGTTAGTAGACTTGTTCTCAATGATTGCCTGATTGTTTTAGACCAATGACCATTTGTGTTTAAAGATTGATAGCAAATGAGCTTTTACCTTGACCAAGGACTAGCTTAAAATTGTGTCTAGAACTATAGGATATGAATGATTGCTTGAAACCTCACCCTAGATAGTAACTTGATCACCCAAAGTCAATACCCTTATCCATATGCTCTTTTATTTCATTGAAACCAAAGCTTAGTTATTCTTGTTTACATATTGCTTGTTACTAGTTACTTATATAACAAACCCTCATTAATTGCATTTAGATTAAGTAATGTCTTGCATTCTCTTTGTTCAATAGCTCTCAGGATTTGATTGACACTCTACTTACCTTACTACATTGATTTTCTCTAAGGCTTAAAACCCTTATCAACGAACTTGGTTGAACATGACACGGAATAGGAAATCTGGTAAATGGATCGATCAAAACTGACATGGGCGAGAAATGAGTTGGCAATAAAAGATGAAGATCAAGTGCTGCAAATGAAAATCACGAATATATACTTATCAACAAAATATACTTAAGGAGCAATTCGGTCTAACCAAAAATAAGATGGATCGACCGCAAGAAGAATCTGGTTGAAAAGAGTCTTATTGGCCAATAGAGATAAAGTATGGGCCAGACCACCTTGGCCCATACTTGGATTTTTTTATATTTACATGTATTATAATTTTTTATTAATATGTAAACGTGATAGTACATGTTAATAAACAACTTATGATTAAAAATAAGGTCTTCTAAACCAAGCAAAAGTAAAATTTGATTCTCATAAACCAAAATGACTGAGAGTAGAGTCTTCTAACTTAGGATTTCATTTTATCTTTCTTAGTTATGTTATTCACGAGCCTTATGTAACTGTTGCCATTATTTTAGTAAAACAAGTTTTTTAAGGATTTAAAACCTTGTCTCTTTCAAGAGACTTTCACCTTTGTTCTTCTCGAACAATCTTTCCGTTAAGGACAGTGGTCTCTTGTAATTTATACTAGAAACCAAGTAGGGTTATTATGTGTTTCAGGAATCGCAACACAACATGAGAGCATTCCATAGCTCAAAGGTGAAAGATTATCCACTGTCCAAAAATCATAAAGACCCAAGGATCTGCCCTCTATACTTTTAAGTGTGATTGGGACGAGGTCCTTCTATCAAAAGTTATACTATTTGGTGAAGATTATATATCACATATCTTAGTTGCAAGAAGGTTAACACTAATTTACCAAAATAGCATTGATAATTAGACTTTAATTTTGAAACTGTAACCAAATGAGGGGACCTTAAGTTTATTTCTTTTTGACAAATAATTTATTACTTTATAGTTTGATTATTTTGAAACCTACTTAAAATACTAAAATATTTTCGGAAAAATTTTAGTAGCTAAATTAGATTTATGTACTAATAGTGAAATGTCTAGGAAGATAATATAAACTATTAAAAAAATGTTGAATCTAGGGCATATTCCCAAAAATCTCCAATATTGAATTTGAATGCAAATTTATATACTACATTTAATCAAATACAAAAATAATCATAATGAAATTACCCTTCTACCAATAATACAACCGTCTCCTTTTGACCATATTAAAAACATGTACACGTTTTTCGTTTATATCTCGCGAACGTTTTCGCGAGACAGAAGTATTTTCAAGACGTTACTCATGTATTTAATCTTAAATTTAATTTATATAAATTTAAAAATATTTTGATGGAAAGTAAATTAAAATCATGTAAATACAAATAATTCTAAATTATGTAAATTAAATTGATAAAATTGAATTCTGTTCTACGTAGAGATTATAATTCATGATTGTCCTTTGGTTAGGTTTTGATAACATATATTCACGTAATGCTTGTATTTTTTGGGTTAGATTTCAATGTCTTTATTAATTTTTTTGACATTAAAATCAAACATATAAGTGTTTAGTTTTGTATATAAGCACTTTAGAAGTTAACTTTATGCATATAAGTGTTTAGTTTTGTATATAAGCACTTTAGAAGTTAACTTTATGTTCAATAAAATGTTTCTTGTTATCTAGTTAAACTATTTGATTTTAAGGTTTAAGGATAAGGGATTTCTGAAGAAGTTTTCCAAGAAGCTTATTTACTAGCAGAATTCTATAGAACTCTTCTGTAATGTATGATGATTTAGGGTATGAGGTTTCCTCAGAATTTTTCTAATTTGTAATGCACTAATAGACTTCTTCAAAGGTTTGCTAAACTGTAATACATAGCAGACTTTTTTAGAAGTCTTTTACACTGTTTTTAGCCTAATTGATTTTTTTGTTTACTTATATATAGAAATTTACACATTTTCTCATTTTATCTCAAATGGTTGCAATAAAAATGTAATACTTAAGACTCACGAACCTCACACTAATCTATTTGAACTCGAAGCCACAAAAATTCATCTAATTTTCTCATCTCTTTGTCCCAGAGGACGCACAAACAGTCGAGACAATACCACTAAGTCGTTTTCAGACTCCAGAAAAAGATTGATGACACTTTACACAAGCTGGACGATATACATTTAGATCGGATTACTCTATCTGGAGAAAGACATGAATCTACATTTGGACCTGATACTAATTCTTTGAAGGCTTTTGCTTGGAAAATTCATTGTCCAGAAGTTGAAACATTTTGTGTGACAAATTATTTCTGGTTGCTTACCGGTATTGAAGAATCTTACTGTGTGGGGGATAAAAAATATGATACACAATGCGCTCTATGCGGAGCAGATGTGGAGACGGTAAACCATGTCCTCTTCGAATATCTGCCGAAAATTATGTATTGGCTCTGCCTAAAATTCAAACAAATCCATGGGTTTTCCCTATGCAATCGGTTTTGTATATATGGTTTGTTTTGGAAAAGTAATGAGTATGCTGAGAATCACTAATTTACTTGTATTCTTTGGTATATTTGGAAGACATGCAATGATCAAATATTTAACAGTCTAGATAAAGACCCTCGAGATATTCTAAAACTAGCAGAAACATAATCAATTTGTAGGAAGATGAACAAGTAGGGAGATGAATAACATGAACTCAATTATTAAATTTTATGTCTGAGGAATCACAATATATCCTACTTCGGATTGAGAGATAGTGTTTCACAGATGCTTCCTAGAAAGATCAATTTTTTTTTTCAGGTCAAGAATGTATACCCTGGAAAGATTTGATGGTCTGATGGGGAAACACAAAATTCAAGGTCGTCCAAATTACCTTTACATGTAGAATTGAAAACATTTTTTTGGCAATAGAATATATGAATAATCTTCGACAATTCAATATTATTTTTATAATAGACTGTTTTTAATTGATGATGATGGTTTAAAAATTAGAAAATTAGCCAGTTTTTGTAATTTACCTTGATATTCAAAGTTTAAGGGAAAGTTTTCACTATTTTCAACTCTTGCACGTTCCTCGGACTCAAAATACGAAGGCGAAATCCCTTGCTCATGAGGCACAAAATCATTCGTTATTTTTGTCCACATAGACATTGAATTAGTTGTTTGGTTAGCTGAGTTTTTATCTAGTATGTTTATGTTGATGTAAACAAAACATACATCTGTATATGTAGTAACTTATTTTTGGTAAGTTGCAATGGTTTTTGACTTTTTGTAATCACGATTTGAAGTTAGTGATATTTTGTTTGTTTGTCGTAACTTTTTTTATAGAATATTTGTATTTTAGATATTGTTGAATATCCATAAATTTTTGAATTGTGTATTATTCTCCGTATATGTATATTTTCTTGCAGATCAGGTTCTGTTCAATACTTATAAATTCAAAACGGATCTGGGTCAAAGTTTCGGATGTGGACAATTTGCTCAAGCCTACCTGTCCAACGAGAGTCTTCTTTTCTTCAATTTAGAAGGAAAAACATAACATTGGTGCACTCTTCGGCACGTAGTTTTCTTCTTTCATATAACATGTCCATCGTTTTTTTAATAATAATTAGCGTGCCAGTTTAAACGATTAGCTTAATTTATTAATTTTATCTATAATCTACACGTAGCATGGATTATCAATGCTTTAAAGGTGTCTAAAAGTAAAGAGGAAAAACATTGTGTCCCTATCCCTACATTTAATCATCCAAAATAATTGTACTGATGTCCGTTTGAATGATTACGAACTAAACAAGCGGGTAAATCACCATAAAAAGTAAAATAAAAACTAGGCATGTTCAATCTGGTGTTCAATACGGTTTCGGTTCGGTTTTTTCGGTTTTCGGTTATTCGATTTATAAAAATTAGCTACCATATTGAAACCATATTTAATTTGGTTTGGTTCGGTATTTATACTACCTATTTTCAGTTTATTCGGTTTTATACCAAATAACATTAATATTTGATTTGGTTTCATATTATATGAATTAAAAAAAAACATATGATCAAAACTATTATTTATTAAAATAATCTTAGGTGTCCATAAATATAAAAATGTGAAATTAACAACAAACAAAACGACCAACGATTTAGTTTTGTATAGCTTTTCTTATTTTCTCTTTGTTCTTCCAAATAAATTATATGGTGCAATCTAATTTCACAATTTCTTACAACATGCAAAATCAAATCAAATTTAGATAAGAGTTGAAGAAAATAAAATAAAATTATTAAGATATATCTTCACAAGGAATAAAAAAGTAAAAGAAAAAGACTATTTCAAGAAAATAAATGGTTATATAATGTATATATTTATATATTTTTTCTTTAATCGGTTTTGTTCGGTTTATTCGGTTTAATCGGTTATAAACCTAACCATATCCTACGGTTTTTATAAAATCATATCCATTCGGTTTATATGGTATATATCAAAACCAAACCATATTATCTATTTCGTTTCGGCTCGGTTCGGTAGGGTTTAGTGTTACCATATTGAACAGCCCTTCAAAACAATAGTATCTTATAGAATTCTCATAAGCTAAAAATATATCTTTTACAGTTTCTATATTATATGCAATATTTTGAAAACCGAACCAAACACTGACTTAATATAGTTACCGATTAATTGGTTTGATAGGTTCAACCGGTTGAACCAAATTTTCTATTTTAAAAAATTACATATATATAATCATATATTTACATTATATAGACGTACTATATATAAAATATAATTCTTTTTCTATTTATTAATTACAAAAATAAACAATAAACATAAATTTAACTATATATACAATAAACAATAAATACTATATAAAACTAAAATTAATAAAAGTCAAACTATTGATTGTTCAAATTATCGTGTTTATTTATTTTGATAACTACAATTTCAGATTATGTTAAAATAAAAATAATATATGCAAAGATATATATATATATATATATATATATATATTATATATATTTGTTTACATTCTTTCTTCAAAAAGATAGAATTAATTAAAAAAATAATTATAGTAATAATCAAATACCAATAAGGAAATATTAAATTTAAATAACAATTACAAATATATTAATTATATGTTAATTTTTTGAAACAAGGTTTAAAGTTGACTCAGATCATCCGGTGTTTTAGCTTGTTTTACTGATTTTTATTAAATTTTAGTTTTAAATCAAACAGATTCGGTTTCATCGACGAATCACGATCGGATCAGTTTGAAGAACCGATCCGATTCGATTTTCAAAACCATGGTTATAGGTTATCGCTTGCTTTTTCAAATGTTAATGCTAGTATGTTAAGGTTTAGAAGGAAAAGAAGATTAAAGGGTGCAAATTTAGTTTATCTTAGAGATCAAACTGAAAAAGTGAATCAAGCGAATCTAGTGAGATATTGATTAAACAAATTCAGAGATACAAAATATATATTTAAATGATGAAAAATAGATAAAATTAATATGAAATACCTAACAATTTTAAATGAAAAATACTATACAAATTTTAAATAGTTTGTGTAAAATTGTATACTGCTAACTTCATAAAAAATATATCTTTATGAAATTTTATTTATAAATGTGATAAATATAAAAAATTTATTCAAAATATAATAAAATAAATTTAAATACATATATATATATATATATATATATATTTACTTTTAAAAATATATATATTTTTTGATGATTTAAAAAATAATTAAATTTTTGTAATTTATTTTGATTGTATTTTATTTTAAATTAATTAAGACAAAAATCTTTAATATTCTATAATTTTCAAACAAAATAACACATTATTTAAAATTAAAGAAACAATTTTATAAACACAAGTAAACACCTCATTTTCAAACAAAATAACACATTTCACTTTCTAAGAAAAGACAAAAAGAAAATTAATTTACTTACCTATCCTACATCTTTTTAATTAAATTACAATTTAAAAAAAAATGAAAATAAATCGGTGGATCAGATACAGATGTACTCTTCATTAACTATACACTTCTATTCAAAACCTAAAGAGAAACTGATGTCGGTGGAAATTAGTGAGGCTCCAGGCGAATCTGTTTCCCATGTGGTTTCGTTGGTGCTTTTATTGTCTTCACATTTGGGGCCTGTTTGTTGACGTCGTCGTATACTAGATCTATTCAGGTTAAACAATCTATTATTGTTATGTCAGACAAATTATTATTCTGTAAGAAAAAATATTTTAAAGCCTGATACCAACTTACCAGTCGGTGGATTTAAAATTTTCGAGTCCCATGAATTTGCGCATGTGCTTCGGCTACATTACTAACAAGAAGAGCTTCATGATAACTGAAACTTAGTATGATCGGATTCCTCGTCGCCACTTGTGGCTTGAATATTAAGAGTAACACTTAAATAGTACAGTTAAGGGTGTCACAAAAAGATAATTGTATAGTTTATTAGTGTCCTACATCCTTTATCAAATGATTCCTTGGGCAATATATAAGTAATATGGTAAACTTTCTGAAGATGTAATGCTGACTGGTTTGAGAAAGTAATGAAGTGTATCAGGACGTATTACAAGAAGTAGCTCAAGAAGTACGTCAGGATCAGAGCATTAACAAAACACTAGAGTACAGAAGTGGACTACAGCTTAGGGACGACTTGGACAAGTCAAGGGATGTCTGCTGAATTGGATAATCATCTTAAATGGTATGTTTAAGATGAGGGAAAACTTCCTTATTCTTAAAGAAGAAATAAAGAAGAAAAAGGAAAGANTGGTATGTTTAAGATGAGGGAAAACTTCCTTATTCTTAAAGAAGAAATAAAGAAGAAAAAGGAAAGATTGTATGGAAACCCTAAGTTTAGGGTGTAGCAATCAGATAAATACCAGGAGGCCGTCAAAGAAAAGTGGTACGCGCCCAGGGTATTCTTGAGAGAGGCACACAGGTGTGTGGCGTCGTCCCACCAGACAGATAGTGAGATCTGTTGGTGGTTTAGTTGTAGAGAACTATGCTCTTCATAAAATCAATGAGTAGTAGTTGCTCTAACCATTGTAATCTAGATAAGAGTGGTAGGCACAAGTGTGTGCTAGATACCATATAGCAATTGTAGGTTGCGGCATTTTCTAGTGAATGGTTTCTGGACATGGTCCCGGGGATGTAGGAAACGAACCCCGTTAACAAATCTCTATGTGTTCTTTACTTTATGCTCATACATATTCTATATGCACTTGAACACGTAGTACTAGCCACAATATGCATTAACAAGTGGTATCAGAGCGGGTTCTCGTAGAGATCCGTCTTATTTCGGGTATGATCCTGGATTTGTGGCTAGTTGAAGTTATTTGAGTAGAGAAAAAGTTATATTAGTCTGAGCTGTCGTATCTGATAAGATGTTGATAGTAGAAGCTTTTCACGTTATGAGAGGCATAAAGAAAATCTCATAAGAGTCAAGAGGTTAATGCCTTGCAATCCAAGAAACTCCTCGTTCATCAATGTTGAAGTTTCAATTATGAAGAAACAAGTTAAAAGCAGAGAGAAAAAGCTGAGAATTCACTTCTTCGATGCTGTACTGGTTGGCTTTAAAGTTTTTTTTCAAAAGAAGTGTAAGACGAAGTAAGAGAGTCTCGGCCCTAAGAGATGTATCGAAGCCAACATCAAGATGTTCTCTATGAAGTCAAGAGAGGGTATTCTGGTTCAATTCAATTTGGTGAAAATCTTAAGATCAACATAGATCTCTTATCATCGGGAAGAATAAGCTCTTGAGATCAGCACTGTAAATCAGAGTAGAAGATAATGAGACTGAAGAATAAAAGTTGTGGCTCTCACAGATTCTGTTGCTAGTAGAGAAAATGTTGGTTCTTTATGGATGTTGATTTGCAACAACGAACTCAATATGAATATCCAAGATTATGTGGGATTGCGGTAGTTTGACCCTGGTTTATTATGAGTTGATTCCGCCATCAATATCTGAGAAGTACTAAGCGATGCAAAATATTTGTGACATCAGAAGAAACAACTACGACGTAAGTAATATCACTGGAAAGTGTTAAGACAATGGCTAGAGGTTTCAAGGTCAAGAGTGTGTGTATGTCTGAAATTCACATCTGAGAGAGAGAGATTCATGAATTATCAGAGCCAAGAAGTATTGCAGCGACATGGTTCCTGTTAGCGAAGGAAATCTTGGGGAAGCTCTTGTGATGTTTCAGAATTTATGAATTCTTGGGGAAGCTCTTGTGATGTTTCAGAATTTATGACATCACAAGAGCTTCCCCAAGATTTCCTGTTAGCCAAGAAGTATTGCAGCGACATGGTTCCTGTTTTAAGATACTGTTTTCGAGGCATCTATTGGAGTTACAAAAGTATTCGGATAAAGCCGAAATTTGGTAGAGAGTTTCTTGATACTACTGGCTTGTTATTCAACGATGTCAGTTGTTCTGGTAGAAACATTAAACACTGCATGGAAGCATATTTCAGAATAATCATGAGCAATGAAGCCCAAACCAAGTTTTTCGAGATGGACTGAAAAGCAATGGGAAGTGATGAGGTTCTCTGGTCTGTGTAGCGTATAAAGTGGGATGCTAATGCTCTTGAGGTTTGATGTTTGTGGAATCTGTTTCTGCCTTCTTCGTCTCCATTTCTGAATCTGTCTAGGTTAGTGATCTGGTTTCAATGGAGACATAACAAAGGATTCAAATTTTTGTTTATGCAAAGATAGACACTATGGAGCTTATTCATCAGGAAAGTAAATGTCTTGCCCAAAATAAATGGTCGATGATGATGGTCTACAAAGGTCAAGTTTGATGATAAGAAGACATGACATCACAAGGTTGGTATGAGACAAAGCTGTTGACTGCAAGAAGAGAAAGACGATGGAAATGTCTCATAAGAAAATGCAGAAGTTCCGTTCGATTCTTATCTCATATTTCCTCGTCATGTTAAGAAAGAGAAATCGTAGACCAGGTACATTTTGTTAAGAGATCGATCTTTAAGCTGAAGCAGAGATAGTCACTTAACTTAGCTATACATTCAAACACGAGAGCATGAGGTCAAGAGAGATGGAGATTTTGTGCAGGAAGCTGTGTTGAATGTCTGGTAAAACGAGTGAGAACTGCAGAGATGTGATAGATGGAGTCTTTTGCTCTAAAGATTCTAATTTATGGTGCAAGCTGAATCTCAGAATTTATGAGTTTTGCAGTTTTTGAATAGGGATGGGACATCACTAAAAATTTGTTGGGGATGATGTCTGAGAAAAGCTCTTGCCATGGGATGTATGAGGAACAGTGGTCAGAGGCGCATCTAGTGATGCATGGTGGATGATTACATTTTCTTGTGGTCCAAGACTTGAAGAAATCTCAAAGAACAAAGATTTTTTTTTTTTGCGGTCGGAAAATAGAAAAACACTAATGGCAGTTAGTTTTAATTAAATGCAAAGGTGAAATTTAATCATGGGAATTTTCAATCTCAGAATTGTCATCATAGTTCAAAGCTTGGAGATGTTCTGCGTCTGATACAGAAAACAAGGAATGCTGCAGAATCAGTTATGAGATGGGTCACTCAAAGCTTCGTGTGGGGATCCAAAATTAATCCGATGGAGCTGAAATTTGGAGAGGATCTTCAATATGCTTTTGTCATGCAATTCAACGGTTGGATTGAGATTTCAACGGTTTGTTTGAATTTTCCGATGATCAATAGAGTTAAAAATCTGTCATTTAGTATGAGTTGCAGGTTTCTTAATTTTGGAAAAAGTGAGGCTGCCGTTACGAGTGTGTATGTTAAGACGTATGTAGTGACATCGGTTTTAAGCTGAAGAAACCAGAGGTTAAAGAGACGTGTTCTGAATCTTCGATTGGTCTTGTGAGCTCTATCTATGATGTTGTTTGAATCATAGGTCTCCGATGAAAATGGCATGTAGTCAAGATGACACAGTTTCAGAGACTTGAGCAAGGTGGTTTTCAATACGACATGTTCTGAACTGCTACTACATCAAAAAGAAGCTGTTCTGTGCGTACAACAAACTCTGATTCTGTACTATTGGCGACAGCGGTGTCTATTTGATGTTAGGACAGCAGATTCTCAGTGATTGTCATCTAATCTTCATGATTGGTAAAGTGCAGCAGAGATATTTTTTTTATATGCATTCAAGCAGGGGAGGATGAATGTCTATGTCATTGTCATTCGTTTTCTTGAATGTCATTGTCTAGTCTAATAAAAAAAAGGGAAGCGAGTTTGTGTTAAGTGTTTTCGTGGTGATCAAATACATATGTAGTAAATCTTCTGCATTGATTGTGTTCCCGGACTACAGAGACAAGGTGTAATTGATAAAAGCTCTGAAGCTAGAGAAGTCTTTTAGTTGTTTCAGTGGTGAGACAGATTTGAAACACAATCATTTGAGAATCACGTTTGGTTTCAAGCTGGATATTTTGACCAGAAGGAGAACAATGCAGAGCGAGAGTAACCTTGGGAAGAAATAAGAAAACTGTTTGGAAGTTATCATTTAGAAGTTTGAACTCATGAGCTTTTGCTGGAACTGGTAAAAAGTCAGAAAGAATATGTATAGTATAAGAGGAACCCAGAATTTGGATGATACAGCTTTGCGTTCACTTTGCGCTCTGAGTTAGGAGTTATATCTACAATGGTTCCGTTGAGCTGTCTCTGGCAACTACTGCAGAAGATTGAATGAGGTTACATGACTTGTATAAAAGCTTTTTCTGCAAGTGGAAGTTTAGATTTTACTAGTGAAGATATGGACTCTCAAGTCAAGGAAATTGGTCTAGTCAGAATTTCAACTTCATCAACTTATTTGTTACTCGTGTTGGCCTTGAAGATGTAGCAAACATGGATGTTGCTTGTTGCGTAAGTAATTCAAGAAGATTAAAGAGGAGCCAGCTGTTATGTCTAGTAAGATCATAAAGAAGAGTTTCACTTTGGAAAGCACACCAGCAATACTAAGCAATGATTCTGAGATATATTCATGGGCGCCAAGTAGAAGTGTGAAGAAGAAGCTGTAACGTGAAAAAGATCTTGTGTAGAATTATTACTGCATCAACAAGATCTTGTGTACGACAGCTGTGTCTGATTGACGTCGGGACCGCTAATTCTAAGTGATTAGCATCTACGAAGCCTCATATTACGGTTAAACGAGAGAGTTGTCAAGGGTTCGATACTACTCTGTTCTTATGCACCTGGTATTCTAGCTGTATGTTTTGGGTTTGGTGATGTAAGAACGGAGTCGGATGATGCAAACGATCTAGCTGATCCATTAATTTTAAGTTCAGAGATTGATGTTTTCGTTGACCTGGAAAACATAGCTTATTGATGCTCTAGTCTACAAAATCTGGCAGATGTCTCAAGGAAGGTTTTTCTAAGGTTTAGTTTAACTATTGATCTAAAGCAGGGCTGGTAAAAGCGTTTCAAATGTGGTAATCAAGAGAGCTTGAGTTCATCTTCTCAGTAACAAAGGGAGAGATTTTAAGCATTATGCAAAGAAGAATGCTCACATCTCAATGCTGATGCAAAAAAAAAAAAAAAACTGTGATTTCAAGGAAGATCTGAAGTTATGACTAAGAGAACGTTAGGGATGGTGTTACCATGGAAAATGGGTGAAGAAGTTTTTGGTGCAGTTTTAAGATGGATCACGAGCATTTCTTGCTAGTGTTGAGAGAAGAGTTGTTCAAGACAGATGTTCTCCTACTGCAGTCTTTGACATGATCAGTGACACTTTCTCGAGAATATTGCAAAGACTAAAGGTTGATGTCGTGTGGTTTGGATCAGTACTTTCCAGTGTGTCCTGAAAATAATGAGCAGTGGACACTTGCAGAAGATGGTGATGCGTAAGATATGTTTTGTTCCTCTGTTTCATGTTCTTAAAATTTGAGAGAATGTTACAAGCTGGGTCTGATGCTAAATCATAGAAGATGAAGTGAGGATGAGTAAATACCAGATGACTTTGAAGTAATCATTGAGATTCAGCCATATACAGTAGCAGTGTCAACAACAGAGAAAAGGTTTATTATGTTGATCAGTCCGATAGGTGTACAGTTGTTAAAGATTGTATATGGTCGTTTCAGAGTTTATGCTTTTAGCATTAGTCAGACTCAAGCTCTTGAGATATCGAATAAGAACAGTCTGATACTTGATGAGGATAATGAAACAAAGAGTGTACGAATCTGTGTAACAGAGTTTGCAACAGAAACCAAAACATTGGCCGTCAAAAAGGTTAGAGGAAGACAGACGTTCACAGCATTTATGACAATGTGTCAAGCAGAAAACGGGCTTCTCGTACAAGCACAAGACGGTGGAAGTTTAAGAAAGAATTTCCAGACTAAGATTACATAATGAGCTTAATGCTACGAAGTCCTGAAAGCAGTTGCAGTACAATCGGTTACGCCAGAACACGTTCTAGCTCAGAGAAACAGTTAGATGCAAAGGGACACTTATTAAATGAACAGGGTTCTTGACAGAGTTATCGTCTCATACAAACACAAGACAATAATTTTGCTTGATAATGGCGTTATTTGTGAGAAGCTTGGGAATGTTTGAGCTATACTTGGAGAACATACAGAAAAGCTTTTGCAATATCATGGAATGATTAGAAGAATTGCGCATGCAGCAAGAGAAGAAGTGCTAACGCTCATGATTGGCTGTTTGCAACAAAAAAAAATATCAGGGAATGGGTTGAATGGTTGAGAGACCGTTTTGGGTTAAATGTTCTGATTAACTCCTTGGAATTATTCTGGAAACATTACGGCTGAGATCAAATGTGCAGAAGATGTTGGTGCAAAAATAAGTTCTGGAAATGAAAAATAAAAGCTGGAATAATTACTCAAGGCTACTACTTCAAGGCTACTACTTCACGGAGTACCAAGATTCAGAGAAATTATTAGCGTAGTGAACTAAGTGGTCAATTGTTTTGGTTTTGACTTAGTTAAATGCTCAATCAAGGGAGAGGATAATAAGCTCTTGCAGGGATCTGAGAAACAAGAGTGATTGGTTGTTGCGTGGTCATATGAAGTATAAATGCAAGATTGTGGCAAGTGAGCAAAGAATGCTTGAGCATCAAACTACGTTAACAAGGGAGAGACGGAAGATGACTGATCATTGGAGTTTTTAGATGATGCTTCACATTGAGTGGGTTTTCGGATTCTGAAACTTAGTTATCAAGGGAGAGATTCAAGGAGTGTTGTGTTGACTAATTTCAGAAGGTGCTTAGATTCTAAAACTTAGTCATCAAGGAAGAGATTAAAGATGTTTTGTTGACTAGTTTGAGAAGGCGCTTTAATTCTAAAACGCAGTCATCAAGGGAGAGATTGAAGATGTAATGCTGACTGGTTTGAGAAAGTAATGAAGTGTATCAGGACGTACTACAAGAAGTAGCTCAAGAAGTACGTCAGGATCAGAGCATTAACAAAACACTAGAGTACAGAAGTGGACTACAGCTTAGGGACGACTTGGACAAGTCAAGGGATGTCTGCTGAATTGGATAATCATCTTAAATGGTATGTTTAAGATGAGGGAAAACTTCCTTATTCTTAAAGAAGAAATAAAGAAGAAAAAGGAAAGANTGGTATGTTTAAGATGAGGGAAAACTTCCTTATTCTTAAAGAAGAAATAAAGAAGAAAAAGGAAAGATTGTATGGAAACCCTAAGTTTAGGGTGTAGCAATCAGATAAATACCAGGAGGCCGTCAAAGAAAAGTGGTACGCGCCCAGGGTATTCTTGAGAGAGGCACACAGGTGTGTGGCGTCGTCCCACCAGACAGATGGTGAGATCTGTTGGTGGTTTAGTTGTAGAGAACTATGCTCTTCATAAAATCAATGAGTAGTAGTTGCTCTAACCATTGTAATCTAGATAAGAGTGGTAGGCACAAGTGTGTGCTAGATACCATATAGCAATTGTAGGTTGCGGCATTTTCTAGTGAATGGTTTCTGGACGTGGTCCCGGGGATGTAGGAAACGAACCCCGTTAACAAATCTCTATGTGTTCTTTACTTTATGCTCATACATATTCTATATGCACTTGAACACGTAGTACTAGCCACAATATGCATTAACACTTTCACTCTAGAGCTCGCTTTCGGATGTGAGTTATACCGATCACTAATATAGTATCAAAATCCAAAGATTTCAATTTCTCGATTATGGTTACCTGTGAATGTCCAGTCCCACAAATTTCGCGCTTCAGATGTTCAATCCTGAGCGTGAGGAAGGTGTATTAGAGTCTCACATCGTTTATCAAATGGTTTTTTGGATATATAAGTAATGTGGTAAACCTCCACTTTAGAGTTAATTTTTGGGTGTGAATTAGATCCATCACTAATACAGTTAAATTTTTTTTGTCAAATAGTACAGTTAAATTACTAAATCATTTGCTCCTTCTTTTTTTTCCCTAAGACATTTGCTACTTTCTTTTGTTTATTTTGCTAAAGACATTTTCCTACTTTCTTTCACTCGCAATTCTACAAAAAAAAAAAAAAAATAGAAATTCATTTCATTATTAGTTTACAGTTTACTACTTAACAATCATTTAATCTTCAGCTTCCAAAACATAAATCTAATCTTTCATACTAATATTTAAATAGTTAATAATTACAATTTTTTCTTCCATAGTTTTGTGGTAGGAAAAAAAACAATATATTGAACCTATCACTAATGTAATTCCTAAAACAATATATTGAACCTATCACTAATGTAAAAAGTCACCAAGACATTAAAGAACAGAAAAATTCGTAGATCACTATTAAAAGGCATGTTTATGAAGAGGTGATTATAGAAAAATAATATAATAGTGGGTGGGTCCCACGATGGGACCACAAAATGTTAAGCATCAGCATCAGTTCTTTTGCTGCCTAATTAAGAACAGTTCCATTGGTCGCAGGCTCCACTGACATGTGGTGGCCCACGATTGATCTCTTTTTTTAAAAAAAATTAATAGAAAACAAACAAAAGTAAACACCCATTGTGGGGTGGTGGGTTAATGATGCTCTTAGGTTCACCTCTTATGGTGAATCTCTACCTTCACCAACCAATATGATTTAAATTTTTTTAGATTCTATATCTTTTTTAAAAAGGAAAGTAAATAGTAAAAAGTTTGTGAAATTATATTATGCTTTTAAAATAAATAAAAATACTAGTAATGACCAAAAAATCCTTTTTAATATTTTTTAATTCGTTAGCAAAATACTAAATTCTAAACCCCAAAATTCTAAACCCTAATCCCCAAATTTTAAACACTAAACCCTACACCATAAATGCTAGAGAAAATTCTAAATCCTAAACCCTAATACTAAACTCTAATACTAAACCCAAATCCCTAAACCCTAAACACTAAACCCAAAATTCTAAACACTAAAATCTAAATTCTAAACACTAATCCTAAACATAAACTCTAGGGAAAATCCTAAACCCTAATCTCATAATCCTAAACCCTAAACCCTTAATCCTAAGCCCTAAGGGTTTATGGTTTAGGGTTAAGGTTTTAGGGTTTATAATTAAGGGTTTAGTGGCAAATCCTTTAGGGTTTAAGATTAAGGGCTTAGAGTTTAAGATTAAGGATTTAGGATTTGCCCAAGGGTTCATGGTTTATGGTTTAGTATTTAGTATTTAAGGTTTAATGTTTAGAATTTAGGGTTTAGGGTTTAGAATTTAGGGTTCAGTGTTTAGGGTTTACTGTTTAGAATTTATGATATAGGGTTTAGTATTAGGGTATAGGAATAAGGGTTTAGTATTATGGTTTAGGAATAAGGGTTTAGGGTTTAGGGTTTGTCCTAGGATTTTTAGTTAAGGGTTTAGTGTTTAGAATTTAGGGTTTATTGTTTAGGGTTTAGTTTTTGGAATTTAATGTTTAGGGTTTTGAAATTAGGGTTTAGAGTTTAATATTTTCTTAACGGATTTAAAAATATTAAAAAAACATTTTTTGGTCATTACTATTATTTTTATTTATTTTAAAAGCATAATATAATTTCAAATATTTTTTATTATGTACTTTACTTTTTAAAAAGATATGAAATTTAAAATAACTAAATCCTATTGGTTGGTGAACCTGTACAGTGAACCTAAGAATTTTTCTTAAAATTATCCGACTAATTCTTGGGTTCACCAACCAATAGGATTACATTATTTTATATTATGTATCTTTTAAAAAAGGAAACAAAATATTGTTGAGTTATATTATGTTTTTAAAATTTTAAAAATAAAATAAAAATAAATAAAAATTAATAGAAGTTGAAAAAAAAATTAAATTGTTTTAATACTATTATGAAAACACTAAACCCTAAAATCTTTCTGTAAACCCTAAACTCTTGGATAAATCCTTGAGTTTTTATAAAATATTTTTCATATCGTCAGCAAAACACTAAACTCTAAACCCTAAATCCTAAATCCTTGGGTAAACTCTAAAACCTTGGATTAATCATAAATCCTATGGTTTAAGATTAATCCAAGAATTGAAGATTTATCCAAGAGTTTAGAATTTAAGATTTAGGGTTTAAGGTTTAGTGTGCTGACGGTATTAAAAATAATTTTGTAAAAGTATTTTGTTTGCAACTACTATTACTTTTTATTTATTTTTATCATTTAATTTTAAAACATAATATAACTCAATAACATTTATTTCTTTTTTTAAAGTTATTGAATATGAAATAATGAAATCCTATTGGTTGGTTAACCTAAAGGTTCACCCTGGGGGTGAACCTAAGAATTTCTCCACAAATCCTCTACAAATTTTTTCAATAAATGATTTCTAATGTAGTGCTGGATTGACGAGTGAATCCGACCCGAGCCACTCCACCCTGGGTCGAATACTTTTTTATTCAAAACTCTGACCGCATAACCTGCAAACCAAAAATTTATGTCCGTACTCGCCCCGTCAAACCCATAGATAATATTACTATATTTAAAATAATTATTAACTTATATACTATTTAGTTTTAACAATAATATTAAAATAATCGATTTATAATTAAATTACAATCGAATAATCAATCAGATCTCTCTTTCTCTACTTGCTTATACTCATACGAATTCTTCTGATTTCTCCTTACCTCTTACAAACATCCTCGCTTCTCTCTGTCTTCGTGCGAATCTTCTTGTGTTCCGTAGTACTAAAATGACCCTACACAAAAATACCATAACAGCTTGGCGCTTGAAAGAGGGGAGTTTCCCAACTACATGACGATGACACCAGAAGACTCAACCGAACCCACCAAAGCTACTCCACAAGAAGCCGGGCTCCTTAATCAGCTCAACACCCCCCCTCCCCCGAGGAGAAATCACCGAGCTCCGCGAGGCTCGAGGAACAGTCGGCGACAGCTTAGAACTTCAACAAGAAGTTCAAACCCTAAAAGCCAAACTCGACGAGCACACCCAACAGCTACAACAAAGTGCATAGAAGGTAGGAGCACTCGAAGCCAAAAACCATCTTCTCCAAGAGGAGAACCAAGATCTCGGGAGGAACAGCAACAAGGGCAAAAGGTTTCGAACCCGAGGGCAACGAAACTACGACAAGGAAGACACAAGTAACCCTCAGCAGTGACTCCGATATGGAGGAAGAGGAATACTCACCCGATGACCCTTTGGTCTCGGATCCAGCAGCCGTGGTGTTGGGGTCAAAATTGGTACAACGGAATCAACGGCCGAAACTCCCCACAGAAATATAAAAGGAATCGTTTTGTAAAACCCGAAGAATCGTTTTATAAAACTTGAGGATCGTTTTATAAAACTCGAGGACCGTTTTATAAAACTCGAGAATCGTTTTATAAAACCCGAGGATCATTTTATAAAACTCGAGAATCGTTTTATAAAAATCGAGGATCGTTTTATAAATTTTGAGAATCGTTTTATAAAACTCAAAAAAACGTTTTATAATACTCAAAGAATCGTTTTATAAAACTCGAGAATCGTTTTATAAAACTCGAAGAATTGTTTTATAAAACTCGAGAATCGTTTTACAAAACTCGAGGATCATTTTATAAAACTCGAGAAGCCATTTTATAAAACTCGAAGATCGTTTTATAAAACTCGAGGATCGTTTTATAAAACTCGAGAAGCCATTTTATAAAACTCGAAGATCGTTTTATGAAACTCGAAGATCTTTTTATAAAACTCGAGAAGCCGTTTTATAAAACTCGAAGATCGTTTTATAAAACTCGAGAAGCCGTTTTATAAAACTCGAAGATCGTTTTATAAAACTCGAGGATCGTTTTATAAAACTCGAGAAGCCATTTTATAAAACTCGAAGATCGTTTTATGAAACTCGAAGATCTTTTTATAAAACTCGAGAAGCCGTTTTATAAAACTCGAAGATCGTTTTATAAAACTCGAGAAGCCGTTTTATAAAACTCGAAGATCGTTTTATAAAACTCGAGGGTCGTTTTATAAAACTCGAGAATCGTTTTATAAAACTCGAGGATAATTTTATAAAACTCGAGGATAATTTTATAAAACTCGAGAAGCCGTTTTATAAAACTCGAAGATCGTTTTATTAAACTCGAGGATCGTTTTATAAAACTCGAGAAGCCGTTTTATAAAACTCGAGAAGCTGTTTTATAAAACTCGAAGATCGTTTTATAAAACTCGAGAAGCCGTTTTATAAAACTCAAAGATCGTTTTATAAAACTCGAAGATCTTTTTATAAAACTCGAGAAGCCGTTTTATAAAACTCGAAGATCGTTTTATAAAACTCGAGAAGCCGTTTTATAAAACTCGAAGATCGTTTTATCAAAACTCGAAGAATCGTTTTATAAAACTCGAAGAATCGTTTTAAAAACTCGAGAATCGTTTTATAAAACTCGAAGAATCGTTTTATAAAACTCGAGAATCGTTTTATAAAACTCGAAGAATCGTTTTATAAAACCCGAAGAATCGTTTTATAAAAATCGAGAATCGTTTTATAAAACTCGAAGAATCGTTTTATAAAACTCGAAGAATCGTTTTACGAAACCGCAAAAAACCGAAACAGCCGTAAAACGCGAACTAGTCACGACTAGTTCGCCCACGGGCGAACTAAGCCGAGCCGGCTAAGTTCGCCGATGGGCGAACTAGTCCCGTCCCGGCTAGATCGCCATTGGGCGAACTAAGAGGTGCTGACTTTGCCCCACTGGTTCTTTTCGCCTAGTTCGCCATATGGCGACCTAGCCAAGCTGAACTAGCTCGCCGTACGTCGAGCCGACCATCCCGAGCCTCTATCTCCCACATCCTTGATTCAAGGCAAATGTCCTTCGACACGATCGTATTCCGAATCACGGTCGAAATGTCTCCCATTTCGACTCGATCCGTCCTATCGTTTGAGTTTTACGATAAAAACCGTAAAACTCCGTTTTCTCGAAAAGAACTCGAAGAAATCGTATAAAACAGCAACGGTTAATCAAAACACCGAACGTCACCTAAACTATACGATTTATCCGAGATTCTTCGTCAAGATTATAAAAAATGCGTTTTTAATAAAAACTTCGAGAGAATCGTAAAAAAACGGCATCGGATCAGGAAACGGTCTCGTTAAAGTCGTAAAACGGTTTTTATCATAAAACGGCCCGAAAGGTCCTAAAACACGATAAAAACCCATCTCGCGACGTTAACAAAATCAAACCCGAAGATACGATAACGCTTTGACGGTCTACTCGCAGACGGAAGATAAAAGGCAAGTTTGAAGATAAATAGAAGATTTCCGCAGAAGAAAACGAAGGATCGACAGATATGGAAAGTTCCCGAAATATTCGGTTTCGAGCAAAATGGAAAGACTAAAACCGCCTAAGGAGGAGTATATAAGGAGGAGGCATAGGGCAGAAGCTGAGGGACGAGTTTTCAGAGCTTTCACCACCAAACTTAGCATTTAGGCAATTTTCTGTTTTCGTTATCGAGCTGCGTCTCAACTAGGGTTTTAATCTTAGATTGCTAGAACTAGGAATTTCGCCAACGGCTCACGCAGCTAAGGCAACTCTCGTTGTAACCGTTCTTACGCGAATTCGGAATAAGAATCCTTCTTGCTCTCAATCTAGTTTTTCTTTTTATATCTTTCAATGTATTCATATTATTCGCGTTCTTGGTTACTTGTCGTTGGCTTTCGCAGAGATCCGGTTCCTCTGGAAAATTAGGGTTTTCCTAACTTTCCTTATTTTACGGAAATCGACAAGTGTGAATCTCGGTTCCCACAGTTTGGCGCTAGAAGGAGGGGGGGTCGGATTACTCTTACTCATAGCCGCAAAACGCTTGACCAAAACGATGTCTGGATGTATGAAAGACAAAGTCGCAACTCGCAAAAAGACGCTGGTAAATCAACTCCAGCAGCGACTGCTCCTACAGCCAACGCTCGCGCAAACGCTGTAGTACTCAACAAAATCGAAAACCTAATCGCGACTCTTCGCCACGGAAAGAGCAACAAAACAAGCTCACGATTTCTATCTCAGATCGCTAAGGGCAACGATAAAATCTGTCAAACCCCATAGTGTTTTTCTTATTTCCGAGTTGGATAAATCTCACGCGTTAAGCAAAAGACGTTTTCCGAGAACCTTTCGGAAAAATAAAACTTGCTCTCCCAGAAACCGCAGAACAAACCGTAACTTACTCGCGAAATAAATCCTAGGATACTCGCGGAAAATCCTAGGCTGTTCGCGGAAAAATCCTTAGGTGACTCGCGGAAAAACCGTAGGTTATTCGCGGCAAAAACCTAGGTTGTTCGCGGAAAAACCCTAGGTTACTCGCGGAGAATGCCTTAGGTGACTCGCGGAAAAACCGTAGGTTATTCGCGGCAAAACCCTAGGTTGTTCGCGGAAAAACGCTAGGTTACTCATGGAGAAAGCCCTAGGTTACTCGCGGAGAAAGCCCTAGGTTACTCGCGGAAAAACCCTAGGTTATTCGCGACAAAACCCTAGGTTTCTCGCGGAAGAACCTTAGGCTACTCGCAGAATCGGGCAATACTATCCAGCCGAAAAGACGGTGAGTTGGCCAATCAACCTAGCTTTCCATCTTGGCGAGCTGACCGGCTTTCCACCTTGTCCTAGAGGCACTGACTTTTCCCCGAGGGTCCGCACAATCCAACTCATAGCTATGGTGAGCCGGACCGTACTCTAAACAATAATCGCACTGCTTTTCGTTTCGTCTCAATCAATGTTCTCGTTGAGGTTTAAGAACGAACACAAGATAGCTTGATGAATCGGGACCGTGCTCGCAGACTCACCATTAGGAAAGTTGGACAAGCTCGACGGATTGAAACATCTCCATCTCGAATCTTGATCGAGTCGCTTTTCGTTTCGTCTCAGTCGGACTTTTCGTTGAGATTCTACGACAAAAACAGTTCAACTCGACGAATCGAGATCACCCGCACCAAGCGTCTTAGCTCGTCGAACGTATAGCTAAACCAAGCATCTTAGCTCGCCGAACGTAGAGCTAAACCAAGCGTCTTAGCTCGTCGAACGTAGAGCTAAACCAAGCGCCTAGCTCGCCCAAGAGTCGCTGACTTTGCCCCAAGGGTTCTTACCATCCAGATCGCCACACGGCGAGCTGAAAGGGTTCACCCGACTTGCCCTACGTCGAGCTGAACCAATCCTCGAGTTTCTCTCTCGAGTCTTGATCGCGCTGATTCTCGTTTCGTCTCAATCGGAATTTCAATCGGGATTTTGCGATAAAACTGTGAAGACTTGTTTCTTCGTATAAAACGGCAACGGTTGACTTAACACCAAAGTTGCCTAAACTATACGAGAAATCTGAACTCTCTAGACCCAATCCGGTTTTACGAAACTCTGCCACGCTAAGTCGAAAACATCCAATCATAAACACGTGACTGATTTTTTCGATATACAAAGCGCACCTAGTCGGTCAAATAAAACCAGCAGTACGAAGAAACAAGAACATGAGCTCCGATGGTTAAGTCTTCTCCCCGCTCCGATACTCTTGTTGGTAATTCGTCGAAGACCGGTAAGTCAAAAGACGAAGAACGAAGAATAGACGATCCCAAATCATCGATGAAACTAAGGTATGTCTTATTTGAAAATTTTATTAGACTTCTAATTTCTCGTAGATAAGAAACGAAAACGTGTTGTAAACTGCCAAGAAACCTAGAGAAATTAGAATTTAGAAGATAGTCTAGCATGCTAAGTCGTAAGCAATTTTTGTCTATCTCGATTTGTTGTTCTCTAACCATTCAGGCATAACTCGCAAAAAAGGAAAAAAGCTTTCCTTCATAAAAGCAGAAAATTTGAAAAGTGGGAGTGGAAATAAGAAGTTTCCTATTTTTTCATTCCAACCGAAGAAGAAATAGCGGCGAACCAATAAATGTCATCGAATCAGCGCAAGCGGTTAGGGTTTTCTCGATCTTCCAAGGCACAATGGATCCTGACTCCGCACTAACAACCTCAAGAGGCTCAGACCCGGAAGATATTTACATAACTTCATTTTACCAAGGAAGCTCGGCTTACTCCAGGCTCCAAACAAGGTTCCGACCTAGACGAGGACCTGGAGAATAGAGAATCTGAGAGCGATGCCTTACCTAAGGGGAATCTGCTGAGATAAAGCAACTCCGGTGCTCCTATACATACTTTATCCCTTGATTCCATCAGTGAAATACAGGAATAAGGGGCAAACTGTTGAGAAAAAATATCCAGGCACCAGATTCCTCCAGCCCCCGGGCTGGACACCAGCCTCGAGACCTTTGCTCCGAAGGGACCCAGGGCCAGGACCCTGCTTCTAGGTTCCCCGGGGCCGACCACTGCTCCAAAATTCGGCCCTTGGGTAAAATGGAAGTTCTCCACTTAAGGGAACTCTTTCATATTCGCCAATATGGAAAAGTTTAACCTAATGCAAGCCGTCATCTACACCTGTATAAGGGGAACCCAAACCCTAGAATAGAGGATCGACACTTAGAGATTGAGAGACTAGATCTAGGAGGCTAAGGTATTTTTTGGGAACCGAAATTCACAGTGTCGATTTTGGAAAGTAAGGTAAACTCTAATTTCCCATAGGTCCCGGACTATCTAGAAAACCACACGTCAAGCAATAAGAAACACGAGATAAGCAGAAAACATGTATAAGAAATTAAAAAGAGAGCAAAGGAGATCTTATTCCAAATATGTGTAAGAGTGTTACAACCAGGTAAGAGCCTCGGCTGCAAGAGCTGTTGGCGGAATTCCCTAGATACAACAATTTAAGACTGCAAAACTCTAGTTGAGTCGCAGCTGGCTAACAAAAACAGAAAAATGCTTAATCTCTCTAAGGGCTAACTTTTCTCTGTGTCTAAAAGTCGCCCTTGCTCGATCATCTCGAATACTCTTACATACTTTAGCCCCTGTTCTTTCCGTCAGGCCCCTGCTTATCCTTTTGCGGAAATATTCCACTTTTCCCCGATCTTCATGATTATCCTTGAAACTGTTGGGGTCAAAATCGGTTACGACGGAAACAACGACCAAAAATCTCCGCAAAGTTCCAAATAGGTTTATAAAAATAAGAAAAAATATCGAGGAGAATTCTAAAGACTCTCCGAACAACTTGTTGGAGTCAAAATCGGTACGACGGAATTAATAGCCAAAACTCCTCGCGAAAATACAAAAGGAACAGTTTTATAAAACCCGAGGAATAGTTTTATAAAACTCAAAGTCATTTATAAAACTCGCAGACCGTTTTATAAAACTCGAAAGGCCATTTTATAAAACCCGAAGATTGTTTTATAAAACTCGAGAATCAATTTATAAAACTCGAAGAATTGTTTTATAAGACTCAAGAATCGTCTTAAAAAAATCGAGAAATCGTTTTATAAAACTCGAGAATCATTTTATAAAAATCGAAGAATCGTTTTATAAGACTCGAGAATCGTCTTATAAAACTCGAGAAATCGTTTTATAAAACTCAAGAATCGTTTTATAAAACTCGAAGAATCGTTTTATAAGACTCGAGAATCGTCTTATAAAACTCGAGAAATCGTTTTATAAAACTCGAGAATCGTTTTATAAAACTCGAAGATCGTTTTATAAAACTCGAGAAATCGTTTTATAAAAACTCGAGAAATCGTCTTATAAAACTCGAGAATCATTTTATAAAACTCGAAGATCGTTTTATAAAACTCGAAGATCGTTTTATAAAACTCGAAGATCGTTTTATAAAACTCGAGAAATCATTTTATAAAAACTCGAGAAATCGTTTTATAAAACTCGAGAATCGTTTTATAAAACTCGAAGATCGTTTTATAAAACTCGAAGATCGTTTTATAAAACTCGAAGATCGTTTTATAAAACTCGAAGATCGTTTTATAAAACTCGAGAATCGTTT
>CAKOAT010810709.1:167791-212513 GCA_932364175.1 Eruca vesicaria subsp. sativa | reverse complement strand
TTGGCTCTTCTCTGCATGTCCTAACACGCCCTGTAGCTTTCCTAGCTTGGCTTTGCATCCTTTCCAAATCAGTTTGACCATACTTCTTGGCTACAAACTTTTTCTTCATGACAGCCTTCATCTCATACCAAGAAGAAATCTGTAACTCTCCACACTGTTTTCTTTTGTTAGCAAGTTGATACCACCATTCAAGTGCATACCCATATAAGCCAGTAGTTGCTATATGAACCTGCTTCTCTGCTGTGTATCTATGGCAGTGAAAAACGAAATCCACATCCTTTTCCCATTCTAGATATGTATTTGGATCAAACTCTCCATAGAAGGGTGGAATCTGGATAACTTTTTCTCCTCTTTGCAACAGCTCCTTTGTTGCTGGTTGTTTAGCTTTCTCTTCAAGTTTTCTATAAGAATACATAGAAGATTGCTGGATATATGATGGAAGTCGTGACATAGGTTAAGAAAATCAAACCCTAAACCTTCAAGTGGCTCTGATACCACTTGGTGTAGCCGTGGAATGGCTGTCTCTCCCTGGATCACTTGAAGGGGGCGTGGGTGGATGATGTAAGATGGCGATGGACTTCACCTGCGAGTTATGGACTGCTCAGAGGTTGTTTTGCGACTCAAAGACACAGGATCACCCTGTATAGTCTATGATGGGTTCACGAGAAGATTCCTCTCCTTAAGTGAGTTCAATGTTCTTGATGCTGAACAGAGAAAGCAGTTATCCTCAGAGAAGAAATCGACAGAAAAGTCTTTTGATAAAAATAATGCTTGATTGATTTTCCAAAAAACGTGGCTACACATGTTTAAAGCAAGAAATAGAAAACCCTAAGCCTAAACTAATGTGGTTTAGGAAAACCAAAACCAAATCCTATTGCTAATTGGTTTAAAACACCAAACCAACTCCTAATGGGTTTATAAAGNGTCCATTTCTCTATCATTCCAAATCATCCATCTCATTTCCTGCCCTTCCAGATTCCTTACCTCCACTTCCTGGTCAATCAGGTTGCATACTAGACGTTCATGTTGGTCCATAGTCATTCCTTTCTCTATAAAGGCATCATCAAGGCCCATAGCCTTCTCTCGGTCCAATACTTCATGGATCAGGCCAATAAGCTCTCCAGTAAGCCCATTAGTTCTTGTTGTGACCCATTTCCTTTCTGGAACGTGCATTGGCTTCCAGAACATTAATTTGAAGCTTACCCAGGTCGCACCACCAGAAATATTCAGAGATGTCCACGCATTCATATCTAGATGCAATGCTTGCCAGCGATTAGGGAACATTAGCATAAGAAACGAGATGCCTCAAAACTTCATGCTTGAAGTAGAAGTGTTCGACTGTTGGGGAATTGACTTCATGGGACCGTTCCAACCTTCCTACAAAAATAAGTACATACTTGTAGCGGTTGATTATGTATCTAAGTGGGTATAGGTAATTGCCAGCCCCAAGAACGACGAGTAAAGAGTGCGAAAGATGTTCAAGTCCAACATTTTCCCTCGATTTGGAGTACCAAGGGTAGTGATCAGTGATGGAAGGACTCACTTCATCAACAAGGTTTTTTAAAGCCTGCTATGGAAAAATGGTGTGAAACACAAGATAGCCATTCCATACCATCCTCAGACAACTGGCCAAGTTGAGGTCTCTAAGAGATATATCAAGAACATTTTGCAAAAGACAGTCAATACAATGCGTAAGGACTGGTCGCTCAAGCTTGACAATGCTCTATGGGCCTACAGAACAGCCTACAAAACGCCCCTTGAGACCACTCCCTACTACCTGGTATATGGCAAGGCTTGTCACCTCCCTTATGAACTAGAGTATAAGGCGGCGTGGGCTGTCAAGCTTCTGAACTTTGACATCAAATCCGCCAAGCAGAGGCGTTCCATCCAAATCCATGAGCTTGACGAGATAAGTCACCCCATTCCTTAGCTTGGCAGTTCTTGAGGTAGAGAAGAAGTTGGTAAGGAAAGCCTTCTTGCAATCATCCCAAGTATCAATAGAATCTCTTGAAAGAATCTTCTCCCAAGTATGGGCTTTGTCTCCCAAAGAGAATGGAAACAACCTCAGCTTGAATGCATCTTCAGAGACTCCATTAATCTTGGTTGTGCCACACAGCTTCTCAAAGTTATCCAGATGGTCTAGTGGATCTTCCAAGGCAAGACCATGGTACTTTTTTTCCTGGATCATGTTGATCAAGCTGGACTTGATCTCGAAGTTATTATTCTCCACAACTGGAGCTCGGATACCAGCTCTATGACCATGAATGTTGGGTTGATCATGAGTGCCTATGGTCCTTGCTTGGCGCTGTGGGTGTTGTGGCCTAAGGTTGGCAGCTCCTTGGCCTTCTTCAGCCCCCTCTTGAGGAAAGTACTGATTTCTTTCCATTTCTAGCCTCAATCTATCCAATTGGGCTAGCCTTTCTTCTTCTCTTCTCCTTCTTAGTAACTCCCTTTCTAGAACTTGGATATCTTGAACTTCAGGTAAAAGGTTTTCAATGCCTCTACTTCTTGAGTTCATACACCTGTAAACAAAGGGAGGTGAAGTGAAAGAGATTAGTAACCAATAAAAGAAAATAAGATTTAGTCTCAAGCAATGATCAAATCTCTATGTCGATATCAAACACAGAACTGGCAACGGCACCAAATTTGATTGTGGGAATCGAAATCCACCTACTGTCAATAAATCGTAAATAAGGAAACTTCGGGTAAACCCTAAGTTTCCAGAGGAACCGGCTATCTACAGAACCGCACAACGATAATTAAGAAAATGATGAACTTAGAATTAAAAAGAGAATGAACGAGACTGAGAGCAAGAAGGTTCTTATTTCGAATCTGCGTAAGAACTGTTACAACGAGAGTAGCCTTAATTCTAGAAGTCTAAGAACGAAAATCCTAGTTGAGACGCAGCTCGCTAACAGAAAACAGAAATATTCCTAAATGCTAATTTTGGTGGTGAGAGCTCTGAAAATCGTGTCTCTGCTTCTGCCTTCTGCCTCTTGCTTATATACTCCCTCTTAGGCGGTTTTAGTCATTCCATTTCGCTCGAATTCAAGTTTATCGGGAATCTTCCATTTTTCTTGATCCATCCTTTTTTCCCGCGGAAATCTTCCATTTATCTTAAAACTTGCCATTTATCTTCAAACTTGACATTTATCTTCTTTCTGCGAGTAAACCATCAAAATGTTATTGTATCTGCGGGTTAGATTTCGTTAATATCGCGAGATGGGTTTTTATCGTGTTTTAGGACGTTTCAGGCCGTCTTATGATAAAATCTGTTTTACGACTTTAACGAGATCGTTTTCTGATCCGATGCCGTTTTTAGTAAATTCCCCGAGTTAATCGTTACAGTTTTTTACGATTTTCTCGACGTTTTTATTAAAAACGTGTTTTTTTATGATTTTAACGAAAAATCTTGAATAAATCGTATAGTTTAGGCAATATTCGGTGTTTCGTTTAACCATTGCCGATTTCCTCGAGTTCTTTCCGAGAAAACAAAGTTTTACGGTTTTTATCGTAAAACTCGAATGATAGGTCGGATCGAGACAAAACGGGAGACATTTTGATCGTGGTTCGGAACACGACCGTGTCAAAGGATGTAAGCATTGAATCGGAGATTCGGGAGATCGAGGCTCGGGATGGTCGGTTTGACAGAGATTCAGGAGATCGAGGCTCGGGATGGTCGGTTTGACGTACGGTGAACCGAGCCGGACCGGTCCAGCTCGTTGGTCGAACTGTCCGGGAAGCTCCTAGTTTGCCCAACGGCGAACTAGCCGGGACGAGGCTAGTTCGCCGTTGGGTGAACTAGTCGGGACGACGCTAGTTCGCCCAACCGCGAACTAGCTGGGACGAGGCTAGTTCGCGTTTTACGGCGGTTCCGGTTTTTCGCGGTTTTGTAAAACTATTCTTCGAGTTTTATAAAAAGATTCTCGAGTTTTATAAAACGATTCTTCGAGTTTTATAAAACGATTCTTCGAGTTTTATAAAACGATTCTTCGAGTTTTATAAAACGATTCTTCGAGTTCTATAAATCGATCCTCGATTTTTATAAAACGACTCTCGAGTTTTATAAAACGATTCCTCGAGTTTTATAAAACGATTGTTCGAGTTTCATAAAACGATTCTCGAGTTTTATAAAACGATTCTTCGAGTTTTATAAAACGATTCTTCGAGTTTTATAAAACGATTCTTCGAGTTCTATAAATCGATCCTCGATTTTTATAAAACGACTCTCGAGTTTTATAAAACGATTCCTCGAGTTTTATAAAACGATTGTTCGAGTTTCATAAAACGATTCTCGAGTTTTATAAAACCATTCTTCGAGTTTTATAAAACGATTCTTCGGGTTTTATAAAACGATTCTTCGGGTTTTATAAAACGATTCTTCGAGTTTTATAAAACGATCCTCGAGTTTCATAAAACTATTCTTGAATTTTATAAAATGATTCCTCGAGTTTTATAAAACGATTCCTCGAGTTTTATAAAATGATTCCTCGAGTTTTATAAAACGGTTCTTTGGGTTTTATAGAACGATTTCTTTTTATATTTCTGCGGGGCATTTTGGCCGTTGATTCCGTCGTATCGATTTCGACCCCAACAGTTAGCCCCCCAGCTCGTAAGAATCGTTTAGTTCTTGCGAGCGGATCGAGCTTGTTTGGCGAGTTTGATAGAATTAGGCGGAACTTTAATGGTCATAAGTCCGAAGGTGAATAGTAAATTTTTTCTTATAAGTATATGAAGTGAGTTTTTCAAGTTCTTCACTCACTTTTCCATAACTTGCCTAAGTTTCAAGAGGCTCTCTCTCTCTACTTCTTCCTTTGGATCTTTCCTTTTTCTTTCGACCATTTATCATGTCTTCTGAATGGAAAGCCTCAGATCATGCTCATGCTTCGTTCTTTGATCCGAGCGACCTTGATGTTCCTGGCGGTTGTCCCCTTCCCAGGCCGATCTTTCGGCGTTTTTCCACGACTGAGATAGAGTTTTTGGAATACTATTCAGCTATGAAGGCCGTCGCGGTTGCTGCCTACGGGTTTCTGGGTTCCGAAGAAGGATAGACTTTGGAAGAAAACGATCGGTCCCAGTGCGAGCACTATCGACTCTCTCAGAGATTTGAGGAATCTCCGTTCGATCCCTGAGTCGGTCCAGTTTTACCTCCCCGTCCAAGGTCAAGATGTCGAGAATCCGCCCCCAGGTTATTTTTCGTGCCACTAAATCTTTATGTTGAACTGTCAGCTGTAGTTCCCTATTCCCCGAGCCATTGTCGAGTTCTTAGATAGGTTTGGTGTACCGTTCAGCCAGCTACGTCCTTGTGGATTGCAGCCCTTGTTGGAATCTTGGTACTAGGCTACGAACGCGGAATGTCCCTTGACGCGAAATACCTTTCGGCTATGTTGACATTCAAAGGAATAGGGGATGGCTTTTACCTAGCCCCTCGGCGAGACATGACGGTTATTGGCGGGCTTGGCTCGAACGATCACGATTGGACAGATCGATTCTTTTATGTCAAAATTGATAGCGAATCAATGGAGGAGAGTTGTATTTCTTTGTTCAGGACCGCGTGGGTGACAACAGGTAATCTATCGACGAGGTCTTCATATCCGTATATATATATATACAGATTTTAACCTTTTTGTGCGTTTCGCAGTGCCTACCCTTCGCAAGACGATGCTTGAGGATTTTCCAGAGGTCATGAACCTTCTTCGCGGCGGCCCACTTCATTGGGGATAATTTTCTACGAAAAGGGTCCGTCGCACCGTTGCCTATTATTCATCCGGTTTTTCTCGGGACAGTTATACTGAGGTCGAGGCGGATGATGGTGCGGAGGAGAGGGAAAGATCCAGATCACCGCAGGACAGAGAAGTTCCGATCGGTCGTGGTCGAGCGTTTGACGATGATATCAATATCGAAGATCTTATTGGTTTTTCAGCCTCCGAATTCGATCCAACCAAGATGTCGTCCCGAGAACCGGCTGACACACCACTTGCAAAGGCATCGAGGCTTTTTAACATAGTTTGTCTATATTGCTTTATGTCGGTCGCCTTTTTCGTTGTTATAAAGGATGATTTTTCCGTTTTGCAGGGTCTTCGCTTTATGACCGAAGCGGTGAATGCGAATAGTGCGGAACTTCGCAGGGCCGAGTCTAGGGCTGCAGCGGCGGAGGCGGAGAATGCTTCTCTCAAAGAGGAGATCGATGCCAGCTCCTCTCGCGCCCAGGATTTAGCCGTAAGGGAGGCCGCTCATGTGAGAGAGGAGTATGAAGCAGAATCTCGTCGAAGCTTAGAGCTTTCTGACACGATGGTTCGCCGTGCTCGTAGAGCAGGAAAAAGAGAGGTTGCTGCGAAGTTCATTGCTCGCCGTTTCGTGCCTCTTTATGCTGAATTCGAAGATGCGCAAAGGGCAAATGGCGATTCCCGCGAGTGTCGGGGCATAACCAGGGGTTTGCATCTTACCCAAAAACCGGACTATTCGTATGAGGTCGTGATTGCGAAGCAGAAAGCGCGTCTGGCTAAGAGATAGAAGAAAGAGAACGAGTCTGTCAATCCCGGGAAGCACATGTGGGATCAGTGGAAACCCATTGTGGTGTCCCGGATTTGGTCGAGGTCGGACCTAGGATCTCGGACGTAGAGGGCGAAGTTGATCAGTCCGCGTTTAATGACTTCAATGTGTGATGTTATTGCTTTTATGATTTCGTTGTTGTTTTTCCGGGACTGGCCGTTGGTGGCTTTGAATCCCTACCTTTGGGCGGTGTGTATTTGAAGACTTTCTAGGAAATATTTTCTAAGTATGAAATTTGCATTTCGTTTTTAGATGTAGAGGGAAGAATACGAGTTGTCATCTCGCATCTAACTCTTGGTGTAAATCTTCCGATTCGGTAACCCGGAAGGTTTCGATTTTCGCGAGTGTTTAGATGTGGGCGAAGAGACAGGCCTTTAGGATCTCCATTCATGCCTTGAGACGTTAGCGACCAGTGTGCTGGGTTTAGGGCAAGACCTAGGTTTACTTTTGGATTGAGGCTATGCGATGACTAGTCGGCTTTCATTTTGCCTGTTGCGATTTTAACCTGACTCCATACCGATTTAGAATCCGCGATAGATTCTCGGCTTATACGATTCGTATGGTTGGAATCGAGCATCTCACCGGGAACAATTGCTAAGTTGCCCGGAAATGCTGACCAAAAATTTGGATTTCTTTTATAGCGCGCTATTTTATCCTAGTCAGATGTATGCGGACCGATAAGTTGATGCATTTGTTTACGATGGCTAGCGTGCTCGACGGGGCCAATCGCCGAGCATTTGTGTTTTTATAGTCGCGGACGGACTTAGGGGAATATTTTTCTTGAGAATTTAGGTAACGTCTCGCCGGTTCTTTCCGAAAATATTTTGATGTACGGGTTTCATAGAAACGATTAAGTAGTTGTTATTGCGGAAGCGATTTTCGGATGTTTGGAATTCGTTTTTTTACGTTTTCGATAGTAGTGGATATTTTATAATATTCTAACTTTGTCTATATTAAAAAATTTTGAAACTTTTTCAATTACAAAGCGAAAGTTCTAAAAATTTAGGAGTATACGAATACTCTTATACTCACCCACTCCCCCCCCCCCTATTGGAAGGGGGGGATAGCTGAACTCGTCTTTAGGCGAGCTGCCTACGTATTCCTTTTGGAAATCAAGCCATCTCGTAGTTCTGATTGTTTGTGCGAGTATACTTACTCGGCTCTCGCAGACTTTTCGATCACTTCAGTTGTTGGATCCATGTCTTTGTCCGGGCTTTTCCCCTCCGGCTGGGTAGAAGCGCTGGGTGCGGAAACTTGTTGTTTCTCGCCTGTTTCTTGCTTTGGGTCGTCTTCCACGGGCGGTGGCGTAATTTTTGCCCGTTTCGGTTTCACGATTGCGATCGCCAGTTGCCGCAGCTTGTGTTCGGCCAGGAAGCAGGATCGCGATTGTCTTTGGCATCGCCAAATTGCTGCGATTCCCATAGGAGTCGGGAATTTGATGCCTAAGTGATATGTCGATTGAACCGCCTTCATGGAATATATCCAAGGCGTGCCCATGATCACAATGTAGATGGCCGGGAAATCGACTACCGCGAAGTTGATGATTTTCGTCATTTCTTTCACTGCGACCGGTAGTCGGATCGATCCCAGGGTCATGGATGTCTCGCCGGAGAAACTGGTCAACAGTTTTGGAATTGGTTCGACTTCCGAGAGATCAATTCCCATGTGTGCTAGCATGTTGCGGAAGATCACGTTGACGGTACTTTCGGTATTGACCAGGATTCGAGCAACTTCTAAATCGCTTATCACTAAGTCGATGACAAGGGGATCGGCGTGAGGTTAGTCGAGTCCGTTGGTTTCAGCGTCGTCGAATGAGATTACCCCTTTCGGAGAGTCATCCGTCGGCACCTTCCAACTAGAGCTGGTTTCGGCTTTACATTGGTAGGATTTGATTGACGAGACGGTCTCGTTGTAATAATGCGATTCACCGATAATCATGTTGATTTTTCGGCGGTTAGCGTCCTTACCCTTCTCGTCTTGCCTTCGTCTGCGTTTTTCGCCCTACTGGTTCCCCTGAGGCGGAGTTTCCACCCACGAGTTCCTGTCGTTTTTTGGGAGGCGGTCTGAGTCAGGGATGAGATCCTTGACGCTGGATATCTCAGAGAGATCTCCCGCGATCAGTTTTGAGGCAAGCCTGGCGCCGAGAACTTTGCAGTTCACGGTAGAGTATCCACGGGTTTGGTGGAGGTCGCAGAAAGTATTCTCATCGTAATTCGAATTTCTCGTCCACGTGTTACCCGTAGTTCGTCCTAGTTCTTACCCGAAATTAATGTCGTAGTTATACGCTCCTTGGAGATCTTTTCCCTCGTGATGGACGAACTTGTAGTTACGAGAGTTCCTCTTATTTTGCTTCTGCTCGGACGCGTTATCCTTTGCGGATGTTTTCGTCGGCTTATGCTTTTGGGACAGGATCTTAGTCTCCTCCTCGATGGTTATGTAATCGGTAGCCTTATGGAGCGCGTCCTGGATCGTCTGCGGTTTCTCGATAGTTATCCATTTGCGGAATTTCGATTTGAACCAGAGCGATTTCCTTAACGCGTCGATGGCGGCTTTGTCGCAGATTCCGCTAACCCTAACCATGACGAGTTTGAATCTACTCATGAAATCGCGGAGAGATTCGTCCTCTTTTTGCGCCAAGCTCCAAAGGTCGGCGTCGGAGGTTTCCGGGTTGATGAACATCTAGTACTGCTTCAGGAATTCGGAAGTGAGTTGGCGAAAACTTCCGATCGAATTCCACCTAATTTTGGCGTACCACTCGAGTGCTGCTCCTTCTAGGTTTTCGACGAAAAGACGGCAGTAGCCTGCGTCCTTTTCGTGATCCTTGAGTTTGGCTCGTCCCATGGTGATCTGGAAGGCCTGCAGGTGCACTTTGGGATCAGACGTCCCGTCGTAAGTTGGCACCTTAAGTTTCCCAGGAACGGGCAGCTTGACCTCGGTGATGCGAGCCGTGAAGGGCGTTTTCCGAGATTCGTACAGTAGCCGATCGATTTCAGGTGCGGTGCTGGTAGTGTGATGAATCTGGGATTTCACCGCTTTTACCGCTGCGGCCATTTTAGTGATGTACTCGCGGAGATCGCGAATCTCGGCAGCAGTTTTCCGACCAGCAGTTTTCCGACCTCGTCGGCGTTTGCTGCAAGTAACCGGAGATCGCTCCTCGGCAGTTTTTGCGTATCGCGCAAAGTCGAGTTCCTCCTCATCTCCATTAAGAGAACGCTCGGGAGAAGACTCCGGCGGAGGACTGCAGGTTTTTCTTCTCCTGGGATGGACGTCAGCGTCTTCGTCTGATGAATCGGCTGGGTCGCTAGTTTCTAGGTTGACCCTTTCGATACCGTCGCCCTCAGTCTCCTGTTCGTGAGTAGGAGGTTTTTCCGATTCGTTCAGTGTTGCGTCACCGTTATCTTTTCTGGAATCCTTCTCCGGTAAGTTACCCTGCTCGGTTCTGGGACGATCCGTAGGAACGCCAAAATCGAGCCTCCTTCCGCAGATCTTAGTAGTTCCGCGGGGGCAAATTGCTCTGGTTGTCGCAGTTAGGGTTTCAACCCGTTTTGCGAGCGAACCGATAAGCTTAGCCTGCTCTTCCGATTTTTTGTTAAACTTGGAAAGCATCTTTTCGATGGTCTTGGCGTTAGCATTTGTAGCGTTGGCCGCGGACACATCTTGTGGTGGTGGTGTTTTATCAACGTTGTCGCGTTCGTTGTGAGTTTGGTTGTCACCAGTCATCGTTTCTTTGTTGGACATTTTGCGGCTTCGGTGTAAGATAGATCCGACCCCCCCTCCTTCTAGCCCCAAACTGTGGGAATCGAAATCCACCTACTGTCAATAAATCGTAAATAAGGAAACTTCGGGTAAACCCTAAGTTTCCAGAGGAACCGGCTATCTGCAGAACCGCACAACGATAATTAAGAAAACGATGAACTTAGAATTAAAAAGAGAATGAACGAGATTGAGAGCAAGAAGGTTCTTATTCCGAATCTGCGTAAGAACTGTTACAACGAGAGTAGCCTTAATTCTAGAAGTCTAAGAATGAAAACCCTAGTTGAAACGCAGCTCGCTAACAGAAAACAGAAATATTCCTAAATGCTAATTTTGGTGGTGAGAGCTCTGAAAATCGTGTCTCTGCTTCTGCCTTATGCCTCTTGCTTATATACTCCCTCTTAGGCGGTTTTAGTCTTTCCATTTCGCCCGAATTTTAGTTTATTGGGAATATTCCATTTTTCTTGATCCTTCCTTTTTTCCCGCGGAAATCCTCCATTTATCTTCAAACTTGCAATTTATCTTCAAAATTAAAATTTATTTTCTTTCTGCGAGTAAACCATCAAAACGTTATTGTATCTTCGGGTGAGATTTCGTTAATATCGCGAGATGGGTTTTTATTGCGTTTTAGGACCTTTCAGGCCGTCTTACGATAAAATCCGTTTTACGACTTTAACGAGATCGTTTCCTGATCCGATGCCGTTTTTAGTAAACTCCCCGAGTTAATCGTTACCGTTTTTTACGATTTTCTCGACGTTTTTATTAAAAACGTGATTTTTATGATTTTAACGAAAAATCTCGAAGAAATCGTATAGTTTAGGCAATATTCGGTGTTTCGTTTAACCGTTTCTGTATTATACAATTTCCTCGAGTTCTTTCCGAGAAAACAAAGTTTTACGGTTTTTATCGTAAACTCGAATGATAGGTCGGATCGAGACGAAACGGGAGACATTTTGATCGTGGTTCGGAAAACAACCGTGTCAAAGAATGTAAGCATTGAATCGGAGATGCGGGAGACCGAGGCTCGGGAAGGTCGGTTTGACGTATGGCGAACCGAGCCGGACCGGTCCAGCTCGTGAGTCGAACTGTCCAGGAAATTCCTAGTTCGCCCAATGGCGAACTAGCCGGGACGAGGCTAGTTCTCCGTTAGGAAAACTAGTCGGGACGAGGCTTGTTCTCCCAACGGCGAACTAACCAGGACAAGGCTAGTTTGCCGTTGGGCAATCTAGCCGGGACGGGGCTAGTTCGCTGTTGGGGGAAGTAGCCGGGACGAGGCTAGTTCGTGTTCTATGGCGGTTTCGGTTTTTCGCGGTTTTGTAAAACAGTTCTTCGAGTTTTATAAAATGATTCTCGATTCTTGAGTTTTATAAAACAATTCTCGAGTTTTATAAAACGATTCTTCGAGTTTTATAAAACGATTCTTTGAGTTTTATAAAACGATTCTTCGAGTTCTATAAAACGATCCTCGAGTTTTATAAAACGATTCTCGAGTTTTATAAAACGATTCTTCGAGTTTTATAAAACGATTCTCGAGTTTTATAAAACGATTCTTCGAGTTTTATAAAACGATTCTTCGGGTTTTATAAAATGATTCTTCGAGTTTTATAAAACGATTCTTCGAGTTTTATAAAACGATCCTCGAGTTTTATAAAACGATTCTTGAGTTTTATAAAACGATTCCTCGAGTTTTATAAAACGATTCCTCGAGTTTTATAAAACGATTCCTCGGGTTTTATAAAACGGTTCTTTGGGTTTTATAGAACGATTTTTTTTATATTTCTGCGGGGAGTTTTGGCCGTTGATTCCGTCGTACCGATTTTGACCCCAACATTGATAAAGGGTTTTTAAGCCTTCAAGCAAATAAATGTAGTAAAGATAGGATGTCAATCCAATCCTGAGTTGTCCTAAGCCCAGAGAATACAAGACATAGCCTAATCTAAATGCAACCAATTGAGTTTTTATAATGATCAAGTAACAAGTAAATTAACTAAACAAGTAAGTAAAGTGGATTCAATCAAGTGATAAAGAAGAACCCATGGGCTAGGGTATTAATTTAAGGTGATCAGGTTACTATCTAGAGAGTCAAATCAAGCATTCAACTAGTTCTATAAGCCTAGACAATTTCCTAAACAAGCTCTTTGTCAAGATGGATGCTCATTTGTTTTCTATCTTTAGACATAAAATGTCTTTGGTCTAAATCAATCAAACAATCATTAAGGTCAAGTCTAATAGCTATCTATACTTCCCTAGCATCAAGTGTCCTTGGCTAGTTAAGCTAAGAGCAATATTGCTTCATTCAGACATTTTCACAAACACCTTGTGGGCAAGAAATATCTATTATTCAATCCTAGAGTGATCAAGTCTAGAATAACATTAAACTCAAGTAATATGCATAGAACAAGATGATAAACCTATGATAGATTTAAGACTAATCATGTTTGTGAGGTGATTAAGACTCAGATTTACACAAGAAAGAGAGATTAAGATAATAAAGATTCAAGCTTTCGCCAAAGTTTTGTTCTTAGGAGGTTCAACAAAAGATAAAGATCTCAAAATGAGATTACAAGAGTATTTATAGTGGCTTAGAAAACCTAAAAATAACAAAGTAAAATGAACAAAAGGTCCTTAGGAATGTTAGATTTTCGACCAAAGCAAACCCGTACCCGGGTAAGGACCACTCACCCAACCCCGGTGGCTCGACCCAGGTAACTCGACCAGCTTCCATTCACGCCTGGGCGAGCGGGCCTCCTAACCCGGGTGGCTCAACCCGGGTGTCTCGACCAGCTTCTCTTCGTGCCTTGGATGAGCGGGCTTCCTAACCCGGGTGACTCCTCTTGTTCTTCTTCAGGTCTTGGACGAGCGGGCCTCCTAACCCGGGTGGCTCAACCCGGGTGTCTCGACCATCTTCTTGGCAAAACTTTCATTCTTCACTTCTTTTCTAGTTCACAAAGCTCCCAAACTTCTCAAAACACTCCACATCATACTCCAGCACCTGATTAGGACAAATAAATGAAATATGGACTTAAAGATGCCTAATTCCTAATCTATATGATCAAAAATGCACAAGTTATGAAAGCTAAAAACATGTAAATATACAAGATATCACCTTTTTATAGTTGTTTGACTCCATACATAATTGAAGCTCTTGTTTGTGCACAACAATAGCTTTGAAACAACATCAGAGCTGAGAAACTTGCAACCTTGATTCAGATGTTTGATGAATTTGATTTTCATGAGTCGTTAGGTAAGCATTTGACTACTTTCATTATATTTTTTTTTATGTTGATGGCCCTAAGTTCCTAACTGCCTTTGTCATTATGTAGAGTCTCTGGAAACTTCTGGTGAATCTGGTCATTAGAGGTAATTTGTTGTTTTATCTTTCTACCGATTTTGTTTTGTTTGTTGTTCAATGTTGTTCTCTTTGTTATATATTAATTGGCAGGACCGTTAAAGACTTGGAGTGGCGAGGAAGATTGAAAACCAACTTAGTATATCTCTCTTTTAGATAGCCAGGAATCCTTTTTGAACTTCATGAATCTATGGATCTTTGAAAGTGTGATATTTGCAAATATATAGATTCAGGTTGTTGTCTTCTTTTTTTTGCTTTTGGATGTTTGAGAGTGATCGAATCTTGGATGATCATTTATAAGTTGGTTTTGTTGTTTGTTGTTTTTTGTTTTGTTTTGATTGGTTGATTTTCAGGTGGAAACCAAGTGAACCAGAAATAACTGGAAGCCGAGTTATCCGGAAATAACTGATATAATTGTTTTGAACATGATTTTCGGTTATTTCGGAATTATATTACAAACCGGAAAAATTTGGTATCCAAACCGAATTAAACTAAATTCAAATTCGGTTATTTGGTGAAAATGTTCAATGCCCAATAAATCAGAAAATCGAATTATCCGACCCGAACCGAACCAAATATCTGAACTCGTAGGGCTACTTAGTAATGTCTAATAGTAAAATGAGGTCCGATCCATTCTGAATTGTTTATTCTTTATATTTTGCAATTTCATAATCCTACATAGGGATAAGAAATCATCTCATTAGCTTCACGAACTACATTAAATGGTGAAACAAATCAAAAGGCCTTAAACCTCAATCATAATCAACATTCACCTGAAAAAATATTTCTAAATATATTCTTTTTTATTTGATGACTAATACCTTTTACTTATATAATTTACAAAATGATCTCTTATATTTTATTTTTATAAAATTTTCATAAATTATATTATTATATCAAACATTTATTATCTTAAAAATTACATTACATTATATTAAAACATAATACATTTTAACTTAAACATCACCATTAGTGTATCTTTCCACAAATGACCAATTAACAAATTTCAGAGAGTGAAATGGGCTTCTTTATCTTTGATTTTTCTAAATCGACCAAGAAACTTGTAACGACCCGATTTTTGGATTTTGAAATTTGTTAGCATGCTAACTCTATTGTGTGCCTATAAATACCCACTATCCAAACTCCAGCCTTATTTTCTCCACCTGCACAAGAAAAAGAAAGAGTAGAATTAGAGAGAGAGACCAGGGAGAGAAAGAGAGAGAGAAATGGGAAACTCTTGTATCTGAGACACATGAATTCGTCTCCAGAGCCACCACACGTCATGACCAATCTGAGCTCGTCACCACCGTTCGGAACCACTAGGAACGGCCGGAAACCGCCTTGAGAGTAAGCTTCATCACGGTCGTTTAGTAAATCGCTGATAACTTCTAAACCGTTGAGAATCTCTTGCATGCAAGGTTACCATCGTGTTCTACTCGTTGATATAAAGCCGTAGACACCAAGAACACTGCGATCCGATCTCAGACGAAGCCACACGCGCCCTCCGACGTTTCACCGAGAATCACCGTTTGGATCTCTACCGGACCGCCGTTGCCTCCGGTAAGCCGCCGCCGCCGTCGCCGCCGGTGACCAGCCACCGGTGACTCGCCAGTGACTCGGACAACTCGGCTTAGTCGACTAGGTGAGTCAACTCGGTTGACTCGGTCAACGGTTGGTTTGACCGGTTTAAATTGATTTCGGTTTTGTTAAGTTAAACCGGTTGGTTAAAATCAATTGGATTTCGGTTAGGGTAAACCGTTTAATTAAATTGATTTAGTTTTGGTTAGCGCGAACCGATTGGTCCAATTGAATTTGATTTTGGTTAAGGAAAACCGGATGGTTTAATTCAATTTCAGTTGGGATAAGGTTTGACCAGGGTTGACTTTGACCTACGAGTTGACTTTTTGACTAATCTGCTCAAAACCCGTTTCTACCCGTTCGAAAGCCGTTCTGACTCGATTTTTCTATCTGATTTCAGATTTGGAGTCTATTTGAGCACTTGGAGTTCATAGATACAACTTATCTTCATTGCTAAGGTGAGGGCTACTCCATTTGAACCCCGAACTAGTTTAGTACTGCTATTATGAAAAGTCTAGTTTCGAAACATGTTCCATCTCTCTAAATCGAATCTATTTGAGAGTTTTGTTTGTTATTATTTATTATTATTGATTGTTAACCGGAAATAGGATAATAGAGGATTCAAAATTTGTGTGACATGATTGATGATAAGAATTGTTATATATATATATGTATATATATAAGGGTCCATGTGTGAGAGATTGCGGGGGTGCAGAGATGTCTGTACTAGCTACGCCTTGTTTGAGGAGATTACGGGGGCACATAGACGTCTGTGCTGGCGCCGCCTTGTTTGAGGAGATTCACCGGGTACAGAGACGTTTGTACTAGCGGGCTGTAGAGATTGCGGGGGTACGGAGTGGACTACCGTACTAGCGACGCCTGTAGAGTTATACACGTATATCCTTATGAGGAGAATGCGGGGTGCAGAGAGTAGCTATGTACTATCATCGCATTGATTGTAGTTGTCTAGTGCACTAGACATATATTGATTGTTCTGTGAGGNTGTACTAGCGGGCTGTAGAGATTGCGGGGGTACGGAGTGGACTACCGTACTAGCGACGCCTGTAGAGTTATACACGTATATCCTTATGAGGAGAATGCGGGGTGCAGAGAGTAGCTATGTACTATCATCGCATTGATTGTAGTTGTCTAGTGCACTAGACATATATTGATTGTTCTGTGAGGTGTATTAGACACCATGTCTGTTACATGCTAGAGCTAGACCTACATAGTCGTAGTGCTATGTACTGAGTCAGTGGTTTGAGGCTTAGCATCCCTTACCTCACTGAGTGACTCCCCTGTTGCTCACCCCTCCTTTTCTTTCCCCCTTTCCGGTGAGACCGATGAGCAGGAGTAATTATAACGGACCGGTGCTTTTGGGTTGTTGGGGTATTACGTCTCGTATCTTTCGGATTTCACAAGTTTATACCTTTGGGCTTTTATCGTTAATGGGCCTTCCCGCTATTGAAACGTAATCATTTATGTTATTATCGATATTTCAGAAATTATTTTAATTACTTGATTTTTCTGACGTGAACTTTGACTTTTCAATATTTTCAATAAAGATATTATTTATTATTTATTATTATTGGTTTCCAAGTGACGGGTGTCACATTTTTGGTATCAGAGCTTGGTTTCGTCCCGGCTCCGACCCGGGATGGCGATTCGTGGAGACTTGGGTTTTAACTCGGATTTTAATTCGGATTTTAAATCGCTTTTAAATGAGTTTTAAAAGTATTTTGGGGATTTGGGAATTTTCAAAAAAAAAAAAAAACACCAATAGAACCGTTCTGCTCGTTTAATCGAATCGTCTCTTTTTGTCTATGAGTAAAATCATCGTCATACGTTCTCTAGCTAACAGGTTTCCAGCCAGAGTTTTGAGGTTACAGATGGATGATGTCAGAGATTGTGAGATTGCTGAGGCGTTTATCAGTTTCGTCAGTCGTGTTCAGAGATTGTCTGCGAGTGGACATGTGTCGTTTCCACCACCCAACTTTAAGTTATTATTCCACGAGATTGTTTCAAGAGTTCATGAGATATGAGATATAAGCCATTGGTTGGCATGTGTTATGTTGTGTATGAGTATATGGATTAAATGGAGTTATGTTTGGTTTGTAAGCTCGTGGGGATCATTTTGGAAGTATAGGGGTGTGACAGCTTGCTTTGTGTTGATATTGGAGTTTCACTTGATGTTGTTTGCCAGTTTGTGGGTAGTGTTGATCGTTTCGGAGATGTGTCAGTTTGGGCAGCTGACAAATGACATTTGGGAGCTATTTGTATTTATCAAGTTGTACCAGTTATGCTTGGAGAAGTTGAGTTATTCAGAGCTTCGACAGAGATGGAGTTGACCTTCTGGGATGTTATTCTTGAGATGTATTGGTTATCATCACATCAATGAGTATTGGATTGTTTGTATTTCTGGAGCAGAGGAGATTTTCATAGCCGCCATTCTACATGTTGAGTAACTTTTGGATGAAAGATCATATGGATATTTGAGACCATTTTGATGGTTAAGGACGATGGAAAGCATGAGCTGCAGGACCTTTCAGTTATAGAGTATGAGGATGTATTAGAGACCTTTGGAAGGGTCATAGCCAAGCATAAGAGACATTTTGGTGATTGAAATGGAACGAAGGATGCCACCGTATTCACGAGTTCAGTACTGATTAGCGCCAACAGGGATGGCCGAGCCGAGAACCAGATGGAAGATTTATTAGACAGAAATTTTATTAGACTAAGTACTTCACTATGGGTGCCGCTAGTTTCGTTGTGACGACAAAGAGATGTGAGTTCCAGATTTGGTATCGATTACAGAGATTTGAATAAAGTAATCATCAAGAAAAAGCATATGTTGCTGCGTATTGATGAATGGTTGAGTTAACTACTAGAAGGTTCATTGCTTTCGAGGATTGCATTGGCATCAGGATACCATCAGATTGCTATGGCTGAGGAGTATGCACGGAATACAGATTTACGTATGCGCGATGGATATAGTGAGTTCGTAGTGATACTATTTGGGGTTATGAATAAATTATCTTGCAAGCACTTGGATAAGTGGGTGATTGTATTCATCGACGTCACCCTGGATATTGTTGGAATAGGGAGAAGTAAGATGAACATAGGCAGATTTTATATTTAATACAAGAAGGTCAGATCATTGCATAAGCAGCGAACCAGATGAAGATTAAGAATATGGAGCATTTTGGAATGGAAGTTAAGAGATTAAGTGGAGAGAACTACCGGGCAGAAACCAGTCTGAATTATCGAGTTGTCTCTTTTACCATCACCATGATAATGGAAAGTGTATTAAAATTTAGGTGTTGTCAGTTGGAATATATTTCGAGGCCAAATATTCAGTGCGCGATTTGGAGTTAGCAGCAATTGCATCGGCTTTGGAGTTTTATGGATCATAATTGTATGGCAATGAAGTTCAGGTTGCATGGGATCATCAGGTTCTAGAATGTATGTTCACTCATTAGAGCTTGCGCTTGAGACCGTGAAAATGGATTGAGTTGGTAGTCGTCTACAGTTTGGATATCACCTGCCATTTGGTAAGGACAACCAGATGGCAAATTCCTTAGGTAGGCACATGAGCAAAGACTTAGGAAACAAGAAGATTCAGGAGTTTACTACCAAATCTACAAGCCTCCGGATCATGTACAGTTCAGTAGAGGAGGATACAGTCGGTATTGGAGCATTGGAACATACAATTTACTATGGAGATTACACCAAGCTCAAGATAGCGATATGGATTTGGTTAGGTGGATCGAGTTTGAGAGTGTTGCAGTCAGTTTCAAGAAGGATGTACTTGCAATCAAATCGAGTTTGTGTATCAGACGATAATTTGTTAAGAAAATGAATCTTGCAGCAAACAGATCACTCGCGTTCTTTATCTATCCGGGTAAAACAAAGAGAAACGAATATACGAAGTTTTACTATCTGTGGTTCAGTATGAGGAAGATTGTAGCTACATTGCATCACAATATAGACATGTCAGATGGTTATGTCTGAGGATCAGATACTTTTCAGGTTATGATTGATAACGTTTTTGGAAGAGTGGAAACGAGGTATGATCAGTTGTATGTTCTTACTAGATTCTTGTTCACCACAGGCGGGGAAGATACCAAATGAATAGTCAAGAATAGACTTACCAAATCATCTCATTTCCTAGTAATAAAGAAGACATATCGAGTTGGTTAGTTAGTACAAATTTACATCAGCAAGGTTATGAGGTTGCATGGAGTTCTTGTCAGCATTGTAAAGGATCAGGATGTTAGTTCACGTCTACATTTGGAGAGTATTTTTGAAGGAGCTTGGGTCAAAGGTTCATATGAGTACTACTTATCACCCGCAGATAGATGGCCAGTCGAAGAGGACTATTCAGACCTTGGGAGATATGTTGAGAGCTTGCGTTTTAGAATGGAAATGGAGTTATGGAAGCATCTACCTTTAGCACAGCTTGCCTACAGTGAAAACTATCATTCAAGTATGAAGAAGATACGATGTGAGACTCTTTTTGGATAGGCATCATCGTACACCACTTTGTTGGGCAAAAGTCGGGGAGCGACATGAAATAGAACCATTAATGGTTCCAGAGACGGTAGAGTAGATGGACACGCTCAAATTTGGCTTTGGAAAAGCCATGGCCGTCAGAGGAGTTATGCAGATAAGCATCATAATGATTTGGAGTTTCAGATGGGAGACCGAGTAAACCTGAAAATAAGGACATTTCAGGGTGGACATAAGATTCGAAAGTTAAAAGAAGAGTAAATCAAAATATGTGGGAACATATTCTATTGTGGAGCGGATTGGAGCAGTTTCATACATATGGATTTATCCACAGAGTTATCGGACTTCTATGATGTGTTTCATGTTTCGGTTTTAAGAAAAGATGTAAAAGAGTCAAAGCTCGTCTTTGCAGTAGCTGTCAGTTAACCTCAGCGAAATTGTGTGCGTCTTGTCAGCCAGTGAAGATTACATATCGTCAGATAAAAGCATTTCAGGGAATGCCAACTGTGTTTGTCAGAGTTTGTTGGGAAAGATGAGATTCAGTAGAGGATTTCAGGGTCCGCGCATATTCATTATTCAGAGTTTTGTTACGACGATTTTGGACAGTCAACGGATGACTCGAATTCGAGGACAAATTCTTTATTAGTTGGGGAGAATTGTAACGACCCTATTTTTGGGTTTTGAAATTTGTTAGCATGCTAACTCTATTGTGTGCCTATAAATACCCACTATCCAAACTCTAGCCTTGTTTTCTCCACCTGCACAAGAAAAAAAAAGAGTAGAATTAGAGAGAGAGACCAAGGAGAGAAAGAGAGAGAGAAATGGGAAACTCTTTTGTATCTGAGCCACCAGAAGTCGTCTCCAGAGCCACCACACGTCATGACCAAGCTGAGCTCGTCACCACCGTCCGGAACCACTAGGAACGCCGGAAACCGCCTTGAGAGTAAGCTTCATCACAGTCGTTTAGTAAATCGCCGATAGCTTCTAAACCGTTGAGAATCTCGTGCATGCAAGGTTACCATCGTGTTCTACTCGTCGAGACGAAGCCGTAGACTCCAAGAACGCTGCGATCCGACCTCAGACGAAGCCACGCGCTCTCCAAAGTTTCACCGGGAATCACCGTCCGCTGCCGTGCTCCGCCACCGGACCACCGTTGGATCGCTGCCGGACCGCCGTCGGACCGCCATCGCCTCCGGTAAGCCGCCGCCGCCCTCCTCCGGTGACCAGCCACCGGTGACTCGCCGGCGACTCGGCCAACTCGGCTGAGTCGACTCGGTGAGTCAACTCGATTGACTCGGTCAACGGTTGGTTTGACCGGTTTAAATTGATTTCGGTTTCGTTAGGTTAAACCGGTTGGTTAAAATCAATTGGATTTTGGTAAGGGTAAACCGTTTAATTAAATTGATTTAGTTTTGGTTAGCGCGAACCGGTTGGTACAATTGAATTCGATTTCGGTTAAGGAAAACCGGATGGTTTAATTCAATTTCAATTTGGATAAGGTTTGACAAGGGTTGACTTTGACCTACGAGTTGACTTTTTGACTAATCCGCCCGGAACCCGTTTCTACTCGTTCGAAAGCCGTTCTCACTCCATTTTTCGATATGATATCAGATTTGGAGTCTATTTGAGCACCTGGAGTTCATAGATACCACTTATGTTCATTTATTTGTTATTTATTATTATTGGTTTCAAAGTGATGGGTGTCACAAAACTCTTCAAACCAAATATGATCATTCTCTTGTGTTTGAACCTCTGGAGGTGGAGCATATCTTCCTACTTCAATTGGTGCATTAAGATCACGTTCATCCTCAATTATCATGTTATAGAATTATACATTTAGTCATAATGTCATGTAATACATTTTTTCTCAAAAAAAAAGAACTTGTCCTTTCACAATAGCAAAACGAGATTGGAGACCTTCAAATGCATTCTACATCTTTTTTACAAGCTTCTTTTTGTGTTTTAAAGTATTTTTTCTTTCGACCCATTGATTGGTGAATAGTTTGTATTATGGTTGATCATCTTGGATATATGCCATTAGCCAAGTTATATCTCACATTATACTTTTTTCCTTGAATAATATAATGAACATGAGGAGCAATACCTTTAGTGATATTGGAAAAGAGGTGAGAAGACTCCATTACATTGATATCATTATTTGTGCCAAGCATTCTAAAATATGCATTCCATATTTAAGGATCATAATCGGCCAAAACTACATGAATTATAGTAGGTGATCCACTACGACTAGAAAATTCTCCAACCCAAGAAGTAAGACAGTTCTTGCACTTCCAATGCATGCAATCTAAACTATCAAGCATTCATGAAAACATTGTTTTTCACCAAAGAAAATAATAAATAATATGTTAAATGCATTACTCTAACTTTTAGAAATATAAATAAACTAGAAAAATAATACATTTGATCCAAAAAAAAAACATATTATTTATTTCTTTAACCTTACATTTAACAACTTTCCACAGAAAAATAAGTTTTTATTTAAGAGAAAAAAAAAATTTGTAATAGAGTTGCTTAAAGTCCATACCAAATAATTTTAATCAAATATTTAATTTATAAAACTGAATAGAGCTAACGATACTAACCATAAGTTATTTAATTTATCATTATAATTAATTATGTAGTCAATCCATTGTGATATACGAAAAAATTATGATATTATATCAAACGATTTTGTTATTTTATTTCCGTTCTAACTATTATCCCAAATCAAACTGAATATAGCGTACACAAAAATTGGTTTGTAATTTAGTTCACATTGAGTATCTTAAACTTTTTTGTATAACAAAAAATCAGACGTGTCATTATATGTGATGTGATAATTTAGAACCAGATGAATCTGTTTATCATATTATTTTTAGGGGGTGCTAGTGGAAATTGGATTTATAATGTTTCTTAGAATTTTCAAGTTTAGTGTTATTCAATTTCATAATTCTATAATTTTATACAAAATCATTTGCTATTCCAAAAGTTTAGATTTTAATGGTTCTACAAATCTAATAAAATAAGTGTTATTGGGACTTCATTTCTTAACATTTTAACTCACAAAGCAAGATTTTGAGAATACTACATATTTTCTTTTGAATTCTTAAAATCATTACACATTACCTTATTTTCACAGATTTTCGCAATATACAAAACTCTTTACAACTTTTCCAAATTTAACAAATCTCTCAACATTTAAAATCAACAAACTCTATAAAAATTTAAGTCCCACTAACATCCCTCAATTTCACAAGCACATACTGTATCAACTATACCTTTTAATCCAAATATTTTCTCATCGTTAAGTATTTTTTTTCATAAATATATATCACCTCTTTTGGAGGAAAAGAGATATTGAAAATTTAGCACTAGATATGGATCCTTATCTATAGATAATATGTACATCTGAAAAGTCTAAAATGAAAAATTATTTAAGATAATTGACAAAGATACTTTAAAACTAAATCAGCCACGCAGAAGGGGAATACCAAGCTTGGTATCCAGAAAATGCAGATGCAATTACAAAGACCCAACAATCTGATATTATTGATTCAAAACCCATATGCTTTCAGAACATAGTTTTATTTTCTTGAACTTCTACATCATAATTTAACGTATGTAGATGGGTTTGTGAAGACATGACACGACAAATCCAACTAATGGAAACATGAAATCAAAAGGAAGAGTGTCTTATTTGCATTCGAAGCTCGAAGAACTTGCTTGGGCAATGGAAAACACGTTTTGTCATTCTACATGTCAAAACTTTAGAACATACTGCAAGAACTTGATTTCCATGAATAAGAAACTTAAAGCATATCCAAACTTCTCAACAAAGCTAAAGGAGATAGAGACACTCCAATGAAGACTGTAGAACTTTCAGACTTACTTATATCCATTGATTACAGAATGATATTTCTGATTTTTTTTAGGCAGGACGGATAGAGCTTTTCATCAGGCACCATGAGCTACCGAGAGAAAAAACCCTCAAACCATTGAAACATCGGCTCATGCAACTTCAAATCAAANAACAAAGATAACCTCAGACGGCATAAGAGAGAGAGAGAGAGAGAGAGAGAGAGAGAGAGAGAGAGAGAGTCATCAGTGAGGATGTCGTCATTTGGAAGATATATAGTATAATTTTCACAGTTTTGTGTTAAAACTAACTTTATAGACCTAAACAATGAATATATGGACACCTCAAAACAAACTTATTTTTTATTTATAAATTTAAAACTAAAATATAAATTTTAGAAATATAAATAAACTAGAAAATGATGCTTTTAATATATTATATATTTGTTTAACTTCAAATATCTTAAATATAAAAAAACTTTCCACAGATAGAAAGTTAGTTTTTTATTTAAAAACAAAAATAGATTATTTGTAATAGAGTTCGAATAACGTTCATACCAAACCAAACATAAAATTTCTTAAAATAAAATCTGAATCAGACTATAAAATATCATGAGCACAAAAATATATAACAAAAAATAATCTCAATAAAATGAATTTACAAAATTGAAAAGAGCTAACTATTCTAATCATATTTTATTAAATTAATTTTTTAATTATTTTTTTTGACAATGAATTGAGATATATAATATTATATCAAAATGTTTTGTTATTTTATTTCTGTTCTAACCATTATCTAATTCACATCACGTATCTTAAATCATTTTTGGTTAACAAAAAAATGATGTGTCATTATATGTGATCTGATAAGTTTTGTTCTAAAAGTTGAGAACTTGATACATTTGTTTATCATGTTATTTTTGAGTATTCCTCAGTTTTACAAAGCATTGACATTAGCAGCGACACTTTCTAATAAAAATATTTTCTCAGCCTTAACTATTCTTCATAAATCGACTACCTCTTTTGGAGGAAAAACAACATTGAAGATCCAGCACTAGATATAGATCCTTACCCGTAGATAATAAAGTATATCTAAGAAGTCCAAAAATGATAAACTATTTAAGAGAATTGAGAAGGACCATTGAAGCTAATCAGACATGCAGAAAAGGAATCCCAAGCTTTGTATCACCAAATGCAGATGCATCTACAAAGACCCAACAACCATATATTATTGATTCACAAACCATATGCTTTCAGAACATGTGTTTGGTTATGGTTCTTGAAATTCTACATTAAGGAACCTAAAGCATAGCCAAACTTCTCAATGCAGCTAAAGGAGATAGGCACTACAACGAAGACTCCACAATATCGGGATTTCCTATATCATTGGAAGACAACATGATATTACTGATTTTTTAGGTAGGCTTGCTAGAGATTTTTATCAGACACCACAAGCTACAGAGAGAAAAGCTCCCTAAAACCTTGAAACAGTGGATTCTGCAGCTTCAAAAACCTCTATCCAAACCTGACCTAGACAGAGAATCGAAGCATGAACCAACCAAAACTCTCGGCAGAGATAACCTTAGACGGCAGAAAAGAGAGAGAGAGAGAGAGAGAGAGAGAGAGAGAGAGAGAGAGAGAGACAGAGTGAGAGAGAGAGACTTAAGTGATGATGTCGTCATTTGGAAAGGAGACAAGAAGTTTTCCGTCTCCCACCCCACCCGTCATCACCACATACTTTCACTGATCAAGACCCATCAAGAGAGAGCTAAATGCAACAAGCTAACCTTCAAAAGGTCACACCACAAAAGAATAATCCATTTGATGGTCCATGTCCCACACAAAAAGCAGAGCAAGTCCATATCAACATTTGATCAATATCCAGAATCTCTTAACTTATTGGAAAAGAGGAAACTAATATGAGAGCCATGTCCACCAGGCCAACATATCAAGAAGACAAAGTTACTGCCAGTAATAGCCGAAATAAAGGATGCTAATAGAAGGTCGAGACTTCGATGACTGGTAACCATACATGCTCAAGTTTGACGCCACAAAAGCAAGAAATATCTAGGAGACAAAACCAGAGCCATGAAATCTCCTCATGCACTCTCCAACTGAGAACCAGAAGGAAGATCTTCTCTGAGCATAGAAAAGCCAGAATCCTTGCACACACAACCACACCACTGGCTGAAGGAAGAAGAATCCAACCCTTGAATTGAAGCTCGAATAGCTTCTTAAAATAGAGCTCAAACACCACAACCAACTGACAGAACTCAATAACACTAGTGTTCAATCGCAACGAACATCTGAGACTACAGTCTTATACCATGAGCACATAGGAAAGTAATCTCTATCCGAGAAAGAAAAACCTAGGCCCAAAGAGATTCTTATCTACCGCCGCAGTCACCAGATTCAGCCAGATCTGGACCCTTTCCACAATCAAACTCACCTTATGAACCATTCTATATTACATGTACCTCGATGTCACTACACCTTGGATGTTGTTCCCACAATTATGCACGCTGTGCGTGAGGGGAAGTGTTAATGAATGAAGGAAAGTCATGCATCAACAGTTGGAGAAATAATTAACTAATATATGAAGGGTAGAACCAATTCACTCACCGTCAATTGTTTTACGTTGGATGCCTATGAAACTTAACATCTGTTTCTAACTTAAAACCAATTGATAGTAAGTAGATTGTCTCTAACCCGTTATATGTTAATTAATGTTCTCTTAATTCTAGATGTGGATATTTTATCTGTAGTACCTTCTTCGAGTGGATGACTCTTATCAGTCTGATATCTTGAAACTTAGGATATTTATACCTGGTTGAGAGGTTAGTACAATAGTTATATCCAGTCAAAAGGTTCAAGTACCATAGTTATACCCGGTCAGGAGGGTCAACGATTATGGGAGTTACAGTGTTTAGGATATGGGCTCTGATACCATGTTATTGATGACGGTATAGAAGTGGAAGATGTATTATTGACTCTTTTTGAGAATAATGTTGTAATACATATATTTTTACTAAGATGAGTAAACATAATTTCCTAAACTAATATGAAATAGTACATTATAGATAATGATTTCATATTATAAGATTGATGTATATCCTTAATATTAACTGTTGGATTTGGGTAGATCTTTTAGATCTTCTAATATCTTGATGATAGCTAATATGTGATAACATGTATAAAACTCGGAGTTTTTTCAAAATATGGTAATAAAAGTAACTTATAAAGGTAGGATAATAAAGGTCGAGAAATATATAACATAGGGCTCTTGTTGACTATAAAAAGAGGTAGAAGTTGGTAGGAACATGTATTTCAGCCAAAAACGCATAGTGTGGGTAATAGGAGAGAAAACCCATTATGATGTAAGTCTTCGTACCATTATGAGCTCATGCTTTGTGTGATGGATGCTTATGTTATATCATTCACCTGGTTTATGTAAGAGCTAATGCAAGATCCAGTTCTCGTTTTGGGAAGAATCATTTCTTGTTCAATCTCAGGAGCTAGTTCAATTATGAAATTGGTGAGCATTTGCGACTATGCAGGTGATCGGTTTTTATATCATGATCGATGAGTTCAATGGCCCATTTTGACAATCTTTTGGACTAATTTTTATTTCTGCATTGGGGTTCAAAGAGGATGATTAGTTAGAATAACAATGGAGTTTGATTGAAAATATGGCCAGAGTTTTCTCGCCAAAGTGTGACAGCTAAAGCTATTTTTTTAAGTAATATATAACGCGTCTCGGGATCCATCATTCCTTTATTTGTTTAGAAAATTGGTTTATGCTTTTACGGTGCTATTTTATGAGGATGGTGCTGAGTGCAAGCAAGAAAACCGCGAGACAGTGGTACAATGTGTCACTTTCCTCGGATTTTGCTAGCATGGATGTTCTTGTTAGATATTATTTGAGCTGTCCGAATGCTTCTTCACATTTTTCTTCCATGGTAAACTTCTTGTTTCTACTAAGGAGGTCATAGAAGAGGCATGTATCAATGATAGATTAAGTGTTTCAACTGGTCTTCTCAAACATTCTACTTCTCGGTTATTCTTTGGACTTAAGAAACCATGGTCAATAAGATCGGTTTTGGATTTTCCTCAATGCCCTTTTGGGTGACGATTTATCCTAAGAACTAGGCCTGAGCAATAAAACTGGAAACGAACCAAAATACATGAAACCAAAACCGGACAAAAACCCTCAGATATCTGAATGGTTCATGTAATTCTATATCCAAAATAACCGAACCAAACTGAAACCACACAGAGGACCAGAAGGATATCTGAATAAATAAAAATATTAATCATATGTATACAATATAACTAAATATAGAATTATAATTTAAAAATCTATTAAAATTATCTGATAATAGTTTAAGAAACTATATTTTAATAAAGTATCTGAACTACCCGAAAGTATCCAAATATTTTTATCCGAAATATTCAAAGTAATCCACAATATCTAAGTTTTTGTTCCAAATTATCCTAATTAATTGATATTTTCCTAAAATTACCCGATATTTAACCTGAATTACCCGAACTACCTGAAATAACAGAACCCCAACCAAATGAGAACCATTTTTCCAGATATTTTCTGGTTTCTAATCTTACTATCCGAACAGAACTTAAAACTACCCTAACGAAAAAAAAAATGGCAAATAGTAAATAGAACCTCTAAGCCCCTACCCGAACTACTTGACATCCAAAATATCCAATCCGAACAGATACCCGAAATGTCCATGCATACTGAGAACTCTTTTGGGAATCACTCTAAAATTAGTTTTGGCCGGGTTGCACTGCATGTCGCACTCATTTAGGATGTGGAAACATTCCTTCAAGTGAATAATATGATCGGCGGCGATCAACAACATTACGAGAATGTCATTAATGTACACCTCTATTGTGACAATGTGTTTGTCAGAAAACAACATTTTGATCAACTATTGGTAAGTGGAATGCATTTTCAGTTTAAAAGGCATGCCTTTGTAACAGTATGTTCTGCAATCATTGATGGAAACAGTCATTTCCCTATCATTAAGATGCATCAAGATCTGACTATATCTTGATAATTCATTCATAAATGTTAATAGCTCATTGTTTGTTGTTGATTACACAAGCCAGTCAATACATAAGAGAGGAAATTGTCTTTCACACATTCTTTGTTGAGATATGTGTAGTCAATGCAAATTCTTCCTTTGTTGTTCTTCTTTTAGAAGTAAACATGGTTAGCTATCCACTCAATGTATTTGTTGGGGTCAAAATCGGGTACGACGAAATCAATAACTGAAACTTCCCGAAAATGTTTCTCTTTAAAAAGAAGGAGATAATATTTTAAAATAATATATATAGCGCAAATACCAAAATTGAGTTTCGTTTAAATTCTGAAAATGATTCATACGATAAGTCCTCGAGAAAGGTTACTAGCTCGGATAAATGGATCCTGAGGATCAAAATGAGCATAAGGCTCGATCAACCCGGCTCGCCATCGGGGTGATCTTGACGCACGTCCAACTCGCCCCGGTGGCGAGTTAGACCAAACAAGCAGTCCAACTCACCCACACGGCAAGTTAGACCGAACGAGCAGTCCAAATTGCCCGCTCGGCGAGGTGGATCAACCGATCCGTCTTCATTCCTCCCTCGTAGCTTCCTCGTTCGAGATCGAATCAAACTCACTCTTGTTTCGTCTCGATCAAAGTTACCATTGGAAGTTTACAAACCAAAAGAAATTTTTTTCTTGTATGAAGTTTGAGTTGATCGTATAACACGGCAACAATTAACTAAACAACCTTAAGCTGCCTCTACTATACGAGAAACTCACACTTTCTTCATACTCAACGTCGTTTTGGAAGAGCTATCTTCAATAAATCATAAAAACATGCAAGTTTATGGCCTTGCATAGTTCTTTACAATTACCTTAAGAGTCTTCATGTACCTTCATATCAAGCATTTAATCAGTTAGTCTATTTTTTGATACAACACATAACAAGACAAGACCAAAACACAAAGTTTATAGTTAGTACCTTTCAAATAGATACATCCATCTAAAGTGCACTGTACCTCCCAAACGTGCCTCCCTTGCCAGATGTATGGGAAGGTGAAGCATTAAGTCGAACAAAGATGGGGGGCACATTGTCTCTACAAGCTCAGTCTCCAAAGATATTATCTTCTCAGGGTCAAGAACTCGTTGACAAAGTCTGTTAAAGAAGCTACACAGCCTTGTAACTGCAATCCTAGGACTATCTGGGAGTAAGCTCTCAACGCCACTAGTAGAAAGTTTTGCAGAAGTTTGTGATGATCGTGAGACTTCAATTTGCCAATTGTAGGCGGTCTGACAGAGGCACAACTGGAAACGTTCGTAGAATATCCATATGGTCCTCTAAATAGACTTAATATCTTGCAGAATCTTCTTTCTGAAATGACTCACAAACAACAATACCTTCATTCCACAAATCATTCAGATCATCTATCAAAGGAGTTAGGTAGACATCAATGTTGTTGCTTGGTGCAGTTGGTCCTGAGATCAGAAAATTCAGCATTATGTTCTCTGCCTTCATACACATTGTTGGATGCATGTTGTAGTTGACTATTAACACCGGCCATATGCTTTATTTTATGTTCTGGATTGAGAAAAGATTCATACCGTCCGTAGAAAGTCCAAGCCGGATGTTTCTTGGTTCTTCAGAAAACTGTGGCCACTTATCCTTCACAGTGGACCAAGTTATAGAGTCTACTGGGTGCCGCATTGTACCGTCCTTTTAGATTTAAATATCCTCCCGAATATATCTTTGATTGGAAATTACCTTATAACCTTAGTTGGAATCCCTGTCCTCTCCTCACCAGCTTGCATATCCCTTTCCCATCTTAAAACGCCACATCTTGGGCAACTAGTCATGTCCTTGTATTCCTTACGGTAAAGAAGGCAGTTGTTTGTGCATGCATGAATCTGATCGTATCCAAAACCAAATACTTTCAAGAGCTTCTTCATCTCCTATGTTGAACTCGGACTGACATTATCTCTCAGAAGTATGTCGTGAACTACCGTCAGGAGCTGGTCGAAGTAATTCTCAGACATACCACTCTTGACTTTAATGCAGTAAAGCTCCATAATTTAAGAAACCTTTGTGTAGTTGGGACAGCTAGACTACAGTGGAGTTTCATCATCTTCCAGTTTCTTCCAAAACTCAGATTCCTCCTTATTGTTACGTTCTTCTATCTGAACTTCATCTTCGTTATGGGGTTGTGAAGCTTCACCATCAAAGAAAGCTGTTCTGAACCAGTCATAAGCTTCATACTCTTGACTTCCGATATCTGATGGCTTATCAGTCTTCACAATCTTCATGTTCCAACAAACTCTCCTTCCTCTTGTATTAATGATCCATACCCTTGATGATTAAATGATCCACCACTGTATCTGTCAACTGATGACACAAGTTGCGGCAGTCGATGCAGGGACACAACATATCAGTAGAATGACTCAATCTCAAAGCTGATGCTTACACAAAAGAAATTGCTCTTTTCTGATACTCAAGGCTAGCCCTGTAAGAAACAAACATTTTGAAATTCATATCTCAAACAACTTTCTACCTATAAAAAAAATTGAAAATACAAAAGCATACACGTACTTTGGTAGCCAAATATAACTCTTGTCCATTGTTACAAAAAATAACTAATGCTCCAGATCCAAGTGTACATACGTACAATACATGAGTAAGGTTTCATATATCAGACAGGATATATGCAAATCAAAATAATGAAACAGAAAACCAAAATCTCAGAACAATATCTAAGGAATGAGAAGCTCACCACTAAAATAAGTGTACTCCTTTGACATAAGAAGATATTTGCAGATTAGAGTATTAGTTAGAAGAAAATTTGACTACAAAATTGAGGAACCATAAATTGATTAGACTTAGAGAATTTAAACCGTATATCTAAAATATTATAATCCTAAATCAATTCGAAACAAATTAAAACCCTAAATCTATTTGGAATTTAATGACAAAATCTAAGAACGCTAAATCGAGAACATCGAACTTCCCACTGCGAAAAAGAGATGACTCCTTCGACGGGAAGTTCTTCAGCTAAAGAAAGAAAGATAAAGAGATTCTGAATCAGAGAGAGTTGGATTTTGAGTTAATTTCGATAGAACGGAGAGGTGGGACGACGATTCAAGAGAGAGGCAAAAGGTTTTGATAAAAATACGGTGAGAGAGATAAAAGGTTTATTTTTTTGCCTTAGAAATATTTTTGTGGGAAAACCCATTTTCTAAAGTTTATCCTGCTTTCTAGTTTTCATAACAGTTTTAATTTGGTTCTGCTATTAATAAACAACCGCGAAAAACACTTAGCCTAAAAAAATGTCGTGTATCTAATCTATTTTTCCGCCTTAATTAAAGATAATGTTTCACTAAATCCAATCGCTATAGAAAAATCTGCGTCTCCAAAACCATAGCAAAAACAAAAAAAAAGACGCTATATTGGTATGCTATGAATACTCGATATTCTTGTAGTGATTCGTCATAAGACTCTTTACGGTTTTTGCCTCTGCTTTTGTTCTATATATTTTTGTTCTTAGCATGTATTTGTTTTGGTGGTTCAGGAATCACCTTCCGTTTGGTGAATGTTTTCATTAGCACATCATGAAGTTGCTTGCATTCCTTAATATCTATGTTTGCTTTATGATAATGAACAAATTTTGTCTCATAGTAGGTCTGACGGAATGGTTCGTATATTTATGTGTCAAAAACGTTTGACGGTCTGCCTAGCGCTATCGAAATTGAGTCAACTTTCTCATTCTTAGCGACAGAAAAGATAATTGTCCTTTTTCTCATCATGTTTGTCATTTTAAGTATATTGCCATGGTTCATGATAAGTCAGCTGATTTTTCTGCTAGCATCTTCATTGAGGTATGTTTTATCATAAAAGCATGTTTTTCTTCTTCAATGGTGATAAAAAAAATTTGCACAATGAAGGGAATCCTCCAGTGTCATGGTTTTATTGATATACAAGTTAGCTCGAAAAGGGGAGTAATGTATTACACAGAGTTTCCACTGTTGTGTCATCTAGAACATGAACATTTGAGACTGTTTTTTTTTTTAAAAAACATTTCTCCATAAATTCTCGTATTCCTTCTTTTGGACCCCAATAAAACCTTCCATATATGGAAAACATCAAATTTGTAACTACATTTGCAACTACATTCGATAGTTGCAAATTTATGTTACTAGTTTATAACGATTTTGCAACTATTTTGTAACTACCATTGAACTGTTGTACATCTGTTGCAAAAAATGGGACCAAAGATTATAGTTATAAGTTAGTTGCTTTATTGAGACAAATTTGAGGCGAATTAGTAGTTACATTCAGCAGTCGCAAAATAGTAGCAATATATAACTAAAGTGAAACTATGTATGTTGGCAGAAAAATATAGTTGCCGATTAGTTGCATATTTATTTAAATAACGTATTTACTAATCTGTTGCAATATTTTTGTGCCTAACTGGTAACTAAGTTGGTATCAATGTGTTTTTTTTTTCAGATTTCCCAAGTTGGTACACATACTTGAAGTTACAAAATATGTGCAGATGTCTCTATATATATCAATCGTTATTCTCATATGATTTGTCAGAAGAATTAAAAAATCATTTTTCTACTCGAAAATAAAACATTTGACGTCCACCAAAAATTTGACATCCACAAAAACAAAAACAAATTATACTCCAAAAAAAATTTTGACGTCCACAAAAAAAAAATTTAAAATGGGAGAGAACTATAATTACTGGAAATCTCATGAGAGGATGTATAGAAGGATCGATAAAAGGACGAATACTATCTCAGCCGAATTTTCTGTAGGAGTGGAAGAGTTCATGAATTTTGCAAATAGCCAGCCATTAGCACAAAGCAGTGGCCGTAAGTTTTATTTCCCTTGTAGTGTATGTCAAAATGGTAAATTTCTTACGGGCGTAAAATTTGAAATCCTCTATATAGTAGAGGATTTATGCCAGGATATTATGTTTGGTATATGCAAGGGAAAAAATTGAATCTTGACTTAGGAACAATTCATGTTAATTCAAATCACCCAAGTGGTAACCAAACCAAAGCTAGTAATATAGATGATAGATATGTCTACATGGTGAATGATGCATTTTATGATAAATCAGCTTATGCTAACTATCATCAACATGAATGTTATCAAAATATGGAAGAACCTAATTATGAGTCAAAAAAATATATGAGATGTTAGAAGCTGCAAAACAACCATTGTATGATGATTGTCACGAAGGTCACACTCAACTATCTTTAGCTGCTCGATTCATGAATATCAAGGAGGATAATAAATTTAGTCTCGTGAGCGGAACTTTTTACAGAATATTTACTGGCGGACAATCAAGCAACTGGTTCATATTACGAGACTGAGAAATTGATGCGCAATCTAGGGCTCCCATTTTATACAATTGACGTGTGTATTAACAATTGTATGATCTTCTGGAAAAAAGATGAAAAATGGAATGAGTGTCAATTTTGTGATGCACCAAGATATAAACTTAGCGAGGGACGAACCAAAATACCAGTTAGTCGTATGTTGTATTTACCTGGTTCTGATAGACTGAAGAGAATGTATCAAAGCGAGAATACTGCGGCTGCAATGACATGGCTTGCTGAGCACGAAGCAGAGGAAGGAGAGATGGGTCATCCATCTGATGGAGGTGAGTGGAAAAAATTTCAACAATTACATCCTCGGTTTGCTGAAGAACCCCGCAGTGTTTACTTGGGTTTATGTCAGATGAATTTAATCCATTTGATATGTACCATAATCATTTATTATGGCATGTCATCTTGACGCCGTATAACTTACCTCCGGGTATGTGTATAAATGAAGAGTATTTATTTCTTACAATTTTTAATTCTGGTCCAAATCATCCTCGATCGAGTCTTGATGTTTTCCTTTGATCTCTTATTGATGAGTTGAAAGAATTATGGAATAATGAAGTCGAGGCATTTAATGCGTCACTGAATCAAAATTTTAATTTAAGCAGTGCTTATGTGGACAATTAACGATATTCCAGCGTATGTCATGTTGTCTGGATGGACGACGCATGGGAGATTATCGTGTCCAATATGCATGGATGATACGAAAGCCTTTCAGTTGACAAATGGAAAGAATACATTTTGGTTTGATTGTCACCGAAGGTATTTTCCTCATGGTCAGCCATTACGGAAGAACAAGAAAAACTTTTTGAAGAGAAAGGACGCTTTGAATGATTATCCACCAGAATATTTGACAAGGGAGCATGTTTTAAAATAGCGGATAAAGCGTGTCAATCCACCAAAAACATCTAAATGTTGTGGAATGATCATGATATCAAGAAAAAAGGATTTGGGAATTGGCATTACGGGCACAAAGAAAGCATCTTTTGGGAGTTGCCATATTGGACGGACTTAATCTCAGGCATAATCTTGATGTGATGCATATTGAGAGGAATTTTTTTGATAACATCATGAATACTATTATGAACGTTAAGGACAAGGCAAAAGATACTGTGAAGGCAAGATTGGATATAGCAGTATTTTGCAATCGGAAAGATTTGCATGTTGATGTTTATGGTAGAGCTCCATTTCCTATCTACAGGTTGACCCCACTTGCAAACAACGCTTATTGGAATGCATTAAACAAGAGGCTAAATTTCCTAATGGCTATGCTTCAGAGTTAGCCAATTGCGTCGCCACAGATGGAGTAAAATTTTCGGGTATGAAGAGTCATGATTGCCATGTTTTTATGGACAGACTACTTCCACTTATCTTTGCAGAACTATTACCGCCAAACATACATCTTGCACTTTCAAGTACTAATAACAAGTCTTATATATATATGATTCATTAAACATAGTACTAACTAACTGTGCGTTGAAAATATGATTATCATAGGGATTGGAGTTTTCTTTCTCGACTTTTGTTCCAGATCTTTGAAGGAAAACATAGTCATAATTTATGTAATTTGGAGAAGATCTTCCCACCTGCTTTCTTCGATGTGATGGAACACTTAGATGTACATCTCCCGTATCAAGCTGAACTAGGCGGTTCTGTGCAATATAGGTGTATGTGTCCATTTGAAATGTTTTTCAAAAAAATTAAAAAAGCAAAGCAAAAAACAAAAGATATCCTGCAAAATCGATTGTTCAGTCATATATTAATGATGAGATATCTTATTTTTCAGAGCACTACTTTTCCTCACATATTCAGACCAAATCAAGGTAAAACATAAAACTATTTACTATATATATATTATTTACATGAAATATAATTTATCAAATATTTTTTGGATCAGGCTCACTAGATTTGATGAAGGTGAAGCTCATGTTTATCATTTTCCAGATATACCAGATATATTTACTCACTTAGGTCATCGAAGTGGGAAAAGAAAATAAATTTTGTTTTCTGAGAAAGATTACCAATGCGCACATGCATATGTTTTGCGAAACTGTGATTATTTTTGCCCATATGAAAGGTATAGATTTTAATTAAAGATCAAAAATCTGATTAGTTAATAATAATTTGTCAATGCGCACATGCATATGTCTTGCAAAACTATAAATAGTTTTTTAATTTTTTTAGGTTATTTGAAGATGAAATTTGTTTTAAATAGCCGGAACTCTTAGAAGAAGATATTTCAAAAAAAAGTGCGATGAAGAATTTCCAACATGGATTACAAATTATGTATTTGTATACAAATAATCTTTATAGTTAAAACATATATATACTGATTTATTATTTTTAATAATGCAGATCGAGTCAACAATTAATTCTTATGGCGTTGAATCTTTCCTAATTGGGTTCAAGATATGGTTCACGGTCCCCTTAATAAGGAATTAACTTGTCCCATCTATTTTACTAGATGTAATTTGTTACATACTTAAAATTACGGACACAGAAGGAAACATGAAATTATGGCATATGTGTCAAAGGAGCAAATTATTCTGATGCATCCGATGAAGTTGATTTTCATGGAACCTTAACAGATATCATACAGCTTTGATATCCAGGAATGGTCAATTTAAGGATTACACTTTTTAAATGTGAATGGTTTGATCCTACGATCGGTAAAGGCACGCAAATTAGCAGGAATGGCATCGTTGATGTCCTTGCATCAAGGAAATATAACAAATACGAACCGTTTATTCTAGGTAAATTTTCAGATATGTTACATATATATAGGATAGTAATATTACTAATACTTTTGTTTTGACACAATGTAGCTTCTCAAGCCGACCAAGTTTGTTATATTCTGTATCCCTATATCAAACAACCGAAAAATTATGACTTAATGTTGTCAAAACCAATACAAGAGGAAATATATATGAAAATTATAAACCTAAAGAGCTAATTTTGTTACAATAGGACACTGATGATGATGCCATGGTAACTACGATTGAAGAAATTGTAGTTGATCATTTTGCGGATGAAAGAAATCTATTCGAAGAGATTTATTTTGACACTAGAGATGCTGAGGCAGAAGATGAATTTCAATGTAATTTTTCATCTTCCGATGATGAAAATGGAAATGGTGATGAAGAATAATATTTGCATAATCTTTACTCATGTATTATTTTGTATTCAACTTTTATATTTCTATTAAGCAAATAATATTGTTTGCAACTATTTTATAACATTGATTTTTCACACATATCATATTTTTTACTGATTTTCAACTAACAGAATTATTGTAGTCGCAGATTAGTAGCGGAACCTATCAATACTACTAAACCATACTTAGTTTCTCTTCGGCCTCACTAATTTGGTTCATTATCCCGCTTAAGTTTATCACACCAACTAATTAGCCATCCTAATACAATTACGTTTAATTCAATTTTATAAGAAAGCCCTTAAGCATCTCTCTCTCCTTAACTTAATCTTGTAACATGATCTCGCCGCTCACAAAACAACTCTGATGTCAGGAATCGGATGATCATTAAAAGGTCGCGGTTCAGTGTTGTGGTTCGATGTTGTTAAAGTCAATCCAAGAGAAATTATACATAGAAATATAAAGCTAAAGAGCCAAATCGGTTACAACATGAAACCGATGCACGAACTCAAACTCGAACCTGATCCAAATATCCAACCTAAAATCTGAACCAAAGTAGAAAAATGCCCAAAATTTTGGATATCCGAAGGGTCGGATCCAATCTGGATACTAAAATATTGAATCCATCAAAATCAAATCCAAAACTAGGTATCTCAATTTTTTTTGTTCGGATATCAAGATGCGTAATTGTTGATAATTATTTTAAAATAGTAATATATATATATGTACATATAAAACTAAATTTATTTATTTGTATACTAATATATATATATATATATATAAATTTCATAATAGTATACAACATAATTAAGAACCTCATATATACTTTTATTTTAAAATTATTCTCATATGTTATATATTTTAATATTATTTTTATTTATTTAACAAGATTCTTATTAGAACTTGCAAATTAATAGGATTTTTATGATAATTATAACTAAGTTGCAACTATTTCATCGGAATGATTTCTCTTTGGTTTCACAAATATGGGTTCCAAAATTAACCCTAGTTTTTCATTACCGCGCTTAATTTTTTGAGAGCAAATAATTTTCATTACCGCGCTTAATCTTTTTTTTTTGATTAAATGTTTAATTAGTTGATCATCGTAAAAAGAATATATGTACAAAAGTTTTATGGGGATCTATAACAAACCTGATAACAATCAATCTGTAAGGAATATGAGCTTCAAACCAACGACTCATTAAACCCTGCAGCTTTGGCTTCAGATGGTATTTAGTAAAACCCTTAATCTTCTAGTTTCTTGTAACCTAATCTCTCATCTCTGCTCACAAAAAAAAATCAACGATGTCTGGAATTGGTAGATCGTTGAATGGTCGCGGTGGTGGTCGTGGTGTGAGTCACGGTGGGGGTCGTGGTGTGAGTCGCGGTGGGAGTCATGTTGGTGGCGTTAATAGCTCTTCCGGAAGACTTTACTCTGCCTCGAACCCTAACTCTTCTAATTCAAGAGACCCGGTGTCTCTTCCTGTACAATATGCACATACTCAGGCTTCTATCCTGGAGCATTCACCCCGTCTGAGCCTCTGCATCAGCCGCCGCCCTTGTTGGCTTCTTTTCCGACTCGTGATGGTGCTTCTCCGACCGAACAGAACCCACATCCTCCACCACGTCAAACTCAAAACTACCATCCCCCACTGCATCAAACTCAAAACCTCCATCCTCAACCGCATAAAACTGAAAACCCTCATCCTCCACCGCGGCAAAATCCGATCACTTTGGAGGACCTGCTTCCAATTCCTGGACGTGAAAACTATCTTCCAGTCTTATCTCCGGTTCCAAAAGATGGAACTACTTGGTAAAGAAGTGCACTTTATACATCGAGTTTGGTTTGTTTTTGATTCTTTTTATCTGTTTCAGAACACTTATGGTTAATTGACTTTTATGGTTTGTCTCAATGTAGTGGTTTCTATTCTAGTTACAGTACCATTCTACAAGCTTGTTCCTTTTACCTTGTTGTTCTGTTTGTGATGTAATTTTTTCTTCAGTTCTTCACTCACTTTAACGTTCCCATGCTTTATAATTGTCAATATAAAGAAATCTTGTGTGTATTTGCATTCTTCTCTGATTTTTATTTATTTATTTGAATGTATACCAGATGTTTCTACTTGTATCAACTTCATTTTTTCATCTTCTAGGTTTGATCGTGATGGTGGGAAGCTGATTCAAAAGATTTCAAAGCTCTTGAAACCTAAGTTTGATGGCCCGTATTATTGCTGGACAGAAACGCCTCCTCACATGCAACATTGCTATTTTGAAGACTTTGGGGTAAAATATTCCTAACTTAACTAACAGATTTTTTTGTCAGGTTTGCTTATTACTTACATACAAATTTGTTGATGTGTAGCAAGGACACCATTGGGATAGCTCGATCACCACACCTGTACAAGATGATTTTGAAATCATTTGTCTTAATCATATGATTAGGAATGGTGTGTCAAGCAAAGACGAAAGGCACACGGCCATCTTGGATTTGAGATACATTGTGGGAAAAAAGTGCACCTACTGGGCCACTGATGCAGCAAAGAAAAAGAGTGAAAAAGCATCAAAAGCTCGGAACTCTGACCGTGGTGGACTTGGGCCATTCAAGCACTTCGCAGGACCATGGTCCTTTTTACGGGTTCAGCAAAATATGGTAACATACATGAACAATAACTTAGTACATTATAAGGTTTCATCTTTATCTTTTTGAAGTTCACTTTAATATTTTAGGAAGAAGAATTGGGCAGACCTGAGAATATTGTGCTTATAAAGACACATACAAAGGCTGACAGAACATTTAGTGATCTAAAGGCTCAGCAGATCGCCCAAGCTTATGAAACAAAAATAGATGAGAATTTGTCCCAGGTTGAACAAGACTTTTGTGAGAATGGTGTGACATTTCCTTTATTCTTGATCTTTCACCAGATGAAATGAATGAGATCTTTCTTGAGGTAAACCATGGAATCTATTGTAATGTTTTGCTATAGTTTTGTTACCTATTAATAAGTGAAAGTTTTGATTATTTTCAGACTACTACTGTGGATACAAGAGTACATGAGTATGGACTTGGTAGCCTTCTTCCACTTAATGGGAACAAAAAGAGAAAAGGAGGTCTTGTAATATGACCCTAGGATGTTGCGTTGATGTAGATGGGATAGATCCTTGTCAAAACGAATCTGAAGACTCAAGCTTTGCAAGGCGGTGGGATGTATGGTGACACAAGAGTGATGGATGAACTCTTGATACTCCTAGGCAGCTAGAATGGATATGACACACTAAACTAGAACCCTTAGGCTCTGGATATTACACACCAGAAGTTGGATATTACACACCAACACTCTAAAAACTCGTTGAGAGGCAGTAGAGAGAGAAGTAGGGTTTATGATAAAAGATTGCGTAAACTGATAGAAAGAGAGTACAAACACTTATAAAGAGAGCAAGATGCACATGCACAGCCTCTCATTAAGAGCACACACGCCCAACTACTTAATTAAAAGAGAGTTTAGTTTAAACTTAAAAGAAATGTGGAATGAAACATAAAAACATAGTCTAAATTATAACATAAGGTAGTCTTGGACTGAGATTAGCACCTAGGGGATTTGATAAAGCTTCTTGAGGCCTCGTTCAAAACCTTCCTCCGGAAAACCACATGGGACAAAACCAAGAGCAAGGAAAAGAGCACACCCAAGTACTTTTCCTAAGTACTAACTCAGCTTGATGTAGTGATAGCTTGAATTATGGTTAATGTGTTTTGAACAATCAAGCCTTGTCCAAGACCTTCTTCTTGTTTCCATGATATTTTCAGTATCTTTGCAACCTCCTCATTGAGCTTCTTAGTCATGGAACGAGTCATAGGACCTTCAGGAATGGTTAACTCATCTTCTTTAGCAATCTGGTCCATGATCACATCAACCCCTCCTTCTTGAAAAGGATTTGTCCTCAAATCAGGCTCATCTGCAACAAATGGGATCAAGTCAGTAACATTAAAGCTATTACTCACATCATACATACCTTGGAGGTCCAGCTGATAGGCATTATTGCTTATTTTCTTAGTGATCTCAAAGGCCCATCAATCCGAGCCATGAGCTTTGATTTCCTCTCATTTGGGAACCTCTCCTTTCTAAGATGTATCCAAACTTTGTCATCAACTTCAGAGACCTTCTCACGCCTGTTCTTGTTAGCTTGCTTGACATATTTCTTTGTTTTCTCCTCAATATTGCGTCTGGCCTTCTCATGAATCTGTTGCACCAGTTCTGCCTTTCTTTTGCCATCAAGATTAACCTTTCACACTCAGGTAAAGGCATTAGATCCAAAGGAGAGATCGGCTGGAACCCATACAATTTCAAAAGGAGAATACTGAGAAGCAGAATGCACAGCATGATTATAAGCAAACTCACAATGTGGCAAATACTCTTCCCAAGTTTTCAATTTCTTTCTAATGAATGCACGCAGAAGAGTCCCTAATGTTCTATTAACTACTTTAGTCTGACCATCAGTTTGTGGATGACAAGTAGTAGAGAACAAGAGCTTGGTGCCTAACTTAGACCAAAGAGTTTTCCAAAAATAGCTCCGAAATTTAGTATCTCTATCTGAAACTATGGTCTTACGCATGCCATGTAAACGAACTATCTCTTTAAAGAACAAGTTAGCAATGTGCAATGCATCATCAGTCTTATGACAAGCTATGAAATGCGCCATTTTGGAGAACCTATCAACAACCACAAAGATTGAATCTCTTCCTGTCCTAGTTCTAGGCAATCCAACAATAAAGTCCATAGAAAGATCAGTCCAAGGATGATAAGGGATGAGTAAAGGAGTATACAAACCATGAGCTTGAACTTTGGACTTAGCTTGTTTACATGTTGCTCACCTCTCACAGATTCTTTCCACATCTTTCTTCATGTGTGGCCAAAAGAAATGATCCTGCAAAACTTTAAGAGTCTTGGCAATACCAAAATGTCCCATTAAACTGCCTCCATGTGATTCCCTAACAAACAAATCTCTCAAAGAACATTTAGGAATGCACAATCTGTTTTCATAAAACAAATAACCATCATGTCTGAAATAATGTCCCGCAGCAAACTTTTCACATGAGTTATAGATTTCTTTAAAGTCAGGATCAGAATCATACATGAGCTTCGTCTGTTCAAAGCCTAAGAGCTAAGCATCAAGAGTAGATAAGAGAACATACCTACATGACAAAGCATCAGCAACTACATTTTCTTTACCTTGTTTGTACTTAATGACATAAGGGAATGTTTCAATGAACTCCACCCATCTGGCATGTCTTTTGATGAGCTTACTCTGGCCTTTTAAGTACTTGAGAGACTCATGATCAGTGTGTATAACAAACTCCTTGGGCCAGAGGTAGTGTTGCCATGTTTGCAAAGCTCTCACCAATGCAAACAGCTCCTTGTCATAAGTAGCATAGTTTAGAGTAGCTCCTCCAAGCTTCTCACTGAAGTAAGCTATTGTTGTCCTATCCTGCAGCAATATAGCACCAATTCCAATTCCTGAGGCATCACATTCTATTCAAAAGTTCTATTAAACTCAGGAAGTATAAGAAGAGGTGATTGAGTAAGCTTCTCTTTTAGGCATTGGAAAGCATTTTCTTGTGCTTCTCCCCACTTGAATCCCACATCTTTCTTGATTACTTCAGTCAATGGAGCAGCTATGGTGCTGAAGTCCTTCACAAAACGCCTATAGAAGCCAGCCAGTCCATGAAAGCTCCTCACTTCTCCTTCTGTGGTTGGACTTGGCCACTCTTGTATTGCTTATATCTTTTCCTGATCAACCATAACTCCATCTGCACTCACAACAAAGCCTAGAAAAACAACATTATCCGAACAGAATGTGCACTTTTTAAGATTAGCAAATAGTTGTTCCTTTCTCAAGACATTAAGAACACACCGAAGATGCTCTATATGATCAGTTAGACTCTTGCTGTAAACTAGAATGTCATCAAAATACACAACAACAAAGATGCCTATGAATGATCTCAGCACATGATTCATCAATCTCATGAATGTACTAGGTGCATTGGTTAATCCAAATGGCATGACTAACCACTCATACAGACCATGCTTAGTTTTGAATGCAGTTTTCCATTCANCAGTTAGACTCTTGCTGTAAACTAGAATGTCATCAAAATACACAACAACAAAGATGCCTATGAATGATCTCAGCACATGATTCATCAATCTCATGAATGTACTAGGTGCATTGGTTAATCCAAATGGCATGACTAACCACTCATACAGACCATGCTTAGTTTTGAATGCAGTTTTCCATTCATCTCCTTCCTTCATCCTTATCTGATGATAGCCACTCTTTAAATCAATTTTAGAAAATATAATAGAACCATGCAATTCATCAAGCATATCATCTAGGAATAGGAATAGGATGCCTATACTTCACTGTGATATTGTTGATGGCCATGCAATCAACACACATACGCCAGCTACCATCCTTTTTAGGCACAAGAAGCACTGGTACCGCACATGGGCTCAAGCTCTCTCGGATATGCCTCCTTTTTCATGAGTTCTTCTATCTGGTTTTGTAGCTCCTTGCTCTCCATTGTATTGGTTCTGTAGGCTGGTCTGTTTGGAAGTGTAGAACCAGGAACAAAGTCAATTTGATGCTCAATCCCACGCAGAGGAGGAAGACCTATGGGATTATCTTCTGGAAACACATCTTTAAACTCCTGCAAAAGACCAACAAGTTCATTCGGATACTCCGGTGTAGGATCAGTTATACTCAGCAAAGACTTTTTATACATAAGTAAAAGAATAAACTGATTAGAGCTGAGAGATCTTTTGATATCACCAGGGTTGGCATAGAAGTTGTGTGCCTTTTGTTTCGGCTGGCTTAAGATCTATTTCCTTCCTTTTCTGAAGCTGAATCTGATCTTGTTGCAATTCTTTTGGTGTCAATGGAACCAGAGTAGTCTTCTTGCCTTTGAATGTAAAAGAATTCTTGTTAGTGTAACCATCATGTATCACACGCCTATCTGATTGCCAAGGCCTTCCAAGAAGAATATGACTAGCTTCTATGGGCAGTACATCACACAAGATCTCATCCTCATATCTTCCAATGGTTATGAGAACCATTATTTGATGAGATACTCTAATTTCACCCTCTTCACTGAGCCATTGCAGCCTGTATTGTTTAGGATGCTCCTGAACTTGCAAACCAAGTTTCTCAACCATAGTCTCACTAGCTACATTAACACAGCTTCCTCCATCAACTATGAGGCTGCATATTTCTCCCTGAACCAAACATCTAGTATAGAAAAGATTCTCTCTTTGCTCCAGTTCTTCTGTTTTGGATTCGAGATTCAAAGTTCTCCTTGCTACAATCAACCTACCACGGACTGGTTCCTCTTCATGCTCCTCTTCTGAACTGACTTCATGTTCTGTTTCCATATCCTCAGATTCATAATCGCCATTTTCAAGCAGAATCATGGCCCTCTTGTTAGTGCACTCATTAGCATAGTGACCACGGCCTTGACATTTAAAACACTTGACATCTCTTGCTCTGGATT
>CAKOAT010810709.1:128519-158514 GCA_932364175.1 Eruca vesicaria subsp. sativa | reverse complement strand
AGTTCTCGAGTTTTATAAAACGATCTTCGAGTTTTTATAAAACGATCTTCGAGTTTTATAAAACGATCTCTCGAGTTTTTATAAAACGATCTTCGAGTTTTTATAGAACGATCTTAGAGTTTTATAAAACGATCTTCGAGTTTTTATAAAACGATCTTCGAGTTTTATAAAACGATCTTCGAGTTTTATAAAACGATCTTCGAGTTTTATAAAACGATCTCTCGAGTTTTATAAAACGATCTTTGAGTTTTATAAAGCGACCTCTCGAGTTTTATAAAACGATCTTTGAGTTTTATAAAGCGACCTCTTGAGTTTTATAAAACGATCTTTGAGTTTTATAAAGCGACCTTCGAGTTTTATAAAACGATCTCTCGAGTTTTATAAAACGTTCTTCGAGTTTTATAAAACGATCTCTCGAGTTTTATAAAACGTTCTCTCGAGTTTTATAAAACGGTATTAATCACTTTATAAAATGATTTCGCGGAAAGTAATGGTTCCATCTTTTACAGAAGCTATCGCAGACGTTGATTTCGAGATTACGGTTTTCGACACCAACAATATGGAGCAGCCTGAAGGGTATGAAGATAAAGAGTATCCAGAGAAAGTTTGTTTGCTCAAGAGATCTCTCTACGGTTTAAAGCAGTCTCCACGACAGTGGAATACTCGGTTTGATGAGTTCATTGTGAGTCACAATTTCTTGAGAAGTGAGTATGACACTTGTGTGTATTTTAAGGAGTACGAGGAGGATAAATTTGTGTATCTACTCTTATATGTCGATGATATCGTAGTGGCATCTAAGAGTAAAGCACAAGTTGATGACTTGAAGAAGATTCCCAACTCTGAGTTTGAGATGAAGGATCTTGGAGATGCACAGATGATTTTGGGAATGGAGATTAGTAGAGATAGAGCAAAAGGTGTTTTGACAGTTTCTCAGGAAGGTTACAGCTGGAAAGTGCTGGGAAATTTCAATATGGATAAGTCGAAAAGTGTCTCTACTCCTCTTGGAGCACATTTTCGGTTGAGTGCAGCTACAGTTCGAGAACTGAAGGAGCAAGAGGCATACATGAGAGATGTGCCTTATCAGAGTGCAGTCGGGTCACTGATGTATTCGATGGTGGGCACAAGGCCAGATCTTGCGTATGCTGTTGGTATGGTGTGCAGGTTTATGAGTTGTCCTATCAAGATACATTGGCAGGCGGTTAAATGGATCTTGAGATATTTGAAGGGGTCAACAAAGATGAAGCTTTCATATTCAAACGAAGGGAAGTTTGTAGTTCGAGGATACTGTGATTCAGATTATGCGGCTGAGTTAGATAAGCGAAGATCAATCACTGGAATGGTGTTTACAGTTGGTGGTAATGTTGTGAGTTGGAGGTCGAGTCTGCAGAAGTCAATTGCGTTATCGACTACAGAAGCAGAGTGGATTGCTTTGGGTGAAACCTCAAGAGAAGCCATGTGGTTGAGAGGTTTCATTAATGAGTTAGGATTTGAACAAGATTTGGTGGAGGTGTTCTGTGATTCTCAGAGTGCTATTGCACTTTCACGGACTCCTGTTCATCATGAGAAGACGAAGCATGTAGACGTGAAGTACAAGTTTGTTCGAGAATTGGTGAGTGAAAAGCTTATTGATGTGGTAAAGATAGCTACTCAATATAATCCGGCTGATATCTTCACCAAAGTGTTACCAGTGTGGAAGATGAGAGACGCCTTGAAGTTTCTCAGAATTTCCGAGAACTGAGAACATCTAAGATGCTAAGTTATAAAGGTCTGATGGGTTTATCAGAAAGTAAGAGGCTGTGCGAGTTTTGGTACAGGAGGAGTTGTCAAAAGGAGGCAACATAAGAAGAACTCAAAAGCTAAGTGTTTTTTGCTTCAGGAGGAGTTAACGTCAAGAGTTGACAGATGAAGGTTGAAGGTATGATCATACATGAACAAGGAGGAGATTTGAAGAATGTTCATGTATAATTGTATTACCGGTTTAACCGGGTTATCACTGATTCTAGATCTATTAGCTTTACCGGTTTGGTTAGCTAGTGTCACGTGTATTGTCACGTGGGTTAAGAGATGTAAAACGGCGAAGTATGAGCCGTTAGTACTTAACCCAAAGCTCAAGCTAAGAAGTTGTCAGATGCAGAATTAGCGAGAGAGAGAGATAGATCTAGAGTCAGTGGTGAAGTTGTAATCCAAGCTCAAGCTTGAGCAAGTAGTGGATTGCTGATCAAGTATCAGCCCCAGGAGATATAGCGGCCTCTTCACATTGAGGAGGTGCGGTGAACCTGGGTAACCATTGTGTTTCTTGTTTTCTGTTATCTTGCAAGCAATCACGTAGATCCAAGAGAATCGAAGCAATTAGTTTCACAATTAGGATTCATATAAGAAAGAACATGTTTAATTGGTAATGAAAATTTGNATTGCTGATCAAGTATCAGCCCCAGGAGATATAGCGGCCTCTTCACATTGAGGAGGTGCGGTGAACCTGGGTAACCATTGTGTTTCTTGTTTTCTGTTATCTTGCAAGCAATCACGTAGATCCAAGAGAATCGAAGCAATTAGTTTCACAATTAGGATTCATATAAGAAAGAACATGTTTAATTGGTAATGAAAATTTGCCTTGAATCAAATAGCTCTTAAAAACTAATAAAATGACAGTTTAAGAAATTAAGGGGAGAGAGAGCCAAGAATGAAAACCACGACAGAAAAAGATGGATTCATTGAGGTGAAGCAGTTATAGCTATAAGAAGAAGATGGATTTATTGAGGTGAAGCAGCTATAGCTATAGGAAGAAGATCCAATTAAATTTAAGTCACATTAAAAAGAAAAGAAATAAAAGCCATAAGAATCGTAACTTCTTATAAGTTGTAATCTCTATTTTTTTAAAGCTTGGAATATTTTGTGTAACTGAGTTTAAGTGCGTTGTTCATTGATCATCAGATAACCAATTAATCCCTACTATTTATCAGCATCGATTTTTATTGATGGTAAATTTTGTATCATTCTAATAATCGATGTCAACAAGAAAACATATACATCATTTATTTTATTGATGTAAATTTATGTGATAGTATCATTTTTGTTAAAGTGATACTAAGTACCAAAACAATATATCATTTAACTAAACGGAGGTCAAATAAATTAATAAAAACATCACTTATCATAGTTGATGTTAAATTGTATATATTTGCTTCATTTATAAATAAGTAATTTAAAATAGAATCATTTAATTTTATGATATAATTTAAGTGATACAATTCAACTCTTTTTTGTAGTGTGAGAAGGATGAGATCCTTAGCTTGTATGTATGCACTACACTCATAACATTATGACGACATTACGAGAACTTTACGAGGAAACAATGGTTCGATGTAGTTTCCTCGTAAAGACCTAGTACTATTACGAGGAAAATACGTGTCTTTTCTGGTTTCCTTGTAAACTCCTAGTTAAGTTTAACTTACGAGGAAATATCATTATTAGGAAACTACGTGTCTTTTCTTCTTTCCTCGTAAACTCCTAATTAAGCTTAACAAGGAGTTTACGAGGAAATAAGATTTAGCGAGAAAATAACGAAGCTTCGTTTATTTTTAATTTAAGAACATGTATTGTACCTACTTTTCCTCGTAAATTCATAGTTAATATCTATCTACCAAATCAAAAATTTCTATAAATACAACCATTTGTGATTCATTTCAAACACACCAAAAAACAATCAGCTATAAGCTTGAAAGAAAAAAAAAGTGTCCGGTTCAGGAAATAATTTTGAATTACGTAGGTGGATTTATACACACAGAGATAATAACGGGAGAGTGACAAAAGAATTTCTCCAAAGGTTGGAGACATTTATGCATCAAGCAGATTCTACACCGCTCATGGAGGAAAGCGGTAAGATGTTATGTCCTTGTCGAAAATGCAACAATACAAAATTAGGTCCTCGTGAAAATGTTTGGATGCATTTAATAAATAGAGGTTTCATACCACAATACTATATTTGTTATTAACATGGAGAAGATTATAGTTGTAGGAATGAAGCTAGCAGTAGTAATAGCAATTTTTAGGATGAACTGGTCGTTGATCATTTGTGTAATGAAAATAGTTATCACCAGGAGGAACAGATAGTAGATTGTGATAGGGTTCTTGATATGGTAGGTGATGCATTTGTAACTCATGATGATGAAGTTGAAGAACCTAACTTAGATGAAAAAAAGTATTATGAAATGTTAGAAGCTGCGAAACAAGCCAATTTACAATGGTTGTAGAGAATGTCTCTCTAAATTGTCGTTAACTGCTAGAATGATGAGTATTAAAACCGATCACAATCTACCTGAAAATTGCATGGATGCATGGGCAGACTTATTTAAAGAGAATTTGCCAGAAGACAGTGTGTATGCTGAATCTTATTATGAGATTCAGAAATTGGTTTATAGTCTTGGGTTCCCCTCGGAGATGATAGACATTTGCATCGACAACTGCATGATTTACTGGGGAGATGATGAGTAGTTAGAAGAATGTTGATTCTATAAGAAGCCACGATTCAAACGCAAGGACGAGGACGAAATAGGGTATCGTACCAAAGGATGTGGTACTTACCAATCACAGACAGATTGAAAAGATTGTACCAATCTAAGGAGACTGCTGGAGGGATGAGATGGCACGCCGAGCATACTCAGACGGATGGGGGAGATAACTTATCCATCAGATGCAAGAGCTAGCTTGGAAACATTTTAACAATGTACATCCACATTTTGCTCGCAATAGCCGGAATGTGTATCTTAGATTATGCACCGATGGATTTAGTCCATTTGGAATGTCTGGGTGACAATATTCATTGTGGCCAGTCTTTCTTACGCCGTACAACCTGCCACCGGAGATGTGCATGCGACAAGAGTTTTTATTCTTGACCATAATAATATATGGTCCAAAGCATCCAAAATGATTTCTCAATGCTTTTCTACAACCACTTATAAAAGAGTTGAAAGATTTGTGGTCAATAGGGGTAATGACTTATGATTGTTCAACGAAAACGAATTTTACGATGCAAGCGATGCTTTTGTAGACCATAAGTGACTTTCCTGCATATGTGATTTTTTCTGGATTGACTAAACATGAGAGATTAGCTTGTCCATATTGTAATGGAATGACAGATGCGTTTCAGTTGAAGAATGGTATGAAGACAACTTGGTTCGATTGTCACCGTCTATTTCGTCCACTTTACCACCCATACCGAAGAAACAAGACATTGTTCAGACACAGAAAGGTGGTTAGAGACACTCCTCCTCCATATTTAATAGGAGAACAAATTGAAGCGCAAATCAATTACTACTGTGCACTAGAAACAGCTCCTCGTGGTGATAATTGGCATATTCCCAATAATATGCCAGATTCTTATGGTATTCAGCACAAATGGCACAAGAAGAGTATATTTTGAGAGTTGCCATATTGGAAAGATCTTCTTTTGTGCCACAACCTCGATGTGATACATATAGAGAAGAACTTTTTTGAGAACATCGTGAACACTATATTGAATGTCCCAGGGAAGATGAAAGACAACATAAAATCGAGGTTGGACTTACCTGATATCTGCTCAAGAAGCGAGTTACATATAAAAAGCAATGGGCAAGTTCCTGTTCCGATATTCAGACTGTCATCAGAAATTAGTCAGTGTTGTTCAACTGGGTGGCTTCAGAAGTGAAGTTTCCTGATGGGTATGTTTAAAATCTCTCGAGATGTGTTGAGAAATGTCAAAAGTTCTCCGGGATGAAGAGCCATGATTGTCATGTCTTTATGCAACGATTACGTCCCTTTTCATTTGTGGAGCTACTACCAACAAAAGTACATGAAGCAATTGCAGGTAATATAATACGCAAACATTAATTAATTTCTTTATATATATGTACATATAAATATGATTATACTAATGTGTTTAATTTTTGTAATATATAAGGAATTGGAGCATTTTTCAGGGATCTGAGCACACACACTCTTAAAGAAGATGTTATTCAACAACTTCATGAGAACATCCCCATCTTAATGTACAACTTGGAGAAACTATTTCCGCCGAAATTTTTTGACGTCATGGAGCACCTAATTTTCCACCTCCCATATGAAGCGTTGTTTCGTGGACCTGCACATTACGGATGGATGTATCAGTATGAAAGGGCCATGAAAACGTTAAAAGGAAAAGCGAAAAACCTTGCAAAAGTTGAAGGTTCTATTGTTGCAGGAAGTTTGACGGAAGAATTACCACATTTCACATCGTACTACTTTGCACCGTAAGTATGTACAAGGAAACGAGCTCCAAGAAGATATGATGATGGTGGTGTCATGCCGACATATATGGAAAAAGATGTTCCAGACATCTTTTATCAAATTGGGCGATTGGGGGGAAATTGAAGGAGGTTTGGTGGTCGAGTGATGATGACGTCCATAGTGCACACATTTATATTCTTCTGAAATGCGAGCATCCATTGATTCGTTATTTTGAAGGTAAACATATAAACATGTTCATACACATTTATATATATTGTCAATTGATCAATTAACATAAGATAATTGTACATAGAATTTGTGACTCAAGTCGAAGAAGCAATCCCAGGTATATCGACAACTGAGTTAAGCACAAGGACAGATCAACACTTTATCAAGTGGTTGAGGAAACATGTATTATAACTTAAATTTTTATGCATACATCTCTGATAGTAAGTTTAATTTCAAGTAAATGTAATTTTTTTGCAGGTTGATTATGACGATCCCGCTTATCCCGCATGTTTTCGCGAATTACTTCAAGGTCCAGTTGTAAAGGTCACCACATCGTCGATGTATTTCACACGAGGATATACTTTTCATACATATGACTATGGTAGACACCGAACGACAAGTAATTATGGAATATGTGTGAAAGGCGAAACATATTTCTACGGGATCTTGTAGGAGATTTATGAAGTTCAATTCCTATGATTATTGAAGCTGAAATGCGTCATCTTCAAGTGCGAGTGGTTCGACCCCGTTGTCAACAGAGGTGTTTGGATTAAAAAATTCGGTGTAGTTGATGTCAATGGTGAACGAAAGTACAACAAATTCGAGCCTTTCATATTAGCTTCACAAGCGGACCAAGTTTGCTTCATTCCATACCCTCGGATGACAACCTTAGGAATAATTTGGTTAGCTGTTATCAAAATTACACCTCGTTGACGAATAATTGCTGGAGAAGAACCGCCATTACAAGCAGAACACACCAATGAAATCAGGAACCTGAAGCACAAATTGATGAAATCCTACTCATCGATCCGCATAATCGTGAATACGAAGAAGTCCCGGATATTACAACGGACGAAGCTATTGAAGACGAGTTTTACGAACATGATGATGTTTCTAGTGATGATGCCGAGAATTGCAATGATGTATCCGAATGATGTTGTATGGCAAAGATGTATCTGAGTTTTTAATATTAATAATTTTAAGACTTATAAATTAATTACGAAAATGAAATGGAAGTTTGGAAAGTGTTGATTTGGGGTTTAGGAAGATGTAGATGTATAAGTTATGGAAGTTGGGATTTAGGGTTTGTGGTTTCGAATTTTTGGGATATACAAACCTTTCCTCATTTATTCCAAGTAATGTGAAAACACAGGACTTGTTATTTCCTCGTAAAGTCCACATAAGCAGTTTTCCTCGTAAAGTCCACGTAAGCTGTTTTCCTCGTAAAATCCACGTAAGGTTGTTTCCTCGTAAAGTCTACGTAAGCATTTTCCTCGTAAAAACCTCGTGAAGTGAAAACACGAGACTTGTTATTTCCTCGTAAAGTCCACGTAAGATTCTCCTCGTAACATCCTCGTGAGGTGACACGGGACTCGTTGTTTCCTTGTAATGGGACTATGATTTTACGAGGAAACCAAAATCCCTATAGATGCTCCACAGTTCAGGTCAAAAACCTCACGCTGGAGTTCGTCTAGATATGGTAATTAAAATTTTGAATAACTAATTCTTTTAATATATATATATATATATATATATATATATTTTTTTTTTAAATTAATTTCTAAAAATATTTTTAGGCTAAAGAGATGGAGTTCTTCTATCTCTCAAGGAGCTTTACGAGCGGGCCCACAAGAACAAGGCTGGGCAATTTGTAGATCATCGGTCTGAGCGAATCTACAACGAGGTTATTTCTCGGGTTGAGGAGCGCCAAACCCATCTGAGTCATCAGACTCCCGATGGGACACCTGTCGTATTATCCACACTTGACGTGGATCGGATTTCGAGGAGGTAAGTTTGTTTTCTTATTATTATTCATTATATTTATGTTTTTATATTAACTAACATTAATCTTTTATTTACAGGCCGTCCCTAAGAAAAGGGACGTATTTTGGGGATTGGTTCGGTTAACAATGTCCCAAGAGCGACATCGTCTTATGCTCAGGAACGGGACAATGAGACTGCTCAGCTGCGTTCAGAGTTGCAGGCGACGCGTTCTGATTTGAGCACGACGCAAGCTCAAATGGGATCGCTGGAAATACGTAATTGGAGATGATGTTGCCTGCCAGGCGGGAACAACTACGGATTCCACACCCACCGCCACTGCCTCAGCCTCAGTCACATCCAACCCGTCAGGAGGAGGACGACGAGGTAGAGAGAAGTGAAGACTTCATCCGCCTATTTCACGAGCAACACCCGTAGTTTTTTTTCTTTTTATAGTATTATAAATTTTAAACTTAAATATTTATGCATATATTACTTTTCTTCTTCTATTATTTGAATTTTAAATTTTAAATTTTTTTAAAAATAATATATTTATACAATTTGTTTATTATTTATAATTTAGGAAAAATAAGGTTTCCAAGTAAATTCCTCATAAACTTGCAAGGATTTTACGAGGAAATTTTACGTGGCAGTAACGATGAAATGTTTTGACGAGGCTCTTACGAGGAAAACTTACGTAGCTTTAACGAGGAATGTATTACGAGAGCTTTACGAGGAAACTATTATGTGGCTTTAACGAGGAAATCCTTACGAGGCTTTTACGAGGAAATGCTGTAGACGACTTTACAAGGAAACTTTTCCTTGTTATATAACGAGAAAATAACGAGGAAAGTTGAGTTACGACGAACGTGTCACGACGAAACACGTTTCCTCGTAAACCCTCTTTTACGAGGAAACAACTAGGAAAAGCTGTCCTACCTTTAAATGTGTTTTCTTTTAGTGATGGTGGAACTGTTGGAGATAAAATTGAAAGTAAATTGAATATCAAGTTATCATTATCCTAGTTTAGACAAGAGTTATCTAGACTTTATACAAATCCTAAAGAGTTTAGGAAAAGTGTGTTTTATATAAATAGAGATGCAAGAGTGTTGCATCCGTGTGTGATTTGTGAGTTTTAGTTTTGAGTGATTTTCTAAAGCAATTGTGAGATTAATAAAGAAGAGTTTCTTTGAGGTTTACATAAACTTGAGATTATTACAAACTAGATTTGGTATCAGAGCTCGAAGAACAAAACGATCCTGAACAACAACCGCTATGGGAGACATAACAACATTCACCAAGACCAAAGGAGGAACCTCTTCCATAAGTTGTCCTATGCTAACTAAAACAAACTACACAGTTTGGGGCATAAGGATTAAACTCTTGTTAGAAGTACACGAGGTATGGGAGGCTGTTGAGACTAAGGTAGATGACAAGAAGAAAAACACCATGGCTAAGGCGTTGCTATTTGGTTCAATACCAGAAGCCCTGATAATGCAAATTGGTAGTCTAGACACGGCAAAAGAAGTATGGGAGGCGATCAAGACTAGGTATATGGGAGCAGACAGAGTTCGTGAGGCACGTTTGCAAACCCTAATGGTTGAATTTGACCGACTCAAGATGAAAGAAGGAGACACTATTGATGAGTTCGCTGGAAAGATATCAGAGTTTACCTCTAAAGCTGCTGCGTTGGGAGATGTTATTGAGGAAAGCAAGATTGTGAAGAAATTTCTTAAAAGCCTTCCCAAGAAAAAGTTCTTACAAATTGTGGCATCCTTGGAGCAAGTACTTGACCTTAATAACACAAGTTTTGAAGATATTATAGGTCGGTTAAAAGCTTATGAAGATCGCCTAGATGATGAGGAGGAGGAAGAGAAACAGGACAACCAGACAAAGTTGATGTATGCAAACAATGAGAAGCAAAGCAGAGAAAACAACAACTACAACAACAGCAATAACTACAACCGTGACAGTAATAACTATAGAGGACGAGGCAGAGGTGGACGCTTCAATAACAGAGGAAGAGGTCGTGGACGATACACCTACAACTATGAAAGAGACATGTCTAAAATCACATGTTTCAGATGTGATAAGCATGGTCACTTTGCTATGGACTGTCCTGACAGACTACTAAAATTGCAAGAAGCTCAAGAAACCAACAATGACGAAACACAAGAAGCTGAAGATCTAATGGTACATGAAGTAATACTCCTAAACGAAAGGAACATGAAGCCACAAGATTTTGAAACTAGTATGGGAGGAGAAAACGTTTGGTACCTTGATAATGGTGCTAGCAATCATATGACCGGGAACCGAGATTTCTTCACAAAACTTGATGAAACTATCACTGGTAAGGTACGGTTTGGAGATGATTCACGAATCGACATTAAAGGAAAGGGTTCAGTACTATTTAGGTTGGAGAATGGTGAGAAGAAAGATCTAGCTGATGTATATTATATACCAAATTTGAGAAGTAATATTATCAGTCTAGGACAAGCTACTGAGTCAAGCTGCGATATACGGATGAAAGATGATCATCTTACCTTATCAGATAAAGATGGACGACTCATTACAAGAGCAACGAGATCAAGAAACAGATTGTACAAGGTGCTAAGGCTAAGTGCTTAGTCTTAATTGGTCCTAGTGAAGCTGATAAGTGGCATGCAAGGCTAGGACATATAGGGAGAGAATCAATGAAAGTGATGATCAAACAAGAACTTTTTTTAGGAATACCGAAGATAGAGATCGAAAAGGAGACATGCTCATCATGCTTACTTGGCAAGCAAGCAAGAGGAGCTTTTCCTAAAGCAACTCCTTACCGTGCAAGTAAGGTACTAGAACTCATCCATGGGGATCTTTGTGGGCCAATTACGCCTCCTACTCCTGCAAAGAACCGGTACATCTTTGTTCTAATTGATGATCATTCCCGGTATATGTGGTCGATACTTCTTAAAGAGAAAGGGGAAGCCTACGAAAAATTCAAGAAGTTCAGAGAAATTATTGAGAAAGAGACAGGTGCTAAGATCAAAACGTTGAGAACAGACCGTGGTGGAGAATCTTTTTCAAAAGAATTTCAAGAATACTGTGAAGAAACAGGGATTACAAGACACCTTACTGCACCATACTCTCCTCAACAGAATGGTGTAGTTGAGAGAAGAAATAGAACTCTTATGGGAATGGCTAGGAGCATTCTAAAACACATGAGTATGCCGAACTTTCTATGGGGAGAGAGTGTGAGACATTCGACATATCTCATAAACCGAGTAGGAACCAGAGTTCTTGTTAAACAAACTCCATACCAAGTTTTCAAGGGAAGAAAGCCAAACGTAGAGCATATACGTGTTTTTGGTTGCTTGAGCTATGCAAAGGTAGACAGTGGACATTTGAAAAAGCTTGATGATAGATCACGAAAGCTAGTCCACCTTGGAACAGAACCCGGATCCAAAGCCTATAGGTTACTTGATCCTATAAACAAAAGGGTTGTGGTGAGCAGAGATGTGGTGTTTGATGAGAGCCAAGGATGGAACTGGATGACAACAGAGGATTTGTCTGTGGGCGAACCAGAAAGTTTTGATATTTCACTTGGAGATTCAGGAAATTTAGGAATGGAAGATGAGAATAATGAGAATGGCGAGGAATATGAGGAAGAAAATACAGAAGATCATGCTGAAACACATGAGCCATCTGAAGGTGAGGGTCTGAGAAGATCAACACGAGAACACAAGAAACCAAGTTATCTTGAAGATTACATCATGTTAGTTGAGTATGATGGTGAAAGCGAGCATATGTTGATGCTCATGAATGATGAGCCATGGAGTTACAGTGAAGCAAGTGAAGAGAAGGTGTGGAGAGATGCGTGTGATGATGAGATCAATTCCATTGAGAAAAACAGAACGTGGGAACTCGTGGATATTCCTGTTGGAGCAAAGGCAATAGGATTAAAATGGGTATTCAAGATTAAGAGGAATGCAGATGGTAGTATTAACAAGTTCAAAGCGAGACTTGTTGCAAAAGGGTATATACAGAGGCATGGTATAGACTATGAGGAAGTCTTTGCACCTGTAGCTCGCATTGAGACCATACGGTTCATACTGGCTTTAGCTGCATCAAATACGTGGGAAGTACATCACTTAGATGTAAAGACAGCATTCCTACATGGTGATCTTAAGGAGGTTGTCTTCGTTTCACAACCAGAGGGCTATGTGTCTAAAGGAAAAGAGAATAAAGTATACAAACTTAAGAAAGCTCTTTACGGCTTGAAACAAGCCCCAAGGGCTTGGAATGAAAAACTAAACAAGGTACTCGAGCAACCTGGATTTGAGAAGTGTTCTAAAGAGCCTGCATTATACCGAAGTCAAAGCAAGGATCAACTTCCTCTTGTAGCAGTGTACGTGGATGATCTCTTGGTTACAGGTACAAGCATGGAGGCAATATTCGAGTTCAAGGGGAGGATGTCAAGTAAGTTTGAAATGAGTGATTTTGGAAAGTTAACTTATTACCTTGGAATTGAAGTTTGTCAAAGTGAGTATGGAATTACTTTGAATCAAGAGAGATATGCAAAAAAGATTCTAAGTGAAACCAAGATGGGAGACTGCAATATGATTCATGCTCCAATGGATCCAGGCCTGCGACTTTCTAAAGGAATTGGTGAAAAGAACATAGACGAGAAGGAGTATACAAGAAACATTGGTTGTCTTAGGTACATACTTCATACAAGACCAGACCTCTCTTACAGCGTTGGAGTCTTGAGTAGGTATATGCAACAACCGAAGGAATCACATGGGTCAGCTGTGAAGCAAATACTCCGATATCTACAAGGAACTTTGTCCTATGGTCTGGTGTTTAAAAGAGGACTAAAACCAGAATTAAAAGGTTACAGTGATAGCTCACATGCAGTAGATGAAGATGATGGACGTAGTACTGCAGGGCATGTGTTTTATCTAGGTGATAGTCCGATAACGTGGTGCTCTAACAAGCAGGAAACAGTTGCTTTATCCTCTTGTGAAGCTGAATTCATGGCAGCTACAGAGGCAGCTAAACAGGCTATTTGGCTGCAAGACTTATATGGAGAAATCAGTAGAGAATCATGTGGAAAGGTGGTGGTCTTGGTAGACAATAACTCGGCTCTAGCTCTTACACGAAATCCGGTATTTCACGGACGCAGTAAACACATACACCGGCGCTATCATTACATCCGTGAGTGTGTTGAGAAGAATTTGATTGAAGTTCAACATGTACCAGGAGAAGAACAAAGAGCTGACATATTAACAAAGGCACTCGGAAGACTGAAGCATAAAGAAATGAGGGAGCTCATTGGAGTACTTGATATTACTCAAGTTAATTTCAAGTTTAAAGGGGAGAATGTTGGAGATAAACTTGAAAGTAACTTGAATATCAAGTTATCATTATCCTAGTTTAGACAAGAGTTATCTAGACTTTATACAAATCTTAAAGAGTTTAGGAAAAGTGTGTTTTATATAAATAGAGATGCAAGAGTGTTGCATCCGTGTGTGATTTGTGAGCTTTAGTTTTGAGTGATTTTCTAAAGCAATTGTGAGATTAATAAAGAAGATTTTCTTTGAGGTTTACATAAACTTGAGATTATTACAAACTAGAGGAACTTGATGTTGGTGATTTTCTTCAAGAAGGGGGTTTTCAGGATTGCAGTGAGGATACGCTCGAGGATGTCGATACTTCATTGATTTTTGAGGTGATATCATGCATCATGGTTCGGAGAACATACATGGACTGGTTTGTTTCCGGATAGATTCCATGGGTTGTACGGTTATTGGTGCCAAAGAATTGTTTCTTGATGTCTTAGTATCTGCGTCATCGGTGGTTGGTGGTGCGATGGCAGTGTGGATGACATTAAGGCGCTCGTTAGTAACTTTGTTTGTCGTGTCTTGTTGAGCAAGACACGACATTATGATTTTCATCTCTCCATTATAGTGGTTATATATGTAGTCGAAATGGTTTTCCATGTGCCAGTAAAATCATCTCACTCATGTATAATTTTTCTTGGCGTTACTTTTTAATTCTTCAAAAGTGCTAATTATTTAATCTGAATTTGGTAGGTATTAGATGTGTACATAAATTTGATGGTGAATTATGTGAAAGACATTTATTGATTGAATTAGAAGAAAAAAGACTAAATTAACATGAAAAGATTATCAACTCAGTAAGAACAAATATAATACGGAAAAACCCTACCTTTTGTGCCAAGAAACGTATGTTTGTGAATTCTTCTCATTGTCTTTGGTCTCCTCTCTTTTTAAGCTGATTATTTTGTGTGTCTTAGAGCATCATTATCGCTAGATTTTAAAGGAGTTCTTAGTGCCTTTTTAATGATGAATCCCACCAAAATGTTAAGAATTGGTTTAAGAAAGTTCAAAATAAACACCGAATTTGAAAGGGTTTTTCCATTGTGCGTGGACGCCCACGACACGTGGCTTTTATTAAAGTTTCTAATAAAGTGATTGGTAAAACATTAATAGTATACAATTTTAAAATTATCATAATAGTTAATATAATAATATATTTATTTTAAAATAATATTTATATACATATAATATATATTAATAATATATTTGTTATTCGAAATGATGAAACGTATTCACTATATAAATTATATTATATTTTATATGTGAAATATTAATATTTAATTATTTTAGATATAAACATATTTTAATATCATTAAATAAATTACTTAAGTAGGTATAATTTATGTATAAATGATCATTATTATTTATTGGTAGAGCAGTATAATTAATTTATATGTTGTATAATTAATTTATTAGTGTCTAAATAATATATATGTTTATATCTATAATATATAAATATATGTTATGTTTTTTATTAAAAATAATAAACGATATTTTTAATTATATAAATTATATTACATTTTAAATGTGAAATATTTTTCTTTTAAAAATATTAATATAATTATAATTTTTATTTTTAAAAATAGAAATTTATTTATTATTATAGAAATAATTTTATATTATTAAATAAAAATAAATTAGTTATATATAGTTATTTTAAGTTTTATATATTCCAATTGCAAATTCTCTTCCCCAAGCTCCGTATGAAAATATTGAGCAAAAAGCATTCAAAGAGCATTAGTATTTGGTAAATGTTTTTCTAAATATCTTTTTTAAAAATGTTGATTAATAGAGAACATAATAATTATGTTAATGCTCTACCAATCAAACTCTTAAAGTTGTTTATTCTATGACCACTTCATTACTAAATGGGCCGAGTTTAATTATTTGATAGACCGTGTTTGAGGAATTTAATCTATCTCCGACATTTATAAAATATATTTGTAAAAAAGCAAATTATTGTTGCTAATTTGGATTTTAAACGATATTTTATGTGGCCATTGCCATTGTCAATACCTGAAATGTGGAAATGGCAATTGGGTTCTTCCGTTCCATCCTGTTCCAGATCAATGCGGGTTCATCTTCTAGCGGGATGCGGCGAGCCTATTTCATGCGGAATGCGATCTTGAAAACAGATGCATATTCCCGTAGGTCTCTGCAGACCGTCTCGCGGGACATGTGACAATACACACAGCAGAATGATTTAGGCCACTCTAAAATAGTCCAGGCCATTCTAAGACATAGTTCAAGCGGTCTATTCAACTGGACATAATTCATCAATCATTGATCTGGTTATTTTTTATTCAAAACAATAATTCTAATTATTTGTATTTCACCCAAAACATATTAACATACAAATTAAAAATAATAATTGAAGATATTTTTCATTATCTTATAACTCATAAGTTCATAACCAATGTATTAGTTTGTTCAATCCAAAAATTAAATAAAATGAAACACCAAATCAAAAATGTCAATCCCAAATTAAATAAAAAAAACAAATCAAAACACTACTAAAGCTCGAATCGTCATCCCCGAAGCTCAAATCATTATCACTGAAGCTCGAATCATCATCATAATACGTTTGCTCAGGGGAAGTCACATGAATCGTTTTCTTCTCACTCATCCTCTTGTTTTTCAGGTAAAACAAAAAATAAAGAAAAAATACGGGTCCTTGTAGTTTTGCAGGACCCGTTTCAATCCCGCAAAAGACCCAGTTCCATAAAGATCCATCCCACAAAACTCGTAAATTTGTGGACGTAGGAAATTTCGTCCCAATACCGTCTCGTGACAGTTTTTTACGGGCTAAGTCCGCAGTCGAAATCCATAATTGCCATCTCTACTGAAATGTTGATGACTAATAAATTCTACAGTCTATATTTAATCATTCTGAAAACATTTCTTAGTGCATGCTGCCACAAGCAAGCCCTTTAATTATTCGTTTTTGCATCGACTATTGATCAAAGATGGAGATGGACGAAGATTAGTCAAGAACAAATGAACAATTATTCCAATAATAAATAGAGTTATTTTCATCATAGGGCAGTTTCAAGTTTTTTATTACAAAATAGAGCAGTTAGTGCTCCTAAGGTAGTTTTTATTACTACAAGCAACTAAAGAGTAACTAAATGGATCCCATAATTTTTAATCTCATTTTTTCTCGTTTTCTATCAGAGGAACAATTTTAAAAGTAACAAAATGAGAAAACTCATAGATCGTAATCTGAATAAGATGATGAAGAACATAATGAAAAATCCCAAGAGAAAATCTGGAAAACAAAATGAAGAACACGATTGCGATTCCTCTGTTTCTTCGCCATGAATCAACACGACCAAGCTTCTTCCTCCACACCATGCTCTGTAACTCATCCGCCTCACGTTGTGATAGTAATAGAAAAAAAGAAGCAAAATTCCCGTTTTTTTTGTAGAAACAAAGTAATTTTGAACTTAGAATAGTATCTTATATGATATTTTACAAGTTTAAAGGTATAATAAACAACAAATATGAAAAAACTTATGATTCATGTGAGAATAATGACTGGCGGCCATAGAGAGAAATTGCAGAAAACCCTAATTGATTTTGGGAAGATGAAGTTAAAATTACGAAAATGCCACTCATTAAATAATTGGATGATCACGTGGATGTGTACATTATGTTAGTGTACACATGTCCGTGTACACGAGTACATTGGATGACCACTGACATGTGTACATAATTTTAGTGTACACATGTACATGTTAAAGAAATAAATTTGTCTTTGCAGATATAGACATGGAGCGTGGTTTAACTTTAATTAAACAACATGATTATATATGTACATGTGTACAAGATTACATGTGTACAAACCGAATATGTGTACCTCTTTGCATATACATATACATGATACATGTAGGTTTTCCAACTTAGAGTAGTATAGTTTACCAATAAATATGTACATATACATGATTGAACCTGGTTGAACTTAGAGTATTAACAATGTGTACACATAAAGTACTATCCACATGTACAAAAGTTCATATTTACACTTGTCAATTTCGTATATAAGAACAAATTGATAAAAAAAAATAAGTGAGTCGTAAACCTCTGTCATTCTTTCCTCCATGAGCGTCTGAAATCACCATGGATCTCCTATTCAACCTAACTCAAGCTATTCACCACCGAATAACGATTCACCATTGTACACAAATGTTTTATTATACACATGTACAATGATTCGCATGTACACATATTAAATTGTACAATAATACATGAACGTCATATAATTTCACTATCTTCATATATGTATACATAAATCATGTAGGTTTCCCAAGTTAGAGTAATACTAGTTTACCAAGAAATATGTATATATACATGATTGAGTTGGGTTTAATAGGAGATCCATGTATTTGTACACAGTGTACACATATGAAGAGTGTACATTGTTTTAATAATAAAGAGTGTACACATGTACACATTTACATGTACACATAGAAGTGTACACATTTTTTTAATGAGTGGCAATTTCGTAATTAAATCATCTTCTTCCTATTAGGGTATCTTGCGTTTCTGCAACTAAATCTCACAGCCGCCATTGATTTTTTTTATGTAATCTTCATTTTTTTGCGTTTTTAGCTGTAGAACTTAAAAATATTGTTCTAATAATACTATTAGATCTAAAAACCAAGCGAAAAAAGTTTTTTTTTTCCTAATTTTCGAGTTTGACAGATTATAAACAAAACACCATAGCTCTTCTTCACAAAACATCAACCTTTCAAGATAATAGCAGCTTAATCTCTTGATTTGAACAGATCTATGAAAAAAAAAACAAAAACGTGAAAGAAGAACACAACAATTATGACACAGCTTAAACACACATATTGGTATAATTTAGATGGATAGAAAGAAGAACAAAAGAAAATTATTGTTTTTGGTTTGGTGAGAGAACATAACTTCCGGAGAGAGTAGTGATTTTGTTTTCTTAGTAAGGCTACCTTAGTTAGTTAAGTAACTTTAGTTTGTTTGTAACAAAGAAGTGGGTTTAGTTAAATAAAACTACCCTAATAGCAACAACTGTCCTATTGTGATAATAAAAACTTAAATCTGCGATATATTTTCTAATAAATATCCCTCACGTTACTCAGTGGAGACCACATACAAACTAATCCTAAAACTCAAACACGGATAAGACACCCTAATATAGGTCCCTCCACAAAACCAGATACACCATGAAAGTGTGACACACAAGTTCTGTAAAATGAATAATATAACAGCAACTTTTCTTTATAGATCTTATGAATGAACAAATTATATACACAAAAACAAAACAATAATACATTATATGATTGGGAATGTCTAAGCTTTTTTATATATTCACGGAGTATGTAAACTCGTCATGATCTTTACGTTTTTGATCTTCCATACAGAATCACAACTTCTGTCACTTGGTAGATCAGGCAAGAAGGCACTAATGATAGAACAAGTGGAGCAAAGAGAAAGAAAAAGCATAAGAGGAGAATACATTAATTAATTACAGAAACCCTACGAGAGGAATGGGAACGGCCGCGTAATTACTCCGCCGACCGTTCACCCCCGCTGAATATGGAGCCGGCGGGGGAGGACGGTGACGGAAAGCTACTTCGATTGATTCTGCCATGGCGGCGACGAGATCAACGGTTAGTTTCAGAAACTCGATGCAAATTTCAAGCTTTAGAGTCACCATTGTAGACTAAATACAAGAACTTTTGTTTCTTTTAATATACCTTTTGATTTCTTCTCTCTATTTTCCGCGTCTCCGGATATCTTGCTCGTCTTTGCCAAGTCTTAATACAAAGAGAAGAAACATCCATATCATTATTTTATAATACAAAGAGAAGAAATATCCATATCATTATTTTATTTGAATGGATTATGACAATTGGTCGATTAATATACTACGTGGCATTAAACTTGCAAGCCATTATTAGCAAGTTTTTTTTTATCTTTTCTCTGGAAGATGCTTCGTTGGCCTTTGGTTTACACGAAGAGCCAATAACTAGAAGAATGCGTTTTTTACATCTATTCTATCTATTCTAGAAAAATAGACTCATTCTTTTTATCTACTGATACAAGTTGTCATCTAAATTTGGACCCTTTCTTGAGTTATAAATAATACAAGTTATATAGTTGATTGAACCGCATTACTTAAATTAAACCGACGGTTATTTATGAAATAGAGTTTTGGGCTTACTTTTATTTTATGACATTTAATTGTTTGGTTTTTGGGCTTAATATTAAGAAAAACTCCAAAAAACATTAAATAAACTTTCCACCTTAATGGATCAAAAATCAATTACTATTTTCAGGCCCAAAAATATTTAATATTTTCAAGAAAACAAAATTATCTATTATTAATCACTTATTTAAATCATGTACTTTAAAACATGTTAATATTTTATGTTAATATTTTTAGCCCAAAAATATTTAATATTTTCAACAAAACAAAATTATCTATTATTAATCACTTATTTAAATCATGTACTTTAAAACATGTTAATATTTTTTATTTTAAATAAAAATCACTCTATCTTGATAAATTTTAATGGTAACTTTTAAATAATTTATTGTTTTATTTCTTAAATAATTTACAGATTTTTAAAAAAAAAATGTAAAGCAAAACCAAATCTAAAAACTAAAATCCAAAACCAAAAGCTGAAAACGCAGGTTATATTTTTTTGCTTTTTTTATTACAAAATAAATTATTTCAAAATTTTTAAAAAATTATTTTTTCATCTTTTCAGGTTTAAATTACATGTTCGATTAATTGAGATTTGTTTGTTGGTAATATCAGTTCAAACTAACTTAACATGTCTAAAAATTAAAAACCCAAACCAAAAGCTGAAAATCAAAAATAGAAACCTAAAAACTTAAAACCAAAAACTAAAATTTAAAACAAAATCTAAAAATAAAATTTGAAACTAAAAATTAATGAAAAAAAACTATCACCACAAATTTTGGTGAACTGATTTTATCCCAAAACATTCTTTAAATTAAGATAAAACCCAATTACATAAATTTTTAATCATAAAAAATTGATGCGCTTGAATTATATTTTTTTGAATTTTTATTACAAAATAAACTATTTCAAAATTTAAAAAAAAAAATATTTTTGTCATCTTTTCAGTTTTAAATTACATGTTCGATTAATTGAGATTTGTTTGTTGGTAATATCAGTTCAAACTAACTCAGTGGATCTAAAAATTAAAAACTCAAACCAAAAGCTGAAATCAAAAATAGAAACTTAAAAATTAAAACCCAAAAAAACAAAATCTAAAACAAATTCTAAAAATAAAAATTGAAACTAAAAACTAATGAAAAACAATCATCACCACAAATTTTGGTGAACTAATTTTATACCAAAACATTCTTTAAATTAAGACAAAACCCCAATTATATAAATTTTTAATCATAAAAAAATTGGGTAATATCAGTTCAAACTAACTCAGCGGATCTAAAAATTAAAAACTCAAGCCAAAAGCTGAAATCAAAAATAGAAACTTAAAAATTAAAACCCAAAAAATCAAAATCTAAAACAAAATCTAAAAATAAAAATTGAAACTAAAAAATAATGAAAAACAACCATCACCACAAATTTTGGTGAACTGATTTTATACCAAAACATTCTTTAAATTAAGATAAACCCCCAATTATCTAAATTTTTAATCATAAAAAATTTCCGCGCTTTTAAGCGCGGGTCAAAATCTAGTCTAACATTGTAAATTTTAATCATAAATTTTAATCTAGCGCGGGTCAAATTTCTTAATAGAATTCTCTCCTTACTTTTTAAGTTATTAACATTGTTATGTCATTGGCATTTAATTTTAATAGTTATATTATTTATTTAAACTAAACAAAATTTCTTTTTATATTTTTGGTAACTATACTATCCATAATTTGTAAATAATATTAATTCTAAATTTATGTAAATAATACACTTAATTTAATTTGAATATTATTTTTCTTGCTTAGTATTATTTAACAATCAAATTTGAGTATATATATATATATGAATTAAAAATATTATTTACTATGTTATTTTTACTTTTTGAACCTTCCAAAATATTTTAAAAATTATTATAAAATTACATTTTCCATCTAAAATAAACAGAAATAACTTTCATAAGTTATTAAAAGCGGAAAAGAAATTATATTGTCATATCAATAAATTTTCCTTTTCTATTACTATTATTTCATTTTTTCAAATGACTTAATAAAAAATTTATCAAAGTATAAGATATTACAATTTTCATTCTTATATAATATTAAAATGTAGAAGTTATTTAATAAAAAAAAAATCAGAATTGATTTTTTTTGTTTTCAGCGAATCATCTGATATCAGATCACGGGTTAATAGTTGGTTTTGGATTTTACAAAGTTTTATCTTATTTTAACTAACAATTTTTTATTAAATCTGAACCGGATTAAACACATGTCGCCAGATTTATCTGTTCAATCACAGTCTAAGTCGGATATGAAAATTTTTTAACTTGAGTTTTTCTCTTTAATTTCCAGCAAACTCCCTCCTATGAAGAGGACAATTTCTAAGTTTTATTTAAAAAAGGCAGTGTTGACTACATTTTGCATATTGATAATGTCCACAACTAAATGCATCAATCACTACATGTTACAAGATGACATGCATTCCTAAAGAAACATAGCTCATGTAAACATTGCATAAATGTCCGCTCTGTAGCCATGCACTCAGACTGAGAGCATAAAACTCTTGATTTTGTTTGCTTTCTTTTTTTTTAAAAAAGAACTTTCGATGTTTAGATGAAAACAAATGCAAACAAACTAAATAGTCATAGACTACGGTTTAAATAAAATTTTAATACCATATATACCCACGTCCAATAAAACAAATAAAACATAAAATATAAAACAATCTATCCCTATATCAACAAACATTTATTTACAAAACCTGACCACAAACTTTTATAAATCAGTAAATAATCTAATTCATTTCACAGTCTCAAAAAAAACTTCCCCAACACATGGGTCACCCCTTCATGGATAAAAACAACACAACACCAACGGTAATAACCCCGCGCAAGCGCGGGGTGGACGATCCCTAGTTTGTTTAATAAGACTGTTATAAACTACCAAAATGACTATGTAATATTTTATTTTGGGTGGTGTAGATATTTTGATCTGTTTTACTTTAGTAAATGCGTTTTATATATGCATTTATATCTATTTTATTGTTCATGTTTTTTTGTATTGCATTCTTACTTCTGTGAAATATATACTTCTTGCTTTCATATTAGTGTTGAACTTATGTTTAAATTGCTTTTTGAATTTATGAGTTAACTATTAAAAAATGACGGTTTATAATCTACTTGAAGAGAGTAATTTGATCTTTTGTTTATATGATGAAAAGAGTTTTTTTTTTATATATTTCTTGTTTTATTTATTATATCTCTTCAAGTTATCCTTTTTAAAATTTATATCTTGACTATTTATTAATTCTTTGTTGTGGTCCTTGTCAATATTTTGTTAGTTTTCTTTACATTAAGTTGAAGGATCAGAAGAAAAAAAATATTAAATACACTCTTTTAAAAATTTTGTCGTTCTTGCTTTTTAAGCTCTAAATGTTTTAAATAGAGATTGATATCTAATAATTCAGTATGTTTCATCCTTCAACATTGAACTTGCATCAAAATATCGCAAAGTATTATTTATCATTATTTTTTGTAATTTTTAAGAAATCCTTTTTTAGAACTTGAACCTCATAATTTTTTTTTGCAAACGTAGGAATGCTAATGAACTTTTAAATCTATAGTCTATAATGAAGTTCATTCATAATTCCTCAAAAGTATTTTTCTCAAACATCGTGCTGTTTCATGACTAACATAAACCATACGTAGTTCTCATCTAGATAGAATATCTGGAAAGACATGGTTATTTTAATGAGAGTTACGAAACTATAATCTATCTCAGCCACCTTCCGCATTAATTCTTAAAGGAAACACAAGATTTTAATTTCGACTTCTTCTAGTTTTGCAATCTTCAACCTTGTATTCACAATCATTGTGATTGTAATAATTTCTGGTGATCTTGATTCAAAGTAGCTATTCTATGGGTTATGTCGACTACTCACGGTGGTTGTCATCCTGTTCGGAGTCATTCTGGATCTGCATACAACCGAGTCGGTGCGAGCGAGTCCACAGTACGATTTCCTTATCTAATCTTCGCTTGCACGATTCATTTTGTTCATCATTAGCTTGGGGCAAAGACCTTTTGATTAACTCAAAGTATCAGAGATATTTTTTTCTAGGAATCCGAGAGAAAATAATAAACAAACAAATTTTAAGAGGAAACTTACCATTGACTCTCTAGGGCTCTAACTATATATATTATATTTTGGGAAAAGACCACATTAGAAGAAAATGTGATTCATTGAATGAATGCAATAAGTGACATGGACCAACATAAAATGATAATGGACACATGTCATGTTGAGAAGGGATAAATTACTGACATGGCACTCTAAAATGAGAAAAAATCCTACCTTATATATATATATATATATATTAGGATTGGCCCGCCTGTTACTTGTGATCTAGTTTATTATTTTGTATATTTTTGTTGTGTGTCTTTTAAGATTTCATTTGCAAAAAAAATGTATATAACAATGTATTTTTGTCTTTAAGAAAGTTTTAGTCCATGAAATATTATATGAAATAAGATATAGTTTTTCTTGTTTACAATACTTGTTTATGTTGTCCAAAACAAAAACAATAGTCGTCTGTATATTTAAAAATGCTACTATTGATATACTATGAGCATTTTAAATAATATTCATGTTGTTTCATTTTACAAAAAAAAATTGAGTCTATATTAAAATGTACTAGTGGAGGTTATGTTGTTTTCTATATTTTTAAATTAAGTTTTTGCTTCACATGAATTTAAATATATCTTAAATATACAATGAACCGGTTTACGCAAATATATTATGGTAGGTAAATAAAAAATTATGTTTGTACTATTCTTATTTAAGTTTCATAACTGAAAAAATATTCATGAAAGAAAGCTACACAAATAAAAGTTAATTAAACTTTAGATATGATCAAGATAGTATTTTTTTCTTGTCATTCAAATTTTTATGTAAAATAAATTTAATTATTATTTTTTTTAAATGAGCAAATAATTTAATTATCGTCTACAATCTTAAAAACAAACAGATATATAAATAGTTTTTTTCTTTAGTGATTAAATAGATTTATCGATCTAACTATATTTACAGTTTTGCAATCGATAATACATATATAATTTTTTTGTTTTAATTTGATCAAACTCAAACATGTAATGAAAAAAGATTCTGGAAAAAATGGTTGTGTTTTTAGCCTAAAACTATTTTTCATTAATTGTCTTTAATTTTATCTATATATCAAACGAATAGTGGAGAAGAGATGTCAGCATTATCTCTTTAATTTCGTATCTTTCCTTTCCTTCTTCCCAGTCTTTCTCTCTTTTCCTTTTTGATCTACTTTCTTGTGAAAAAGAACCATCGTGAAACTCCTGGTTCCACCGCCACTGCTGCAACTCCTTCATCGCCTCTGCCCCAACTCCTTGCACCGCCACTGCCGCAACTTCTTCACGGCCACTGCCGCAACTTCTTCACCGCCACTGCCACAACTCTGTTTACCACTATTTCCATTACGCTTACTTCTCATCCGCAATCACCAACGTTGCATCAAACACCACCAATTTTATCAAATTTATTGCCAACAGAAGATCCGTTCTTTCGTTTTGATATACATGTTTGTCTAAAATTTTGTATATGATATTATATTTGAAATCTGAGAATATATATATGCTGACAAATTACTATATATTATCACATGACCTAAAGAATTTTATTTTTCATATATTAGTATTCTTATTTTACTTAAATGAATTACACATATAGTATAATATTAAATGTATTATCTTACAACTTTACCTTGCATTTCACGAAACAAGTGATAAAAACAGGGGGATACGTTTTTGGAATCAGTTCTTTCAAAAAGAAAACATTCTCCAATAGGAAGGTGTTAGCCGGATTCATCAAACTCAGTTGCTAAAATTATGACATTGTGTCAGCTGAAAAAGAAACAACAGCTACGATCTTGAAGAATTTCAGTTTTACTTGTAATAAACATCATTACATGTTATTAGAATAAAACCGCTATGCAATCTTGGAGTCAACAAAACCAAATACTCATGAATCTTTAAAGTACATTCCTTAACGGCCCACATCTCCTTGTTCGTTAAAGCACAATGAACTGAGTGCTCTTCTGGCTTCTTCTCAAAACTCGTCTTACTCACTTTCCATTGGATATAACTAATTTCAGTATATGTAGTGACTGCTTCCCTACTTAGCTCTCATCCAAAACCTGAAAGGTTAAGTTTTATGATCACATAGTAGAAACTGGAGAGCTGAAAGAACAGCTGGTACTTTTTGCCATACCAAGCCTTTCTTGATTTCTACCCAAAACTCTTGGCTATCGAATTTTGATAGTGTCCTTTTCTGAGACATAACTTTCTGTTCTACACATCCAAGAGGATATAAAAGGCACAAAGAAAGAACATTGTAAGCATCCCTTATCTCTATTGATCCAACCGAGAACATCTTCTTGAAGTGTTCCAAAAACCTTTTCTTGAAGCCATTCATGGAGTTTTACAGCATTAAAGATTAGAACACGATAAAAAAAACTAACCAACTTAAAAGCGCATAACTCTTTGTTTCCTTGACCTTACTTTGATAGTATGTACACATTTCCTTAAAGTGAGATCTTCAGAGAAGACTGAGAAGAGAATGCATTGAAAATAGCAGGGAGGAGGAAAGTAACAGCACATGAACGATGCTCCACACTTTGTGAAGAAAGCCTCTTAGTAGTATTACACAAATCTCAAAGCATACCAGCTGAAAAATTCTCCACCTTTGGAGCTGCTTGGTGACTTTAAAAGCAGCGTTCAGTATCAGGTTAAGGAGATGGCACGAAAGTGGAATTGGTAATGACTCAGAAAAAGATCCAATGCAGTTTTCATCCATATCATTTGTACTCAAAGAGTCACGAAGCAATATCTCTCTCCGTTTTAAAAAATAAGATTCTTCGTGTTGAAGCATTCCCATCAAAACACCAACTGATCTCAGTAAAAAAAAGACACCAAGCTCACTCCCAAATACAACGAAAGTACTTGTATCCGTCACAACATCAAAGAACGATTGAACAATCTGATACAGTTAAAGACATGATGATCATATAAGCTCAAAAAGATGTGAGTGTAGGCTTATTAATATATTTTATCTGCTGGAGGATCACTCACAGTGCTCTTCACCGCAATAAGCTCACCCATAACGTCTGCAACCAGAAAATCTATAAATAATAATTTTCTGGAGATGTCTTTGAGAAGCATTTTTATAGATACCTGAGAGCTGAGTTTTCGTGCTAGCTAGACCAATCAATTCGGTATGATCACGAATCCGGAATCCCTCTGCAGGAAGCGGAGAAACCGGTTCAGTTATCTCTTCGAAACGGTTCAATCTAAAAACCGACGATCATCAGGAAAACAGTTAGCTGGAATTATTAATTTCAAAATTTACAGGAATATAAAGCAGATTCTTACATTAACGTTGACCATAAGCATGTCGACCCACATAAGGCGAACATGGAGGTACACCGGCCGGACTTCCATTCGGAGAAAAAAGCTATAGAGTAAGCCATTAGAGAGTATTTAAGTAGGATGAGAAAGTCTGTGAATGATTTTCAAGGCAAGTAAGAGTACATATATGTAACCATTATTTGACCGACTCTCAGAAGATAAGATGAGCGTGATTACAAATCGTGGTGTGAGAATTAATGTGACTATTAATGCTTCTGAGTCCGTTTCCGGTGAAAAGTCTTCTGTACAGTAGATATCTGAAGCGTCACGGAGAAAGTGATGAAGAACTCTAATTTCGTCAAGTCGAGGGAGATGCAACATGACCTAACTGCTTTATCGGGTCAGGTCACGAAAATCTGTATGGCCATTAAACACTAAAAGCCCGTATGAGGTGAACAAAATTGAAACGCAGTATCTTGTCCCTTCTTCGACAGGTGTCATGCTGGGAGTAATTGATTTAATGACATGGCATTATAACAGTAGAAAAAGTCTACTTTATAATAATAGATACTAGGGCTGGCCTGGGCTACGCTTAGATTTTTCGTTGAAATTTTAATTATATAAGTTGTATGTTACTTTGATATATAAATATTATAATATATTATAAAAGATAAGTAGTTGAACAATTATATAATTATTTTTTTTGTATTTCGAATTTCAAAATTTTTAATATCCACATTTTGTATGTCATAGATTATCATTATGTGTTTTGCATAGAATTATTTGTGTATTGTGGCTTGTCTCGACTTTTATTTCTTTATTTGTTGTGTGTTATTATTATATTTTCATTTTTTTGTAAAATATTGTTGAGAAATTCACTAGGATAGACCTTAAAATGTTTTTGTCAAAAATATAGACCTTAAAAGTAAAAATGACCAAAATAGACTTAAATATTTTATTAAAAATAAGTAAATATATACTTATATCCTTTGGGTTAACTAATCATATACCTATTTGTTTACAGTTGAGGAGTGGAGTTTTGGGGATAGGATTTCAAATTTAAAAATAAAAATAAAAAAAAACTTAAAATTTTCAAAATAAAATATGTTAATTTGGCCATTTTAGTTTTTAAGGTATATTTTTGTGATAAAAATTAAAAAGTTTTATTTGAGAGAAATGCCCAATATTGTTTGGTTATTTATTACTCTTATTTACTGTTTGAATAATTTTTGATAATTATTCTAAATTTGATCTTATTTACCTAAAATGGAAAGAAAATTTAGTGTGTGAATCTTTTTTTCCTTAGGTTTGATGAAACGTAAAGGAAAACAATATGATAATAGATTTTTCGTTTTTCCAAACTTATAGACTTCTTTATTTATTTTGAATATGTTTAAGTATTCTGTAACTTTTACTTAACTATTAAATTTTTATTAAATTTTTCATTAAACACAGGAAATAAACTTTTCATTAAACTCAAGTTATATTACATAGCATAATTAAATTTTAATTAGTCTATTTTTATATCTTATTAGTTCTTGGTTTTTAAATTATTTTCATTATGTATTAAGTTTTAATTATTTTTATATCATTTTGTATTCTAGGTTAACCTTTAATTTGGTATCAAAAAGAAAACCAAAAATCTGTGAGATTCAGTATTTTTATTTTCGTTGGTATAAATCTAATGAAATGTATAAAGATTAATAGTGTAAATTCATTTATCCTCTTTCTCATGAATTTTATTTATTATAATTACAAATTTATTTGTTTTCATTATATTATATATTTTCACTACATTAGTTTTTTAACAAAAAAAATTAATGTCAATTTTTTTTTGGTTTCATTAAAAATAAAATATTAATTATAATGATTTAGAAGTTATTAAATTGTTTGAACGTTTTGGTGGCTGTATTTAGGGTTCACTTCATGCTTGTTTGGGACATGTTATACGAATCGAGCCTATGGTATTATGTGGTAATTTTTCATCAACTTATTCTTAAAAACTATCAATCAAGTGGAAAGATATTTACTCTCATTTACTTTCTTATAATTGTTTCAAAATAGATAAACGCACACTCATCGTTGTGCTAGATATAGTGAACGTAACAATATTTTCTCATTTTTCTTCTCTTTTCCATTTTATTTTTTCTGATTCTACTTGATCGGAAAAACTGTGAGATCTTAGAAGCCACTGAAGTGGTGTTATGAGGTGAAAGATTCCGAGGCAGGATGGTGTTAAGCTAATGACATATTATTTTGTCATGTTATACGCCTGATATTCAGAGTTATTTTGTCTTCATCTTGTGTGTATTCGTTTTAAGATAATTGATTGTTATTTAGTGTTTATTTTGTCTATAATTAAATGATTTACATGTTCACATAAATATTTCACCATCTTTGTCAAAATTTGATGTATTTTTATATTTTGGACATTTTTATGTTGATCTACTGTCAAACATATTTTGTAATATTATATTATTTTTAGTATTATAATATTTTATGTTTTGTTTGTTTTTCATAAAATCACATAGTTATTTTATGTGTCCGATTATTTTTTATACGCAGTAATTGATATAAGTTCAATGTGTATACAATATCATTTTTAATAACAACATACAATATAATTTATGTGGAAATTTTTGTATTTGTTTGATGTGTTTATTCCTTTTGATTTAGTTTGTATTTTGACTTTTTTTCCTGTATATTTAATGCTTATTAATTCCTAATGCTACTATTAAATATCTAATGATACACAAACATAATACAAATATATATATATATAT
>CAKOAT010810709.1:11785-127242 GCA_932364175.1 Eruca vesicaria subsp. sativa | reverse complement strand
GTTGCCAACTCTGATTTTCCCCATCTGAATATATATTGTCTATCTTCTGTAGATTTTTGCTCTAATGTGATGACTTTACCATGAAACCACTATTCTAACTGTACGATTTTGTGCAGGAGATGGGGAGACTGTTTAGAGTTTTTAGTGGTAATTGGAAGAGAGACCGTCGGGAGCACTGGCATTTCCTCCCCGCGCCTGGTGATAACCCCTGGACCATGTATGTCAAGGAAGCTGATAATTATCAAATGGTGGAAGGGTCAATAAGAGAGGTTTATGGTCTAGGTGAGGCTACGCCGGTGATTATCACCTATGGGAGGCCTGACTGGATGCTTTCCCTAGTGGGAACATACCCCCACTGACGATATCAACTTCTCATGATCTTCATGATTTGTTAACGGGGAGGCCATGGGTGACAGAGGTTACTTTACTGGTTACTATTGGGGCAAGGAGCGTGGCAGAGTACAACTTTCTCCGACGTTCTAACTTCAGTATTGGGACAACAACTTTTGTGGTTGATGGTGCCCAGGATGACAGAGCCAGAGCTATATTCGAAGGTTCGTAATATAAAACTTTTCAAGTATATTCTTTACTTATCAGAACCGACTTCCTCCTCATCTTACTAATATATGCTGAATTTATTTTTATTAGTTTTGGTTTTCAGTGAACGTCTTCTAACTAGTGAGAGGGTGATGTTGGAGATATTTGGAGAACAAGAGATGCAACTCCTCTACCGAGTTGCACTAGAGTTGCAACATGTTGACAGAGGTGTGGGTTTTCAGTCAGTAACTTTGGTTGAGCATGGTTTGGACATTATAACCATCGAGGATGACGAGGAGATGGTTGATGTCGGTAATATGGGAGTACAGCAACTGAACACAGTCGGTATGAATTTTTTGTACACCATCCTCAACTTTTCTTCCATCCTCAACTTTTCTTCCATAGCTTTTAATTGATCAAACTCACATCAAAATCAAACAGAAACGAAGTTAATAATCTGTTTTCTATCAAGAACAAGCAAGTATAACGGTCATATAATCAAGAATTGGTATCAGAGCACTAGGTTGTGTGTTGCTTGCTTGTGATTGAGTCAGGTTCATTAAAGAAGAATGGCTATGGATCTGAATCCTACTCGAGGTCGGTTCGAGATGGATAAGTTTGATGGTAACGGTGATTTTGGAATGTGGAAGTACAAGCTTCTTGGACAACTTGAGATTCAGGGATTAGCATCGGCGCTTGATGATGATGCTACTCTTTACAAGGATCCAGGAAAGCTTGAAGAAGGTTCTGAACCAGTTCTGGATCCAGTCAAAGTTGCAAAGGATACCAGGGTGAAGAATCTAATGGGAACATGTCTAAGTGATATGATTCTACGGAAGGTGATGCATGAGCCTACGGCTTATGAAATGTGGAAAGCACTTGAACGTGACTATCAGACTAAGACTTTGCCAAACAGGATATATCTTAAGCAACAGTTTGCGAGTTACAAGATGGAAGAGACTAAAACCATTGAAGAGAACATGGATGGCTTTCTGAAGTTAGTGGGTGATCTTGCAAGTGTTAATATAAATGTTAGTGATGAAGATCAGGCTATTCAGCTTCTTATTAGTCTACCATCTCAGTATGAAGCACTTGTTCATACACTGAAGTATGGGACAGGTAAAGACACGCTTACTGTAAGAGAGGTTGTCAGTTCAGCTTATGCTAAAGAGATTGAGCTTAAGCAAAAGGAGCTACTTGGAAAAGGTGGACGATCTAATTCTGAAGGTCTCTATGTTGAGTCAAGAGGGAGATCTAACCAGAGGAATGATCGCAACAATGCTAGTAGTAGTCGTTCTGGCAAAGGCAGGTCTAAGTCAAGAGATTTCAGGTCCAAGTCAAAACCCAAGTATAACAAGGATAATAAGACTGGATGTTTCATTTCCGGGAAGGATGGTCACTGGAAGCGTGAGTGTCCTCAGAGATATAATAAGGCACAGGGATCTGAAGATGCAGCAAATTCAGTCAGAGTTCGTAAGCAGCCTTTGGTACTTACTGTGAGTGCTAAAGATTCAAAAGACGAATGGATTCTGGATTCCGGGTGTTCTTTCCATATTACTCCACAGAGAGACGTTCTGTTTGACTTCAAAGTCATTGATGGAGGAAAGGTTCTAATCGCTAATAACACTCAGTGTGGTGTTAAGGGAATTGGAAAGATCAGAATACTGAACTCAGATGGGACAGAGATAATACTTACCGAGGTAAGATACATGCCACAAATGAGTAGAAATCTTATTTCCTATGGGATGTTGGAAAAGGCTGGCTGTATCTACAAAGGAGAAGATTTCAAGGTGACTTTCTATAAGAATGGAGAGAAGGTTAGCTCAGGTACCTATCAAGAAGGTCTTTACTATTTGGATGGTTCTGTGTCTAAAGCTGAAGTAAATATTGCAAAGGAAGAACCAAATATGACTGACCTGTGGCACTCAAGACTAGGACACATGAGCGTGTCTAATATGAACATTTTGGTCAAGAAAGGGTATCTTAAAGTTGAGGCTGTTGAGGACCTAAAGTTCTGCGAGAGTTGTGTGCTTGGCAAGGCGCATAAACAAATTTTTAACAAGGCAAGGCACACTACTAAGGGAATTCTAGAATATGTTCATTCTGACTTGTGGGGATCACCGTCTACACCAGAGAGTCTTGGAGGGTGCAAGTATTTTGTCAGCTTCATAGATGACTACTCTAAGAAGGTCTGGGTTTATTTTCTAAAGACTAAAGATGAGGCTTTTGAAAGTTTCAGAGAATGGAAACTTGAAGTTGAGAATCAAACCGGGAAGAAACTTAAGTGCTTAAGAACAGATAATGGTTTGGAATTCTGGAATTCTAAATTTGATCATCTATGCAAGGAGTCAGGGATAAAAAGACATCGTACTTGTACCTACACGCCACAACAGAATGGAGTTTCTGAAAGGATGAACAGAACTATAATGGATAAAGTCAGGAGTATGTTGGTTGAAACTGGTTTGGGATCTGAGTTTTGGGCTGAGGCTACTTCTACAGCAGTTTACTTGATAAATAGGACTCCAGGTTCCAGCATTGAATTTGAAATTCCAGAGGAAAGGTGGACAGGTGGAAAGGTTGATTTATCTCATATCAGGCGTTTCAGGTGTTCTACATATGTTCATAGAGTACAAGAAAAGACGAGTCCTAGAGCTGTGAAAGGAGTGTTTGTTGGTTATCCTTTCGGAGTTAAAGGCTACAGGGTTTATATTCAAGATGAAGGAAAGTGTACTACCAGCAGAAATGTTGTGTTTCATGAGAAAGAACTGTTTAAAGATACGCTAAATAATTCGAATGCCTATTCGAAGAAAGATTCAAGTGAATCAGAGAGAACCAGGAAGGGAAAGAAAAAGGTTTCTTTCAGTGATGATATGATTCTTGGTCCTACACCTGGTGGTAATTTTGAAGAGGCATCGACTTCAGGTGGAGTTATCTCAGACACCGAAGAAGAGAATTCTCAGGCGTCAGAAAGTTCTGATGGAGATTCAGATTCAGACTTGGGAACGGGTATTGTAGTGAGTTCTGGAGACACATCGTTAGATGGGTATATTTTGGCTAGAGATAGAGTCAGAAGGCAGAATGTTAAGGCACCGTCCAGGTTTGATGATGCTAATCTGGTAGCATATGCATTGAGTGCTGCTGAGGAGCTAGAGATTGAAGAACCTAAATCTTATGCTGAGGCGATGAAAACTAAGGAAAGGAAGCTTTGGGACAATGCAGCTAAGGAAGAAATGGATTCTCTTGAAAAGAATAGAACCTGGGATTTAATTGAACGACCTAATAATCAGAAAACGGTTGGGTGCAGATGGATCTTTAAGCTGAAACCGGGTATTCCAAGAGTGGAAGACAAGAGGTTTAAAGGGTGAGTTGTAGCTAAGGGGTATTCTCAAAAGGAAGGAATTGATTATAATGAAATTTTCTCACCAGTGGTCAAACATGTTTCTATACGGATTTTCTTGTCACTGGTGGTTAATTTCGATTTGGAACTGGAGCAGATGGATGTTAAAACAGCTTTTTTACATGGAGATCTAGAGGAAAGGATTCTTATGGAACAGCCTGAGGGTTTTATTAAGAAGGGAAATGAGGATAAGGTTTGTCTACTCAGGAAATCTCTCTATGGTCTAAAACAGTCCCCCAGGCAATGGAATCTAAAGTTTGATGGTTTCATGAAGAAGCAAAGGTTTATCAGAAACGAGTTTGACTCATGCGTTTACATGAAAGACATCAACACTGAGAAAGCAATCTACTTGTTACTTTATGTTGATGATATCCTTATCGCGTCTGGGATATAAATCTGCGATCAAAGCTCTAAAGGACAGTTTAAGTGGAGATTTTGAAATGAAAGACCTGGGTAAAGCTTCTAGAATTCTGGGAATGGATATTACTCGAGACAGGGAGAAGGTAATTCTGGTTTTATCACAAGCTAAGTATCTAGAGAAAGTCCTAAAGACATTTGGTATGTTTGAAGCTAGATCAGTTGTGACTCCTACGGCTTCTCATTTCAGGTTAAAGAGTTTACACCTTAAAGAAAGAGCTGCAGAGTACGAATACATGAAGGATGTTCCTTATGCGAGTGCGGTTGGGAGTTTGATGTATGCTATGGTTGGTTCAAGGCCAGATTTGGGATTCGCAGTTGGGTTGATCAGTCGGTTTATGTCTCATCCTAGCAGGGATCATTGGGAAGCAGTTAAATGGGTTCTGAGGTATGTAGCAGGGGCCTACAATCAGTGTTTAACTTTTAAGAAGTCTACAGAGTTTAATGTAGAAGGGTTCTCAGATTCAGATTATGCGACGGATTTGGATAAAAGAAGATCAGTCTCAGGTATTGTTTTCAAGGTTGGGAGAAACACTGTATTCTGGAAGTCAGGATTACAGTCAGTGGTAGCTTTATCTACCACCGAAGCTGAATTCATGGCTCTAACTCTAGCAGTAAAGGAAGCTATTTGGTTCAGAAATTTTGTTACAGAGTTAGGCTACCAGCAAGACAGTGTAAGGATACACTGTGATTCTCAAAGTGCTATCGCCCTATCTAAAAACATAGTACATCATGAAAGAACTAAACACATGGATACACAATTCAATTTCATCAGGGACATTGTGTCTAAGCGAATCGTCAACCTAGCGAAGATACATACATCTAAGAACCCAGCAGATTTCCTAACTAAATGCGTACCTGGTACTAAGTTCCAGCTCTGCTGTGAACTTCTCAACATCTGCTGAAGGTGATGGTCGGCTCCGGGTAACTCCACAAGTGTCTCAACATACAGAAACACAAGATAAATGTGAGTTAGTTTTCTGTAAAACGTATGTACTATATTTGAAGGTTTTATCTTTCGGACAACAGAGAGTGAGTTACCCGTAGAGAAAAGGAGATCGAGCAAGGTCTCTGGTTCTAAGGCTTAAGGTGGAGTTGTCAGCGTACAACTAGTTGGTTGTCTTCTGAAGAAGTTGAGGTTTCAGGTGGAGTATCTGAAAGATTTGTCTGTTAGTGGGGTTCTGGAATTTCGGATCTGCGATCTCAGAAACAGAGGAAAGACAGATGAGTGGTCAGTATATGTTCTTAGAATCATCAGAGGACATGCATGTGAACAAAAAGTTAAGATCTGGAAAAGTTATTACCTTGGAGCGGAAGCGTGTTGAAGTTTGAGGTCTTCCAACCAAGAGATTTCAGATCAAACACATGCATCATAAAAGGAAGGGGTTTTCAGGTTGAGTTTCAGAATCCAAAATCAAAGCTTATCGATTTGGTTCTGAATAGAGATCGAAGGAAGGTTAGTAGGGTCTTACCGTGCTATTGGTGAAGAGTTTCACCGGAGGAACATGGTTGTTTCTCGATGAGTGTTTGTTGGAGCTTTCTAGAGAGAAGAGAAAGCTAATCGGCGATAGAGAGAGAGAGACAAGACAAGACTCCTAAGGGTTTCGAGAATTTTTGTCCGAAGTCAAGAGGTGGAGATTTGTGGGTTTGGGCTTGACTCCGTTCAAAAGCCCATTCACATTATCCTATTAGATTCTTGGGCCTGAGAGTAACTAAAGCCCAAGACTTCAGCTGTGCCGTTTTGACGGTTATAAAAACCACTCTTCTTGTTCGTCGTCTCTGTGACCTGAAACAAGAAGCAGAGAGATTAGACGATTCACAGAGAAAGAGATTCAAGAGAGAACAAGGTTTACCTGAAGCGATTGATCGGAAACGGAGTCGGAGAATCTCCGGTGACATCGCTGCAGCAGGATCCGATTACCTGGAGTGTATTTCGGAGGTAACGGCAGCTCATTTTCTCCGGTTGTGTTAAGCTTGAGTGGTATTGTAGTTACCGGAACTTGATATTGAATCTAGTGAATCGTTGAGGGACACTGTACCCTCCCCGGACAGTAGGAAACGAAGTACGGATGAACAAATTGCTCTTGCGTATTCTCATAGGTTTTAATTGATCAAACTCACATCAAAATCAAACAGAAACGAAGTTAATAATCTGTTTTCTATCAAGAACAAGCAAGTATAACGGTCATATAATCAACAACCAATCTATCGGATCTTGAATTATTGAGATGACATCTTTGCAGTTTGTTCAAAAGTGTTGACATGTACGTAGTGTGTTGAACGGTCCATGACTGTATGTTTCAAATCAGTATTTAACAATTATTAATATATAAATTTCACTAGGTATATGTGCGAGATAATCGCCTAGAGTTACTATAATTCTGATACATGGGAAATATCAGACTTTAGGTGAATAGAGAATAATGTATAAAGTTCGCTGGAAGATCGGAACACAGTGAATCAAATGTTTTATTTAAATAAATTTTTTTGACAACGTTTTTATTAAAATATAAATATTACCTAAATCCTAGCTTATTATTTTAAACTAGATATCACCTATGAGACGAATGTTGTTATTCAGCTTTTTCATGTGTAACCCTCGTGAATATTGTCGTTATTGATCATATTATGCAATGGAAGATATCTAATTGATACGCAGTGGCGTGATTCTGCTGCTTTACCTGGATGGATCAGAACAAAAAAGAGTTGATTACTCTTTAGGACACTTTTTTATCTTTCCTAACACTCTAGGACACAATGAGCTGGAGAGACACTTTTACTGAATACAAGAAGTAGTTTGGACAGAAATACCCTTTATCGAGCGAAAGAAGAAGAAAAAGACACTTGTTAGGTTTTATTTAATTAGTTAATATTTTGTTGGTTGATATTTTTTCTCTTGTTCCACCTAATGTTTTCATGTACTTTTATTTCAAATTTGAAGATATAAAAAATAACTATGGTTGTCACAATAAATCAGATATTAAATTTTCTATCTTTTAACATCCATTTTCATATATATGTTTTATATATATATGCATATATACAAAGAAAATGTGGATATGGACAAGAAAAAAGATGTGGACACAAATAAGAAAAGATATGGACATTAGAAACGTGGACAGCAGGAACATGGATAGAAATTATTTTGTGGACTGTACATAAAAAAAGTATATGACTGTACATAAAAAAAGTATATGAATTTTGTAAGTAGATGAATTTTGTTAATTAGATAAATGTAGATAGAAGAGTTATGTACAAACTCAAATTAGAGATAAATCAAAGTTTTGTTGTTTTATCTTTTTGTGGACATGATCTTGGAAACCAGATGTTGTCCACAACATCTAATTAACAAAAAAAATGTTATGGACATATATGCAAAATAAGTGAATTGAAAATATGTGAATATGGATGAATGAAAAAAAAACGTGAAAAGCTCTTGTATACAAGTTAGTATCTCCTGAACATTTTTTTTTTGGACAAATTATAATTGATATAAGACTATTACCTGTGACCATATGTAAAGATGATATGAGGATATTCTTCTAAAATAGCAGGAGGGCATGAATTCATCAGACTCAGTGATGCTTCATCACTAGGCTTCTCAAACTCACGAACTTGAGAAAATATATAGTGATTGAGAGGTAAGAAAACATTCTCTACAAATAAATATAAATAAATCATTCATAAGAAATTGAATTCCATGAACAATGAAAAACAATAAAAACTCAATGAATGACGAGACTACAACAAATACAAGTGGAGTAAGTACTTTGGCAGTATTGCTTCAAAATCCATCACAGACGCAGAACCTACAAAGTCAACAATACATCATGAAGAACCTCGTGAACAAAACCCAACCAATTGCTAATTTAAAATTTAGAAACTACAAAGTCAACAAGACACCATGAACAACCTCATAAACAGAACCAAAACAATTACTAATTTAAAAGCAGAAGTTTTTGTCAAACTCATGTCTTTCCTTAATAAAATCTATACACTATCACCACTGACATTCTACAGAGAACAAAAAGAGTGATAAAGTCCCTAATAGTATAAAAGGGAAGGACTTTACCGACAAAAAGTAGACTCAATCATCAGAATACAACCATGGGTAGTGAGCTTGGTTTTTTCTCAGTTGATCAAAATTTTGAATAAATGAAACTTGAGGAAAAAATGTGTGTCTCGAGCTTTCCCTTTGGAACTGAAGCGACGACGAAGACTTCGGACGGTGGCCACAGAAAATTCCAAGAACGACGACCACGGCGAGCTACTGCCACGACGATGGGAGGTCAGTGTGTGGTGACTTGGAAGATAAGGTCAACCTCAGAAAATAAGCAGTCCTAGACTGAGATTAGATGTGGCTCACCGATGATCGCGGAGGAGTTGAACACGATTGATTTGAATGTGATTTAAGGTTAGATAATTTATAGATCTGGGGAAATATGCTACAAAGCAACAATAAAAACAAGTTAGGAGTTTTAACCGAGAGAAAACATGTAACAAAAAAAAATTCAGGGAACAGAGGAAGCAAGAGAAATTAGGGATTTGAGAGAGTGATTTCAAAATCAAAACAGGAAAGAGAAACAAAGAGGATAAGTGGGGTTCCCAACCGTAAAGGCTTGGTTTAGTTAGAACAAAAATGAAAATTTTAGTTTGTTAAATAAAAGGGTAAAGGGGACAAATCATAAGAAGAAAGTGTGTCAAAAGTAAAATGTGTCCCTATGTGTAATTGTAATGTCAAAATGTGTCTCTGAATGTAAATTTTTCAACAAAAAATTACACCCTGCGTCACGACACAAGGACAGTGGGACACATAGATTTCATCTTCGTTTATTTCTATTTTAAAAATAATATTTTGATTTCTACTGATATGTTCCATGTGTGGCACTAGTTATTATAATGTGATATGTTCTCCATCGGGGAAAAGGGCATATTCCTACCCAAACAATTTCAATCGTGCCAAATATAATCCGAACAAACATCCAGTGCCAATTATAATCTAAACTATGTTATAATTCAAAAATACTACCTGAACTTTTTAAAACGTGCCTAAACCTACATTGACCGTAACAGAAGTTACTCAACCGTTAAAATGATAAAACGACGTCGGGAAAATGGCCTATTCCTACCCAAACAATTTCCATCGTGCCAAATACAAACCGAACAAACTTCCAGTGCCAAATACGACCTGAACTACATTATAATGCAAAAATACTACCTGAAATTTTTAAAACGTGCCTAAACTTACATTGGCCGTAATAGAAGTTAGTCAACCGTTAACATGATAAAACGACGTCGTTTTGATTCTATTATTAAAAAAATGAACATTGTGGGACTCGAACCCGGGCTTTGTCACTATTTAAAACATACACATCAACCACTAGACTAAAGCATTTTTTTTTTAAAACTACAAATTTGCAATTATATATGCTACTATACTTTTTAATCTTCTCTAATTAAAACTTTTGTTATTATTATTTTTGATTTCTATAAATATATTAACATATTTTGTAATTATTATATCTTCAATAAACTTATATTATACTAAAATATAAATAATAAAATATTTATAATCATACAAAATTAAATATATTTCATGTTTTTCAACTATTTAAAAAATGTCCATATATAAATATATAAATTATTTTAAATGTCCATATAAAAATGTCCCGTGAGCATTAACCATGTCAACACAGGTGGATCAGACTCCTTCAAACTGCTCCCGCCCAACACACGCAGGCCTCCAGGACGGCCAAGGAAGAGCAGGATACTCTCCGCCGGAGAAATAAGGGTAAGGAACACCAACCAATTTAATATTTACCTGCAAAGATTCTTATTAACTGTTAAGATTATTTTTATCAGCAATCCGTACGTTTCAAGAGGAAGAGGACTTGCACGAGATGTGGTGGGGTGGATCATAACCGCGCCACTTGTAAAATGCCCATATAAGAAGGGAAGTGATCGGTAGTAAGAGGAGCAACGGAAGGTAGGATGGTCTTTTGTAGGTCTGATCTGGGGCGACCTTTTATTTTGCTATGTATTATGTTAAACATGTTCCCCAAAGCTCTACCTTGTTGACAAAATATGTGTAGATCGACAAGGGATGAGAAAAATGTTGCCCTCTAATGTAATATCTGGAACCTGTACTATTCGTATTAGTAATGAAGTTGGGTAACCGGTAAAATGTTTTCTAAACGTTAATATTTTATTGTTATGCGGTAAACAAAGTGCTTATATTAGGTGACTTAAGAAAATGAAGACAAACAATATTGGAGGAAGTAAACGAGATGTCACTCTACATTGAGCAAGGGTAGTGGATGAGAAAGGATTGAGTAGCTATATCTCTGTTTAAAATATGTTACCATATAATTATTTTCGTAACTGTAATTTTAAAATTTAACAGTTAGAACTTGTAGTGTACGAAATATAGGCATGATAAATAAGGACATAAATTAAGCAAATCCAACTAAAACACAAATAAGTATGAAGGTCAACAAAGGGAAGGAAATTGTTTAAGAAAATATTTTACATCAAGCGTAGTAGTCGTACAGAAGTTGGAGATGACTATTAGGATTGATGTTGCTGCTGATTAGGAGGTGGGTTCTTGGTAATGAACCTGTAGAACTTCAAACATAGCTGCTTAGACGCATCAGGGAGGACCTGCGGGGTTAGGAATTTGCAAGCTTCCAATCCCTTCTGGCAGTGTGCATCAACGTAAAGACAAGTGAGGGCCCCATCATCGGTTAGCGAGGCTGCCTGCGGTTTATGAAAAGTAGAGCCGGAATAAAGTAATTAATTTCGTTGGCATTAAATAATTCTGTTAACTGTAAATATTATGTTTTACCGCAAAGAGTTTTAAAGTCAATGATGGTGAGTCCAGAGGAATTACCTGTGGAAGTACCTTAGGCCTAGTGATGGTGAATGGCTTGATGGTATCTGCGCTAGAGTCAGGATTCCAGGCTTTGGTGATATAGGGAAGCATGTTGGCTACTGAATTGAGGTCCTTTTTGATCATAGCGTCCGTCTACAAGGTGACGTTGCAATCGAGAACTTGTATATCCCACGCTTTTATGTCCACAACCGCCGCTATCCAGTGTCTCGGCTCAATATGGAGAGGGAAATAGATTAAGTCTGCCGGGTTACCTCGAACACGCAGAATCACGTCATCTGTGAACTTAAATTTCGGACGTAACTGGACACCAATCTTGACGAACTTTGGGTAGATGTTCTTCAAAGCAGTAGGGAGGCTCATGTCGAAGACTTTGATAGACTTGCCGGGAACTTCGTGCTCAACAGCCAGGAAGCGCATTATAGTGTTGACAGTCTGCAGAAATATAATATTATAGAACAATATACTTTCATATGTAGATGGGACAAAAATTTTAAGTCTTGCCAGAGGAGTCATTCTACTTTTCCTAAAAGCAATGTCCACAAACTCGGCCCCAGTCAGAGCGGATGGACCATCCAAGTGAATAAACCTACAAAATAATTAAACACGGTTACATGTTTTATTATCGGATAAAGAAAATGTTGACAGTTAAGACGAATATTTCCAGTAAATTGTCGAAGTACACTCACCCCGTGGGTAAAATCCGCTGCCTCATCTGGTCGAACAATTTGTGAAGGTCGGGAAGGACGCGGAATCTAGGCTTACTCTTGGAGTCTAGCTCATAGTCTTGTAAAGCAGATGGGGGTATTGTTTGTCTTTGGGCTCTTAGTGGGTCCAGTGTGTCGGATGATTGCCCAGCGGGAGGAAGCACAACGGTAAATGGAGCAGGCTGAAGAACACGCTCTGATGCCTCTAATTGGGTGAGGCCAATAGAAAATGAGGGAGGCTCAATATCCAGCTGGGATGATTCCCCCTATGAAAATGTCAGATCATAGACAATCAGAAGTGAAAACAGGATAACAAGAGTAGTAGATGAGTCATTACATGTACTGCTTCTGAGGTACTTGTTCCAGTAGCCGTTTCGACAGTCGCCAGCGTCATTGACCATTGCGCCAATTCCTGCAAACATCAGCAGTATAGTGGTTATATATACCACCTAAAAAAATTGTTGTAAGTTAACTGAATTTGTAACCGGTAAACCATTAAGAAAACGTAAAATTAATATTTTCCCGAAAACCTTATCAGAGATGGCTTCGGTGTTCATAGGATCGATGGATGGGCGGTCTCTGAGTTCCTGATTATTGACATTCCCAATCGGATCACCCTGTATTAGCGTAGGAGTTAGAAGCTTATGTTAATTAAAAACTTTTTGTCAAACTAGAGGATAAGGATTACCATGGATGGTACCGTTGGGACAGCAGGGATTGTGGTCCCAGATGTTGATTCAACTTCAGGGTGCAAGGGTGATATATTACCAGCATCCTACGTCAGATAGGATTTTAAAATAATGACTAGATGCCATTTTGTAAAGACAGCAAACCGTTTAAATTGTGGTAATAATATTTTTTAACAGTTATCACAGGGTTTAGCAGATAACCTCCGTGGTTAGAATCTCTGTTCTCTCGTGCTTTGGAGGAGATTTTGTGTTGGCATCTTGCTGAGAGACATTTCCGTCTACATTTGCCTGCTATGATAGGGTGATTGGTATGTGTTAAGGGGTAGAAAGTAAGTAATTAGTTGAAGATAAAATATCACGAACCTCTTGATTGTGTGATGATGCTTGAAGGTCATCTAAAATGCGCCTGATGGACTGGTTTACTCGAGGTTCAGGATCGTCAACGGCCATCTCTTCAGCGTCTTCTTGATCAGTCGCTTCCCCATGTCCACTCACCCTAGGGCTTGTTGGTTTTGGCGGATGGCGTGGTGGGACGTCTGAAATGCTAGGCGTAGAAGATGTTGTCTTTTTCAGGTAATCGATAATGGCCTTTATAACCCCCCTTTTCATCGAATGGATGTTGTCAACAACACATTTTGTGAGTCTTGTCTCCATAGCCTTCATATTTGACTTTAATTGTTGGTCCACGGCCTTAGCTATTCGAGACTCCATAGAGGCAAGTTCTTCGTGAAGCTTCCATGAGACGATGTTGGCAATAGGATCAACAGCACCTTGGCCCGGCGGCGGAACCTCTGATTGCTCACCCATATCAGCGGGAACTTGTTTGTGTTTAGGCTGCTTACCCTTCTGTTTCTGTCCCCTTAACTTTTGAAGCTCGCTTGATGTTATACCTCCCTTGAACATCTTGTTATCAAATAGGAACCCTTCGTTGATGAGCTTCACCATATTATCTACGGTGGGATCTTCTTCTTCGTCGGGCCATGAGAAGTCATGTTGTAGATACCACTCCTCGTCAGGGTCGCTCAGTATTGATCTAACAGCCACCTACAGGAACATAATAGATTAACCGAAAATGTTTAATGGTAATAAAACATTTATCCGAAAAGTGCTCCTGTAACCGTTAAGAGCAACATCAACATTTAACGTACTTGTTTCCCGGTAAAGTATTACTTTACGACTAATTATAACATTATCTTTACAAAATGAAGATTAACTACTAACATTGTACACAGGGATGAGAAACTATTCCATAATCGAACAAGTTTAATACGCATTCATTTTCAAAGTCTTAGCAGTAAAGAATCGTTAAAACAGTAACAATTATTTTTAACGGTAAAAATATTCTTGGTGTCACTAACCTGGCACTCTGAATTGAGTTCTCTCGCATTGCGCGGGTTAACAATAAATTTATCGGAAGATGCCAAATCCTCCGCGTCCCCTTCCTCAACTACATGCGGTGCTTCCTCTTCCGCATCCATTTCACCCTCGCTTTCGGAAAGAGCAACAACAACGGGAGCAGAGTGAACCACCTCTTCTTTCAAATCAGGAACAGCAGCGATAAGCACCAGTTGAATGGCTTCAACATATCCCCTTAGGGCAAATGAATCTTGCGCTAGTGAGACTGCATCCTTCTTGAGTCAGTGATTCGCAAGATTTTGAAAGGAAGTCCTTCCCCAAGGGAGAGCGAGGAACTCATCAAGTTCTCTTATCATCTCAACGTGCTCCGGGAGAATCTTCGGAGAGTGTGAGGTTGGGACTAAAATAGAAGCGGTTATTGCTAAAGACGCGATTTTGAGACAAATATCCTTATCCTTAACCTTCCTTGTCTTCAGCATATCAATCACAGTATCCACACTACAAGACTTGAGCGAGCGAAACAAGTCATTCCAATAGAGCTTCTCGTGTAGAGGATTCTTCCTTTTCTTACGCTTTGATTGTGGAACCCTATCACAGTTGAGGCCGGTGACGATCGCAAACTCTCTAAGAGATATCCTTATTGGGTATCCAGCAAAAACAAGCCAAATCTCGTACAGCTTGCAGGTCTTCAGCATACGAACACAAACAAAGTGACAAAACGCGCCGGAGAAAGGAGGATTATCATCGAGAGAGAGGACCTTCGTGAATTGAGTTCTCTGGAAAAAGGCTAACTCGTCTTCGTCTAATGCTTCAATTAGTTGCTCTGTTCTTCGATACTTGTGGTATGAGGCGACTCTGTCGCCGACTGGTTCATCACCACAAGCAAAAAATCGTCTAGGAAGGTTGAGATCGGCCATCAGAGAATTTTTAAGAACAAAGTCGGTAGTTTTTCCGTTTAAAAAACAAGATTGAAAGTAGTGGGAAGATGGGAAGTTGAATTGGAGAGGGAGGTTACTATTCGGAGTGGTGGGATAAATTTTCTTAGTTATAGAAATTAATGACGAAATTCAAATTTCGAAAATAAAAAAGCATGCATTCGATTTTACTGGAAAACCGAACGGTTGACGGGGAATAAATCACGCGTGGGTGGCCCTGTGACACAGCTACCCGTAGGCGCGTTAGTCTACGAAAATAGGTGATCAATACACGGAAGGGCAAATTCGTCCGACGAAAAGCAACTGTCAAATCAAGGTTAATTTGCTAATTATAGGTGGGATTTAGGGTACTTTAGCCAATTAACTCTTTTAGAAAAGTTGTGGAAATACAAAAGGCAATAAAGTCTGAATGCTGTACATTTGGTGCTGCAGGTATAAATAATGATGTGGACAGTAGCCACAACAGTAGCCAATCATCACCTTATTTAAGCTCTTACTAGATCATGATTTGCGCAATTGCGCGAATTTTGTTTTTTGGATATATTATATATTTTTGAGTTTGTTCAATTCTATTTTATATTTAAATAAAAGTATCAAAACGGTTTTTTTTATTAATAAAGTTCAACAGTGTTAGGTAGGTATAACTGTGCAGTGAAAACACTAATTATATACGGTTGTTCAAAATGAAAAACTAAAATTAACCTTAATTGTATGCGTTTTGATGATTAGTTGAGAGTTTAGTTATTTATGATTAGACCTGAGACTTAATATCCGCTATCTGTTATCCGGTTTGGGTACATTCTGATCCGCTCCGAATAAACAGATATCTGAGTGTCCAGATCATATAGTGATTTTACGGATCCGGATAGTGAAATTTAGGTCTGGATATCGAGATCCGGATCCACTATACATTTTTAAAATATTGAAATTAGAATTATATTAATAGATGTATATTATATATAATTTTCTATAAAATAAATAAATTTATTTTTTATTAAATTTCAATGATTTTGAACCGCACTTAAGAATGTTACAAATGTTTTATTAATTTCTAAGAATTTTGACTATTTAAAACATTTTATATTCAAATCATCATTTCTAATCCCGATTTGAATCCACGGTCGAACTAGTAAATCCGGTGATTTGATATATCTCGGTTTTGATTTTAATGAATCTATTATTTACAAGTCCGATAAAATCCACAACAACCGCTAAAATCTGAAACTAACCGTTTCAGCCGACGGGTAGCCGATATGAAATCCAATATTATACTAATTATGTTCATATGAAAATCAAAATAGTATAACTGATTATTTTTATTTGAAAGATTTCAAACTAAAATTAAGTATAATTAATCTTTTTAATTTGTTTCATGTTGATTAATGTTTATGTTAATATGTTATAATAAAAAATGATGTAATTCATGATCTATTAGCCGAAACTAAGAAATTTAATTAAGAAACTGATGTTATTAATGATCTAAAAACCCTAAATAAAAGTCCAGGGTTAATCATAATTCTTATGATATTTAGGCTTTGGTCCAGCCGTCCAGTGGTCCACAAAGAAAACTACGAAATGTTTTTTCTTTTAGTTCAGAAGCATCCGTAATTATCTTATTTTTGTTGATATCATAAAGGACCATTAACTAAACCCTAAAGCAAAGCACCAAAATTAACGTACCATAGACCATAGTGGTCTACTAATAGAAAGTCAGTGTACTATATAGATCGAATCAAATCAAAAGATTACAGCATCTGATTCAACTTTGAAGGAAGATATATCTTTGTCGGAATCTTTGTTTGGTTGCCAGTCGTTGGACGTGTCTGATGATTAAAGCGTCGAGCGAAGCAGCAAAATTAATTAACGCATCATATTATCACCTATATATTAATTGTAAAACATTATAACATCCGCGTGTCATCATAAAAATGTTTCTCAAATTTATTAGAGAAAAATATAAACATATAATATACTTTTATTAAACTAAACATAACTATTATTAATGCTATTCATTATTTTCTTAAATAAATTTTACGGAATTACCTAATATGATTATAATACATATATAAGAATTAATGATTCGAATATGAAGATTTGATAAAAAAAATTATAGCCTATATTATTTTTGTTAAAGTTATAGTGTGAAAGTAAATTAAATAATAGAATTAACTATATAACAAAAAATAGTTTTTTTTGATATATGTTATATTTTGAATTTTTAAAAACGACTATAAATTAATAAAACATTTAAAAATTTCACATATAATATTTTTGATTAGTAGTTTAATTCCGTTATATATTAATCATGGAGAATTACAACATTTTTTTGGTAGTCACGTGTTAAAATGAGAATGATTTTCATAACTGTTAGAGAAATATGTTAGTCCAACTAAACATATGTTATATTTTTATTATGCCAACTATCATATCCCTTATATATTAAAAGAGAAGCATTTTGCATTAAATGCGTTCACATTGAATTTGAGACAATGCTGACGTGTCGCTTCCAGAATGTTTCTCACAAAAAATATTGCCAAATTCATAAACCAGATTTATAACTTTACATATTACGTGTCTTGACATATAAAGAAACCAACTACATATTACGTGAACCTGCTGTGTCTCTTTCAATTTCAAACCTTAGCAATTATCAGTTTCAACAAATCTCGAACATATATATATGAACCTGCTGTGTCTCTCTCTCAAACAAAAATAATGAAAACTTCAATGAGCACCATTGTCTTCTTCCTAAGAGCTCTCTCCATTGGAAAGAGTCGTTCAGTGACTTCGCGAGACAAAGACGAGGAACTCGAGATGAAAAACATCGACTTAAGCGGTATAGGAAGCTCGGTGATTGGAGTAGAGAGAACTCTGAAAGGACTACTCGATGAATTAACAGTCAGCGAGGGTGTACAAGCTCGTATGGATGGAATCATGTTTCAGCAAATACCATATCATCCTCACTCGAAACGCAGTGGTTAGAAAGATTAGCCCTATCACTGAGTCTACAGTCCTTTGCTGTGTTTATTACAAAATTATCCTCCGTGGTCTATCGCATACCAAATTCTGTATTGGTAAGTCAAAATTAGAGTTCAAAATCATTTTTTTTGGTTCGTATCTTCCATGTTTCCTAATATTTTGCTAAAGATGTTGTCTAATAATGTTCAAATACCTTTTCTACTCTGACGAAGACCTATGTGGAGCTTTGGTTCATGTTGGCCCAATCGAATATGATAGTAAAGTGCAATACAACCCTAATATTAATGATGGACATAAAAGCAGAATTAAGTTTTCCATCATGAATATTGAGTAAGTGATGTTCTTTTACAGTTTTATGTTTACAGCAGTTCCTATTTGATAATGTTTACCATATCTTATTGTATACAGTTTTGCTGAAATCAATTGTGTTGCCTATGGAACTGTAGCGGATAAGTTATATGAAACCGGCTGTCATCAACTGCACGGGTTGTTGTTTGTGTTTTGAGATTATGGCGAATTGAGTGGGGTGATGGTATGTTTTACTAATCTAGACTATAATTGGATCAAAAGAACGACATTTTTATTTGACCTGAATTGTTGATTTTTATAGGTTGCTTAAACCATTTAACTAACTTTGAAGAATGTTCGGATATTTTATTTGATTCTCATATCGCTGAAATACAATATTTCAAAACAACGTAAGTTTTGCATAATAGGGAAGATGTGATTCTTAGTAAAAATATGTGTTATATTATAATTGCTAATGTTAACTAATCCCGTATATATTTCAAGCTTCCATTCTATCGAGAATGATTTTAAAGGAAGATACTTAAAGAATGTGACGAAAGAAAAATGGGATTTTTATGTCCATTTTTTTTTTNCAATATTTCAAAACAACGTAAGTTTTGCATAATAGGGAAGATGTGATTCTTAGTAAAAATATGTGTTATATTATAATTGCTAATGTTAACTAATCCCGTATATATTTCAAGCTTCCATTCTATCGAGAATGATTTTAAAGGAAGATACTTAAAGAATGTGACGAAAGAAAAATGGGATTTTTATGTCCATTTTTTTTTTTACTTTGTTCTTTTATATTTAATATTTAGTTTGTTTTACTTTATTACTATGATTGCTTAAATTTTGAGAGTTATATCTTTAGCTCATAGTTATATTTTAATCAAGACACAAGGTTTCAATTATTTTTAAAATTTTATCCCCCAGAAACACCAAACATTCTAATAAACTTATAAAACTTATTTAGTATTTACGAAATATAAAAGAAGCACACATAATTTGTGTTACTATCAATGTTTGAAAATTGAAATAAACTTGTGTTTAGACTTACCTTTGCTATGAGGTTCCGCCCAGTATGATAACGCATGAGACCCCTTATAACTACCTAATCAGCATTCGAACATTCTCATCAAGAGAAGAAAATATGTTAAAAGTACACATTTATTAAATCTATATTAGTTGGTTTATTGGTTCTCAATTTGTAAATCATATTAGACGGTTTGATTTAAGATTAATCGCTTGATTTTTATTTTGGTTAGCTGTAATAAATAGTCAGAATTGTCTCCCAAGCAAATTAATGCACTTATCTTTCCTGAATTGTGTTCTATTCCTAGATACACCATTTTAGAGATATCCTTATTTGGGACAAAAAGATGTAAATATTTCCTGAAAAGCAGACCATTACTATACTTAAGGAAGATAATATTCATCTACTAAGAAAGTAAATTTATGAATTAAAAAATGGAATATATAGGAGATTTTAATCATATGCATTTAGGAATTATATACCAAAAACTGCCTATTACGATCCGACCAATATATCGACTAAATATCTTGCTAAATCTCTTTTAATGTTCAGAAGAAACCTATATATATATATATGTACTTTACGCTAAGCATCCTAACTAAACCTAAAAACACACATAATAGAAGAATCTCTTACATTTTTTGCGTGATGGTTAACTTCATCTCTTTGAGTGAGTTGAATACTAAGATTCAATTCCCTGCAATCCGTGTTAAGATAGTTAGAAAATGGAGTACGAAAATTGGAAGAGATCATCATTCAACCATGCTCTTAGGAGATTCGAAAGTAAGTTATCTTATATTTTAATGAACGTCTTATAAATCACATTTATACTAAATTATGAACTCACTATTTGTTTTAAACAGGTAGTAACAATTGAAGGGAGTTTAAGCTATGCTTTGTCTCTACCTAACGAGATTGAGCTCATAGAATGTGACTGGGTAGAGATACTCAATTTTAAGATAAGAAGGGTTTTCAGCTTTATAGAACCACAAAGCACAAGTACACAATCAAGTTCAACGAAGCGAGTTTGTTTAGAAAGATAGAACCAGTGAACGGTTCTAAATTTCTATGCTGTGCAAACTTCCGTGGTATCAATCGGGGTGTTTATCATCCTGTGTACTGCATTGGTATGTTAAGAATGATTTACCCTTTCTTAGATTGTTAATTAATGGTACTAAAATCTGAAACAATTTTTTCTTACGTAAATCTATGTGGAGCATTGGTCCATGAGAAGATCTTATAGTTAATAAGACATGTCAACCTGCTAACGTTTACAGTACTATTCTATATTCGTTGGAGTTCTCCTTAATCGATCTCGGGTTTGAATTTTTCATATATTTACAATTGTTTATTCTTAGTACGACCATGTTTGTACAATTTATATTGACTGATATATAATACAAATGTAACAGGTACACTCAAGTGAGGTGTGTTGCTCATGGAGCTCTAGCCCGTATTTTAAATGATTTCTGGCATTCTAATACTGCAGATGCTGTAGTATGTGTTTTAAGGTTATGGCGAATTGAATGGGGAGCAGGTAATCTATATTTATTTTGACTCTTTGCTATTCAGAAATGTCTGGTTTCTATATTTATTGTTGATATTACTTTATAGGTGGTCTCACTTATGTTACAAACATGGAAGGTGTTTCTGAAATTATGTTTGATACTGACATCCCAGAGATTCAGTTCTTCAAATCGCAGTAAGCACATTATACTTAGTTGGTTCTATAAAGCTGTGTAGTATATACACTAAAAACTTTGTTCTTCCTCATATATTGAAATTCATGTCTTTGCAGAATTCCAATCATCAATTTTTGAAGTTTTGAAGTTATTCTAACTAATTATTGATTGAAGTTGTTTTTATATAATACCTATTTATATTTAGACCATTATTTGTTTTTGGAAGAATGAGATTATGCATCTTTATTATAATAGAATTGAGTTTATTTTATTTATATTAGATTTCTCATCTTCCTTAACCTAGAGACTTACCATAGTGAGGAGGAGTTTTAGCAGTATTTGAGTAGTTTTGTTTAAAATACTTATATAAAACAGAGGCACTAGATGTATAAAATATTTTAATTGAATTATAGTTTCACATTCATTCGAAATAAATTATTATGTTTTTAAAAAGTCTTTACTATTGCATTATATAAATGGATGTCGAAATTAAGAAAAATTCTATAAAATAATAGTTTAAAAATTAAAAAATGGAGGTATTACAAAATTAAATAGTAGAGAAGAGTATATAAGTGTATTTTATTTGGTTAAAAATATTTAATGAAATATTGTTTAGTGAATTATTTATTTATATTTTAAAATAAATTTGATTTGATATAAGATGACACTAAATAATTAATTTTAGTCATTGTGTTATCACCATAAAATCAAAATCGCAATTTAACCAAAAAATATATATTTAAAATATAGATATATAATTGGACGATATTAAAACCCGAAACAACCAATCCAAAACAAACTAATATGCAAATAAAACAGATATAATGTCTTCTTATCTTCAAAAATATTTAAAAAATATTTTAAATATAGATATATAATTGGACGATATTAAAACCCGAAACAACCAATCCAAAACAAACTAATATGCAAATAAAACAGATATAATGTCTTCTTATCTTCAAAAATACAACAAATTTAATCATCTCATCCCGCGCAATGCGCGGGTCTAATCCTAGTTTAATTAGTAGTGTACAAACAAATAATTTATATTCTTTCCTTATATAAAAGCTACGCAATTACCTAATATGATTAACATATTTATCACAATTAATGTTTATGAATAATAAAGATTTGATAACAAAATTTATCCTCTGTAGTTTTTATTTATTTTTATATTATTAAAAAAATTAAACAATCACATTATTATATAATAAAAAATTTATATTTTTTCTTCTATGTTATATTTTGAATTTTTTAAAACGATCATAAATTAATAAAAATGCTAAAAAATTCACATTGAAAATTTTGTGATCAATGATAACATTTTTTAGTTCTGCCAATCGTTTTTCTAATGGGTCTTAAACATTTTATAATGATTAACTAAATGGATCACGCATAATAAAATGTGTTTTGTTTATAAATTATTGCATACCCAAAATTAATATTAACCATCATCCCTTTCGTTTAAATTTTTGTTACAATAAAAAATATATGGCTGAGCAAAATAAATGAATCAAAATAATCAAACCAAATCTAATCCAAAAGTTAATACAAAGTTTTAACCAAAATTGGTTAGATATCTAAACTATTCAAAATTTTGGTATCTAGAGAACCAAAACTTAATCGAAATATTTTGTGTATCCGAGTGTACCCGAACCAGATTTATATACTTAAATATATTAATTATTTTTAACTTTAACATATAAGGATATATAAAATACATGGGATTTTTTTAAAATATATGAAAATACTTAGAAATATATAAAATAGTTAAATGTACATTTTTAAAATAGCTAAACGATACTCCAAATACCCAAAATATTTGAAATATTTATGTTATGTTTAAGTATTTTGGCATTCATTTTTCAAATTTATATGTTATATATTATTTTTACTTTTACATTTTGAAAAATTTAAAGTATATATGAATTTTAATCTTTTTTTTTTAAAAAAAGGGTTATCCGAACCTAAACTCAACCTGAACCTGCAAAGATTCGAACCAAACCGCAAAGATATAAATGAAACAGAATCTAACAGAACCAAATGGTACCCAAATAACTATCCCTAATCAAATAAAAAAGGTTATTGATAGCAAAATATGTATTTAAATACAATATATTTTTAAAAAACTCACTCCGCGCATGGCGCAGATTATCATCTAACTTATTAATAAAAGATAGCCACTTTACTATATAGATCGAATCACACAGAATCCAGAATTGATATGATTCGAATCCGAGGAGGAATATGTTTTGCCTGATGATTGTTTGGTGGTGATTTAGTTATTATATGATATTTAAAATAATAATAGTACTGACGAAACTAGACTCGATATTATATTTATCAATGTATCATAATAAATTAGTGGTTGCTATTTGAATTAAATTATTTGTCATAGTTATTGTTGTTTATTAGATAGGTTATCATTTGGAACTAATAATTTTGTGAATGTTTTTTAAGTTTATAAAATTATGACTTTGAAAAAATAGATTAGCGAAAGACTATTGGAGTATAATCACAAAGGTGAATTATTTTATAAAATATTGATTACCTTAAATAGTGCATATTAAAAGACAATTCGATATAGAGAAGCAGTGGTCGGCTTGACCCGATTACCTATTTGGCTAATTACTTGTTTCAGTTAATATGGCATTACAAACTTTATTAAGTTTACCAATATCGTTATTTCTTCTGTGTGACTTGTTGGCATAGAAAACTTTTACAATTGTTTTATCATGGTGTCACTTCTAAAAGTTTAATGTCACATAGTTTATAAGGATCAACAAAATACACATATGACCGATTACTCACACACTAGGATAAGACCTGCGCCTTACGCATGATAAATTTATATAAACATTGCTTAATATATTATTGATTGAATTAATATTTTGGTCTTTAAACAATTCTTTTCATTTTTGTTAATTACATAATTTGTTTACTAATGAGCTGATCTCGTTTTAAAAAATGTTTTAGGTCAAAATATCACTTACCTCAAAAAACCTAACGTTTAGGTCGAAAAATCTCGGGTCTATTTGGTTACAATGAAACTATGCCAGCTTGGTTTTATATCATGATTTAGTAATTTAAAAATTAATTATGGTTATGAGAAGTTTATGTTCACGCGCCAACCATATCTATCTTAAATATTTTTCTCTTTTGTGTCTTTTTTTTTCATTTTGGTTATTGCTCGATATAACTATTGATTTTGAAGTTTATTCTCATTTCACTTGTTTGTTTTGACCTGAGATTTAGAAAATGTTTAAGATTTAAAATATTTAAAGAGATACATGTTTAGGTTAAGATCTGCACATTTTTGCAAAATACATATTTTATATTTATTATTATTTTATATTTTTATGCATATTATAAAATAATAAGTATATATATATTAAATAACTAAGGAATCAGTTACTATTATGTAATAAATTGGCGTGTGCATATAAATCTAACGATCACTCTTGTTTATTCGCAATTAGGGTAAATAAACAAAAATAATCAATCTTATCTATCATATATGATATATAATTAAATTTAAATGATATTAATATAGATATATAGCAAACTTTTAATGTGGATATCTATTGAATGCGGTTTCTACTCATATGATTTTATGATTATTTTCATATTTGTGTAACAAAATTGACACCAACGAATTTTTTTAGTGTGAGATGTTTAATAGTTTCAGTGATTTATAATCATTTAAAAAAATGACAAATTTTAAAATTTAAATATAAACTTCTCAATATATGTTCATTTCAAATATCAAAATATAAGTATGTATTTTCATACAATGTATAGTTTAATTTAAACAATATATATATATATATATATATGGAAATTTTCCAAATATGACTCAAAACTTGGTTTCAAATGCAAAAGTAAACCCAAACATGAATCAAATGCAAAATTAACCTAAAAGTCTATTGAAATTACAACCAGATCCTTGTGAACAAACAAAAAACCCATTTTTTTTGTTTTTTGACGTTTCTAACTCCCGCAACTATTCTGTCCACATGACTTTCAATTAAGTCGTCTGGATGACTTAGTTGAAAGTCGTCTAGTATAGTTACTCTTAAAAATAATTTAAATTTTTTGTAAAAAATATTTTGATAAGTGAAAAATTGAAATCATGTAATTAACAAATGTTTTAAGAGATATAAATTAAGATATAACAAAATTTAATTATTTTCAACATAGATGAGTGAAAGGAGTGAGTCATGATATTTTTCGGTTTAGGTTTTGCCAACATATGGTCTAGTATTGTATGTGTTTTTTAGTGTTACATTTTCGAAAGCATAAATGTTTTTTTGAAAAATTTAAAATCTACCTAAGTGTGTTTATTTCTGTGTATAAAAAACACTATTTAATTATAATTTGATTTTTATAACGTGGTTAGTTAGTTAATTTAGTCAATTTAGTTTAGGGTTTAGGGTCTGGACGACATACTATCAAGTCGTCTGGTAAATATATTTAAGGCAGACGAGTTACTCGGTAAAAAATCCGGTTAGGTTTAAAAGTAAATTGGTAAAATCAAAGGTTCAGTCCGGTTTGGATGACTTATTAGTAAGTCGTCTGTTGAATACTATACATCAGACAACTTACTAATAAGTCGTCCAAACCGGACCAAACCTTTGATTTTAACAATTTACCTTTAAACCTAACCGGATTTTTTCCCGGACATATATAAGATGTTTTTTACTCACTTTTTTCGCGAAATTCAGAAAACCCTAACGCCGTTTTTCTCAAAGGTGATTTCAAAGGCAGTTTCCGTCGAATCTCTCTAATCCATTATTCTCACCGCCAGTTATCTCTCCGCTGTTAGCACCGTCGTTATCACCGCCGCTTCCTCTATTTCAGATCTGAGAGGAAACCATAGCGCTGTATCTCTGTAAACCCTAGCGCCATTTCTCTTAGAGGCATTCCATTGAACTCCGCCGCCGGTAAGTTATATCTCTTACTGTCGAGTGAAAAATTGAGGAAAGGAAGAACATAAAACATCGTTCTCACCGTCGTTCTCATTTTTTTTCACGTCTATTTTTGCAGATCTATAACCACTGTGTCGAACGCGACTATATCTTCTTCGAATTTTCAGGTTTTCTTTACAATGTTCTACTGGAAGTCTTGGAAGACTTGTCTGACGACTTGATTATAAGTCGTCTGGAAAGTTTTCCAGACTTATAATTAAAATGTTATACTGGATGTCTATGTATTTGAGATGGTTGTCTTTGATTGTTTTGCAGAAAAAAATTGTTATTCCAGAACTCCCTCGTAGGATACATACAGTAGGACAAGAGCCCCCGCATTGAATAGCATTTCGTATCATCCGTGTACGAAGTTGTATGCTGCTTTAAGGAATGCTCTTAATGATGACAAATATAAAGACCTGAAGGAGTCTAAGTTGGGAGTTTTCATCAAGTTCCAAGAGCTGGAATTTGATTGGGCTTCAAGGCTGGTTCACTACATGCTCGGTTTCCACAACCTTTGTGATTTTCACTGTTAGAGTTTGAATACCTCACTAGTCTAAACTGCGAGTACATCGAGGACCTAGAGAGACAAACTGTTCTGTTACAAAGGAGTTGGCTTCTTTCTGAGAGTTGTTGGGAGTTCATGTCGAAGCTGGGCCAACTACTCAACAGATAATAGCAGCATTTAAGAGATTCGAAGGGTGGTCTCCGGATGATCGCAAGCGGCTCGGGTACCTTGCCATCTTCACTAGATACATTGAAGGGAGAAAGTTTTCAACCCCTACACGGGTCAGTCTGGCAAGGCTAGTGAGAGAGTTATAACGGTTTGAGAATTATCCATGGGGGAGAGTCGCGTTTAAGGTGCTGATGTACTCTATGAAGGGCAAAGATATTTCGGGTTGTTACACCATTGATGAGTTTATACAAGCTCTCCAGATCTGGGTGTACACAGCTCTGCCGGAATTGGGTGCTACTTATAATAATCCCATACCAAACAGACCATCTCCACCGATACTGGCTTACTAGGGTGGCAAAGGACGAAGATGATTTAAAGAAGCTATTGAAAGACATGTATTTACTTCAATTCAAAAGAATTTTTGAAAACTTATGATTAAGTCGCCTGGAAAGTCTTCCAACTAGACGACTTAGTAGAGGACTTATAATTAAGTCGTCTGGAAAGTCTTCCAGCTGGATGAATTAGTAGAAGAGTTATAATGGAAGACTTCCTAGATGACTTATTATTAAGTCGTCTAGCTGGGAGACTTTCCAGACGACTTAATAATAAGTCGTCTGGGAAGTCTTTTCTTTGCATCTTTCTTAATCCATCAAATATCTAAGTTTATATCTTCTATTTACAGCAGACTAGGGTGGTGAACTTTGTTGAGAAGGACATTGGTGAAATGTTTCCAATATGGGACTCTGATGTTAAGGACCCGGCCGCGGAGAACATAATTAAACTGATGTATAATCAGAGACCGTGGAAGTGGACCATGGATTGCTGGGAAGTCACCGGTACTTGGGTCAATACAAAGCCGCCAGTTTTGAGTCCCAAGAAGAAAGCGATAGTTCTGGTGAAGGAAGACAGTTCAAGACCTCTTAATAAAGCTCGTAAAAAGCCTAGTGAAGAGGCACCTGAGGAGGTTCCTACAGAGGCTCGTCAGAGGTGACTACCAGTGTTGGTGGGCTGACCAAAGAGGATATTGAAAGAATCGTGAAGGATTATTTGAAGGACGTACTCGATGCTTGAGTCAAGGGTTTGGAACGTGCCTTAAAGAGATCAAGTATCTATCTGAAAGGGTGGAAGTTGTGGAGAAGGTCGTTGGTAGCACCAAAATTACTAGCTCTCAACCTAAAATGCATGAACCCGGGGTTAGTAAAGCATCCTCTGGCAACAAGAAATTGACTAGACAAAGTCTTAAGAATAGGAACCGAAAGTTGGATTTACTTTGTTTCTTGTATGAAAGAACATGTGTGCTTTGTTTATAGTGTGCTTGTTTTGGTTCTATCTTTGGATTTTGTATATGGATTTTCTTTCATGATTGAAATGGATCTTTGGTTATTATTGTTTGAAATGAATCTTTGTTTATGTCATGCTTGTTTTGTTTTGGTTAATATTACAGAGTGAAAGTGTTAATGGGGCGAACGCGGGAAGGAAGAGCTTGGACACTAGTAAACCAAAATATTTTCCCGCAGATGCTAGTTCCTCAAAAGAGATTAGTATAGTTCCGAGCCAGGCCGAGGATAAACCTCCAGAATCGAGCCTTGTTCTATTGGAGAAACAAGTACCCACTGTTTCAGATTTACGGCATGAGAAGGCTAGATATCATGAAAAGAGGGAGACCGCTTTGGCAGAAATTAAACGTGCCAAGAGTAACCGAACAAGGAAACTTGCTGATCTTTTTGGACCACTTAAACAATCTCCTTCTACGGAAAACAACACGGCCAAAGTGATCATTCCAAACAAAAAACAAGCTCCAGGCTATAAACCTTTTGGACCAGTTAACAAGAACAAGTTGAAGGAGCTCGTTGACTGGTTGAAAACTAATCCATAAGTGATTGATTTTCAACATTATAGCTTTCTTTAGTCTACAAAACTGATTGCTTTTCAACATTTTGTGTTTGCAGTGAGTATAACAAACCTCTCGACATAAAATCACGTACATCACCAACTTAGTAGTATCACACCCTCCGGAGATCCTTATCTTGGCTGGAAGACTGTGTAAGTCTTCTGCTATGACTTACATCTTCTACCAGTAAGTCGTCTGGTAAGTATTCTAAGTAGACGATTTACCAGCCGATTTACCATTAAGTCTTCTGGTAAGTCTTCTTTGTAGACGACTTATCAGATGATTTAGTAAGTCGTCTGATAAGTCTTCTTTGTAGACTGGTAAGTCGTCTACAAAGAAGACTTACCAGACGACTTAATGGTAAGTCGTCTGATATCTTCTGACTTGTATATTTTTAAATGCAGCATACTGACGCTTGGATTAATGTGATGAGGAAGAGGTATGATGTGAAGCCACAAGATTTTAGGAGTGAGAGGATTTGCTTCCTTAATCATCTCTTTTCTTAGAAATGGAGATTCAACTACTCTGATTTTAAGAAATCGGAGTGTGATCACAACGGTTTAGGAAGAAGACTCCCTGGTGGAGCATTTAATTATTATTCTGGTGTTATACCATCATTTTGCCATTCAAACAAGATGTGGAGGGTGGATATTGATGATATCAATGATGAACTACAACGACTGTCATTGGATTACTATGTGGATATTAATCCCTGAGAGACACATAGTCGTCTGGGACAACATTTATTTCTCTATCTACGACGAAGAACTCGATGTCGTAATGGAGCCTTTTCTCTACATGATCCCTTATCTGCTTGTTGAGTGCGCTACCTCTGATTAACTGCGTGCCAAATACTCTCTAGAACCATTCACATTTAAACGTGAACCCAATGTACCTCAAGTCCAAGCTGAAGATTGTGGCGTCTACGCTCAAAAATACATTGAATGTCCTCTTGGGATGCCATTTAATCAAAAAGACTTTGCTAAGGCCAACGCCAACGTGAAGGCTATTAGGGATAAGATGGCTGTGGATATATTTAAAGAGCTCCCTGACCAGCATGAGAAGGAAAACAAGATAATTTTGAGAACATAGGTGATTATGATGGGTGATAGATTAGGCTGATGTTTGTATGTTTGTATTTGAACTTGATTAGGCTGATGTTTGTATGTTTTGTTTGTTTGTCGTAACCTTTTTTTTGGCACAGAAGACTTACAGTTAAGTAGTCTGGAATGTTGGACGATTTAATTGTAAGTCTGTGCAGTGACCTTTCGGAACCTCCTTAAATTTGGTAGTGTAAATTCATAGAATCATAAAGCCTTGACGGCTTAGTAAATGACTTATAATTAGGTCGTCTGGAAAGTCTTCCAACTGGAAGACTTTCTAGATGACTTAATTATTAGTCGTCTGAGTAATCTAACACAAGTTATTAATACATACTCATAATGCCTGGACGACTTAGTAAAATACTTATAATTAAGTTGTCTAGAAAGTCTTCCAACTGGTAGACTTTCCAGATGACTTAATTATTAGTCGTCTGAGAGGTCTAACACAAGTTCTTAATACATAGATTCATAACATAAATTTTTAATACATAGATTTATAACACAAATTCTTAGTACATAGATTCTAACACGATGTCAAAAAAAAAAGATTCATAACACAATTTTTTTTCTGGACGACTTATTTAAAGGTCTTCTGGACGACTTAATTAAAGGTCATTCTTTACACTGTACTTTTGTATGGCCAGTTTCTCTGCATACTGAGCATCTATAAACCCTGTGTTGCTTCCGGTGTTTGCGTCCTCTCATCCGGGATAGCTCCAACCAGGATTGTCATCTTGATTTCTTCTGTCTCCCTGGACCACGCTTTTTGGCCAGAGGATCGCATGTGCGTTCCTTAAATTGTTGTCTAACACAAGGATATATATTCTCTGAGTATCCTGCAAATTCTTTGAGTACACTGGATGTACAAGTGTGGAGATATGCACACGAGCATGTGATCCAGCAGCTATAGCATGAGAGCAAGGTATTTTCTCCACTTGATAGACACCACAATCACACTTTCCATTCTCCAAATCAACCACACACTCCTTTTTGCCACCATTCACAAATAATTTCCATTCATCAATTGGTTGAGCCCTCATCGTATCCGCTCTCTCCGATCGTACAACAAGCAAGTATTCAACACCCCGACTATGATCTGTTAGGAGACTCAAAGCATCTTCTATCCTTTTACAAAACCACTTTCCTAGCTGCTCCCTTATGAACTCCAATAGGAACTGAATCGGAAATCCCATAGCTCGCTTCAGTGCAGAATTAATAGATTCAGCGATGTTTTTTTTTTTTTTTATGTTGTATCTCTCCTTCTGACAATAAACCCTTGACCATAGGCTATCGTCGGCATTCTACAAATACGTTGCAAGGTCCGGGTTTGCACTCCGTATCTCAGCCATGTACCGGTCAAAATCTGAAACTGTATGAGCATAAGCAGCACCTTTCACCAATTACAAGAGATGTTTCCCTTTATAATTTTTGACAATGTTATCTTGAAGGTGATAGTAACATATTCCTCGGGTTTCCCAAATAAACACCTTATCCCACACACTTTTAATGGCTGTGTACCGGTCGGAGACTATCACCAGAGGCTGCTCATCAGATACACAAGTAGCAAATTTTGTGAAAAAAAATTTCCATGAAGGTTCATCTTCAGCATCTACGATCCCAAAAGCCAATGGAAATATATGAAAATTCCCATCTTGTGCGGCTGCAACTAACAAAACACCTCCATACTTCCACTTACGTGAGGCCCATCCACCACAGTGACCCATCTCTGATACTTAAAACCTTTGAATAGAAGCTCCAAAAGAAAGAAATAGATACATAAATCTATTGATAGAATCAAGTTCTATAGCTGTGATAGAATCAGGATTTGCTAAGGAGATTTGCTCGAGATATGATGGCAGACGCGAATATCCATCTTCTGCTGATCCTCACACCAATGTTTGTGCATATAAAAGTGCTCTGTATGAGGTGGTGTAATCAAGCGTCATGCCAAACATGTTCTTCATTGCATCAGTGATATGTTGCGGAGTCAACCCATCAATGATTCCAACATGAACAATGAAAAGCCTACCAACATACTTCGAAGTACAGTGTATCCGCTGAGCGATTCGGTCTCCCACTGAGCATATATGTGTTTCCACATACTTTGTTACCCAAAACGTGTTTGCCCCAGGTTTCACACTCGCTTTGATCTTCCATCCACAACCACTAACCCAACATGTTGCCACAAAGAGAGTTTTCGTTGACTTGTATATTCTGAAGGAGAACTTACACGTCACTGCTGTCAACCGCAGCTCTGAAAGCAGTGCATCCTTGCTAACAAAACTCTGGTTGACATAGATACTGTTACCATTCGATCTTCCTTCTTCAATAGCATATGTCTTTTTGAAGTCTTCAAAACACATATCATCATCTTCTTCCTCATCCGCATCCTTAACCTTTCCATAAACATGTAATCCTCAACATTCTCGTCTGCTTCGGCAACAATAGAGATATCATCATCCTCCTCCTCCCCATCATCCTTCTCCCTGTCATCCTCCTCCCCATCATGATTTTCATATTTAACCAAATCATCATCATCATTTTCAAAACATTCGTCAGCTTCATCAGCTTCTTCCCTTTCCTCTGAAACCGTTTCCACCGTGCTACGGCTTGATACACAAAGCCGTACTCCATGCGTTTTGCTTATCTCAAGAAAGTTTCGAACTTGTCTTTCACTTGTAACATGAATAGGAGGGATGTATGGATCCATCTGTTTAATCATTTCTGCTCGTAGTGAGTAGGTTATCTCCACAGATTATGTGCTCATGTCCAGGTTAAAATCATCTTGAGCCATTGAAAAAAGTTCAGCATGTGTCGAACCTTCACTCAAAAGAAACATTCGTGCTCCTTTAAAATTATCAACCACAAAATCCCAACAGCCATCTTTGAACAACCATTCTCCATACACTGCATGTAACTGACGCATCATCTGCAAAAATTCAAAATAAAACTCATTACTAAACATAGAGAAAATGAAAGTTTACTAAACACTGACACCGACAACATACCAGTAAGTCGTCCGGAAGATTTAGACGACTTACCAATAAGTCGTCCAAACATGTAATTTTTGCAATTGACTTTTCAATGGGACGATTTAGTTGTAAGTCGTCCCGCTTTGTTTGTTAAAAAAAAAAAAACTCTAGACGACTTACCATTAAGTCGTCTAGGATAAACGGGTTATTTTGCATTTGACTGACTTGTGTCAGATATTTGACTTTTCCTAGACGACTTACCAGTAAGTCGTCTCTGGGAAAACACAAATTTCAATATTTAATTAAAGCTAGACGACTTATCTATAAATCGTCTCAGGTTAGTTTTCAATTCGAAAATAAAACTTAAATATTTTACTTTTCCCAAACGACTTACTTGTAAGTTGTCCAATTTGATGACTTACGAGAAAGTCGTTCGAGATAATAAGCAAGGTTTGACAAGAATCTTGAAAAAAATTCTGGACGACTTTGCTTATCCTGGAAGACTTTCAAGTAAGTCGTCCGACTCGACGACTTCCATGTAAGTCGTCTGGGAGAAGTAAAATATGTAAGTTTTATTTTTCAATTGGAAACCTAACCTGATACGACTTAAAGAAAAGTTGTCTAGCTTTAATAAAATACTGAAATTTTTGTTTTCTCAGAGACGACTTATTGGTAAGTCGTCCAAGAAAAATCAAATATCTGACACAAATCGGTCAAATGCAAACTAACCCGTTCATCCTAGACGACTTATTGGTAAGTCGTCTACGGTATTCTCTAGATTTTTTTTTAACAAACAAAGCTAGACTACTTAGAATTAAGTCGCTTAAGTCGCCTATTTGACCAGAAGACTTACCCATAAGTCTTCTACAGCCAGACGACTTACGGGTAAGTCTTCTACGCGAACAGATCTGTTAAAAATTTTAATTTCATACCTTATACTAGTGAGATGACTTCCTTAGCACACATCGTCTTCTCCAACCCACCCAAAACCTCAAACGAAAGTAACCCACGAAGAATAGTAACCTTGAATGGCTTTATCAACCATATTTTTTTTTGAATAAAAATCTTGAATTTTTTGGATGAATATGGAGACAAAGTGAAAGAGATGTTGTTTTTAGTTCATAACAATTGAGAAAGAGAGTGTAAATCGATTTTAGGTGCATTAAGAGCTTCAAATTGGTTGTTCATGGTAGTTAGGGTATTGATGGCAATGACAATCTTGTAAATACATGAAGATGATGAGGTTGAGAGAGTAAAAAAACAATTTTCAAAAAAAAAAAAATTAATGGCATTTTCGTAAATAATGTGAACAGGTGGGTGAATAGGAAAAAAAAGTCAAAAAAGGAAAAGTTAGTTTTGTGTTCGACTTTGAGTTTTGAGTCAAATTTGCAAACATCCCATATATATATATATATGTATATTAACATAAAAACTATTAAAATTAAATTAATTCTTATTATGGGCTTATAATAATTGTATCTTAATTAAGCAAAAAAATTTAAATCTTGATCATAAAAGCTTATGCGAGACTTTTAACAGTTTTAGTCATTTATACTCGTTTTGAAAAATTTGAAATAAAACATACACAAAAAATCTATATTTTCATTATATGATTAATGTAATTGTGTGATTTATTTTAATAATAAGGAAATAAAAAAATGATAAAAAAATATTCAAATTGTTATCCAATCTTTATTGTTTAAAATCATTAATTGCCATATATATAATTAATCACATTAGGTAATTCCGTAGGTTTTGTTTATGGAATGCTTACGGAACAATAAATATTTGATATATGCAACCAACTATGGCTTGCGAAATATTATATTGCTAGAGAATATAATTTTTAGACTATAGTTTATATAAGGTGCTCTAGAATCCTTCTAAACTGAATTAGAAGGCATAGAGAACTGCCACGTAGGATGAAGTTAATTTTTTTAATTAATAAAAAACTAAGGTTACATCTTTTTAAATGTTTCTCGATTAATATATAGACACTACAAGAATTTTTTTTTTTACGAGGGAGATATTCCTTGTAAAATTGTTGTAATAGAGGTGTTATGATGAATTTACAAAGAACAATATTTCGTTGTTCAACGCTGTCGTAATGAGATATTAGTCGTAATTTCCTTTTTAATTTACGACGAACAAGTGTCGTCGTAAAAAACACTAAGAGGTTCGTCTTAATCGACTAGTTACATTTCGACGTAAAGACCTCGTTACCCCTCGTCGTAAAGTCATCGTTATTTGTCGTCGTAAAGTCATTGTTACATGTCGTCGTAAAGTACGGGTTACGCATATTTAAATGTTACGAGGTATTTAGGTTTCGTCGACGTAAATTCGATGTAACAGTTGACGACGAATTACCATGTCAATCGATGTAAATTCCTTGTAATACTTTTACATCTACTTTACTTTGATAAACATATAATATTTATTTATATGAAATATTATATTGATAAATATTCAAAATATAAATATACAAGAAAACGAAATATCTAATTTGTATAATTGTTAAAGAAACCATAATCCATCGGGAGCCTCTTGGGTTAACTGTGTCTCCCGCTCTTCAACCCAAGCAGCCACATCGTTATAGAGTTTCTCCGATGCTGGATCAACAAAAACTCCGTCTGATGTGGCGTGAGTCATCTTGAAAAGTTCACCCAAAGATGGTAAAACTCCAGTCTTCTCGTACTACAAAATAAAAAATAAATTTTAAAGAGAAATTTAGTTAATTATAAATTAAAAGAATTAAACTAAACATTTAAAATTAAACTTACAGCATCTAAACGGATCCCGGCGTGCGTTTTTTCCCCGGTTCTATGAAGCATTGGGTCATTACCGTATTTGTCCTTCGTTCTCCAGCTTGTCGAGCACTTGGCCGACTTCTTGACCGACTCAGGATGGCTCCAAAAGGCGATGAGGCCATCCCATACATGCTTCGAGATGGAATTCCCACTTGTCCTTCCAATCTGAGACGGTGTTGGCAAGACGGAGTTTTGCCTTTTTTAAAAATCTCACCTTCACCTTCTCGGTGAGCGATATGTTCCAGTGCCACTTTTGTTGAATTTTTTTTATTCCATATTAAAATAAATAATGTAATATTTAAAATTTAAATTTTAAAATTATTTACCGCAAACATTTTGAACCACGTTCTCTTAACGTGTTGTGGAGTCATCGTCCAGTTTGGATGGACCTCGAGAAAACAGCCTTTTATCGTGTCAGAAACACTCCAACTGACACGATTGTTGGCTCCAAACCTGAAAATCATACCAATTTCTTAGAAAAATATCTAATAAAAATGTATAAAAAAACTTACCAAAAAGTGCCGCGCGGTATATCTGGTTAAGAATGTCTAACCCTTCTCGTCCCAGTTGGCGAAGAAGATCCTCCACAGTATATGTGGCGTACGGTGCAGATGGAGGTACACGCAAATCTGGATGAAGCTGCTCAGCATCAGCGGGTTCATATGGAGCATGAGGGCGTGCTGGAGCACGAGGTGGATGCATCTGAAAGGAAATCTCATTCCCCGGATAATACGCCTGAGAGTCAGGGACAGCGTCGGATGAGGATGGTGCGGAAGAAGACGGTCAAGTACAACTGACGCCATCGCCAAAAACCTCAGCACAAGTAGCACGGACAACTAGTCTAACTCTAGGAGCCATTTACAATATAATTAAAAAAATGTCATCATCTTGATTATCGTAAATAAAATACATAAACTAATCACTTATACTAATTCTGTAAGCTAATCACCTAAACTATCCACCTAATTAACTACCTAAACTAAACTAGAAAAAGAGAGAGAGAGAGACTTACATCGAGTTGGAGAGGAAGTAGGGACGAATGAAATATGCATCGTCGTTGTGGTTTTTATAGAGAATTGACTTTCGTCCTAAAGTCCAAGTAACGTTACGACGAAAGTACAAGGCCCGTGTTTTTTACGTCGACATTACGTGGCCTGGTTTACAACGAAAGTACCAGGCCCGCTTTTTTTAACGTCGACATTACGTGGCCTGGTTTACGACAAAAGTACCAGGCCCGCGTTTTTTACGTCGACATTACGTGGCCTGGTTTACGTCGACATTACGTGGCCTGGTTTACGACGAAATTACCAGGCCCACATTTATTTACGTCGATATTACGTGGAAAATATGAATCCTCGAAAATCAAATCCCTAAACCCCAAAGTCACTTATGTTACAACATCGTCTCTTCTTTTTCTTCTTCTCTTAACTCTTTTACACATTCATCCGGAGAATGATTTGATCAGTTTCTTGATCAGGTAGTTCTACTTGCCTAGGTGGTTCTTCTTGCAGAGGTGGTTCTTCTCCGGAAATTATTCGTCCACGAGGGGTAATCTTGATAACAACTAACCAAGTTATCCCCGAGTTTCTATGGCGGGGATATGGGATTAAGCTTACTTGCTCGGCTTGGGAAGCTAAGATGAAAGGCTCAAATTTGTTGGATCTTCTTACAGAGTTGACATCCACAACACCAAATTTGTTAAACCGAACACCCCTTCACAACAGGATCAAACCAGTCACATTTGAAAGGACACATTTCAGCTTCAATAACCCCGCAAATTCCACTTTAATTATCTCCTGCAAAATCCCATAAAAGTCTATTTCACCTTTCACACATATTTCATAGTTACTTGTTGCCCGGCGACTCCCATACTCGTATGTATGAAAGGTAAAATCTTGTGTAAATTACATAGATGATGTGGTGACTTTTAATACAGGACCTCGGACCAAATCGTGAAACCATGTGGGATAATATGGATCGTCTTCTTCCACCTACAAAAAATTATAACGTAAATGTTTCATAACGATAATATGGATCTTCTTTATATTTGAGTGAACTATATTACCTGAGATTTTAACCATGTGACTTAGTGTTGATCTTTCCGTCACTCCAGTTTGGTTACGAAAATTCTAGGTATTGCTTCTTCTACTTGTGTTACAAATGACCTGCAACTCAAAAAAATGTATATTGCTTCATATAATTGACATCACTTCATATAATTAACATACACATCAAAATTTACCTTTCAAATAAACGCATCACTGCATTCTCACAATTGAACATAATATAAGTGTACGCATTATGCTTATCCTCTTCACTGAACCACCATATTTCTCTCAATCCACCACCAAACCGGCCAATTTGGCAGAAAATGTCAGGAACATCCTTTATTGGATACATGGGCACGACACCACCATCATCATATCTTCTGGGAACTCTTTTCCTGGTACGAACTGATGGTGCAAAGTAGTATGATGTGAAGTGAGATGTTTCTGCTGTCAAACTTCCAGCAATTATCGAACCTTCCACCTTTGCATGATTTTTTGCTTTCCCCTTCAAATGTTTCATGGAGCGCTCATAGGGATACATCCATTTGTTGTGAACATGCCCACGAAGCAGTGCCTCGTATGCAAGTTGTACTAAAAGGTGTTCCATAACATCAAATAATGCTGGAGGAAATATCTTCTCTAGGTTACACAGGATGATCGAAATGTTCTCATGAAGTTGTTTGATAACCCTATCATGATCTACCATATGTTCCTCCTGATGGTAACTATTTTCGTTATGCAGATGATTCGATTCCTGATACCAGCATTATGATAATTACTATTACTACTACTAGCTTCATTTCCACCATAACCTTCTCCATGTTGAAACCAAATATAGTAATGTGGTGTAAACCTTCTGTGTACTAAATGTTTCCATACAGTTTCACTACATGCAAATTTTGTATTTTTGAACTTCAGATAAGGGCAGAACATTTTACCGCTTTCCTGCGTGAGCGGTGTACAGCCTGCCTAGTGCATGAATGTCTCTAGCCCGGAAAGAAATTCATTCGTCACTCTACCGGCAGAATCTTTATGTGTATACATCCAACTCCGTAATTCGTACATATTTCCACCTCCAGACATTTTTTTTTGTTTGTTCTTTTTTTTTCGTTTGTGTAGATTAGGAATGAAAATGGTGATATATATATATATATATATATATATATATAATTTTTTCGGGTTTGGTAGGTGAAATCATTTACAAGTGATTTACAAGGAAACCAATTTAGTAGGATTTTACAATTTTTTTAACCTGGTTGCTACAACGAATTTACAAAAAACACTTGTGGTAGTTGAACTACACTAAAAAACGTTTTCACCTACCAAAAAGTAAGATGTCGTTGTAAAACACATGTTAATTTACATGTCTTTTACGATGAATATGATTTTTTGTCGTATATTCGTTGTAATTTACGACGAAATTACTACGAATAATAAAAAAAAATTTAAAACCGTATCAAATAAATAACTTGGGCTTTTTCTATGTAATATCGACGTAAATTTACGACAAATTTACGATGAAAGTAATGTAAAAAAGAAACTAACACTACAAGGGAAGTGAGTATTGATAGCATAATAAGATAGCGTTTTGGTCGAAAATGCAATCTTTACTGAAGCGCGTACTTTAAGATAACGTTTTTTAAAATGCATGATATGTTTTATTTTGCGGACTCTAACCTTAGTAATACTTTTTAAAGAAGCGTATTTATATAGCATTAGAAAAGCTATGTTAAGTTTAGGCGGAAATATTTCATTATACCGGGAAAAGTACTTAGAGTATTTTTCATTGTTTTTGTCGTCCCTCTTTTATTTGTCGTCCCTCTCAATCTTGAGTTTTCCCTCTCACAATCTGTAGACTAATTTTCATTCTCTCTCACTCTCCTTCACTCAAACATATTCTCTCTCTCTCTCTCTCTCAAACATATTCTCTTTTTTTCATTCTCTCTTTCTCTCAATTCGATTGAAGGTACTGTCTTCAGAATTCGATTGAAGGTTTGATTTCTTCGGGTTTCGAAATGTTAATTAGTTTTTGGGCGTTTTACAGGGAATTATAGGCGGCCGAAGATCTTTCTCGTAATCCTGAGGTATGTGAATTATTAGGGTTTTAATTTGATGTTTTATCGATTTCGATGTTTTTGTTGACTAAAAACGGCCTTTCAGACAGGTATAAGAGACAGATTTATGTGTTGGATTCAAGCTGGGGTATTTGTTCTGTTTCACAGACAGATTATTGATTTTTGTGTTGAATTAGCGTTGTCTAATTTTTTTGTTCTTTTGTAGATTATCCTTTACAAGATCTTTGTAATCTAGAGGTACTTTGCAGATAATCCTTATTACTCTCGTATATGTCTCTAGAGTCTTGTTGTGTTTGGGCTGATGTTCATTTTTAACATATGTTTGAAACACATGTTTGAAACCATTTGACCGTGGAGCTGTGGTGGTGGTGTGACATGGATAAGTCTTGGGTTTGGCTTCCAAGGTAAGGTTTTATGTGTTATTATTGTTAATTCCTTTATTCAGAACTGAATTTCTTATGGTCTAATTTTGAAATATTTTCTTATTTATTGGACTAGCCTTGAGTATGAGCAAGGAGCAACAGAAGTTGGGCCATCTCCCGACAGCTCGCCGTACGGCGAGCGGAACCGTTCCCGGTTCAGTTCGCCGTATGTCGAGCTGACCATCCCGAGCTTTGATCTCCCATGTCCTCGAATCAAGGCATACGTCATTCGGTTCGATCATGCTCTGAACCATGGTCGAAACATCTTTCGTTTCATCTCGATCCATCTCGCCGTTTAAGTTTTACGATAAGAATCGTAAAACTCTTCTTTTCTCGTAAAGTTGTGGAAGATCGTATAAAACGGCAACGATTAAAGAGAACATCGTACATTGTCGAACTATATGATCAACTCTAGAAATCTTATAAAAGCGGCATCGTATCAGGAAACGATCTCGTCAAAAATCGTAAAACGGTTTTTATCGCAAAACAGCTCGGACAGCCCAAAAGCGCGATAAAAACCCACTTACGACTTTCCCAAAGATACAATGACGGTTTTTGGATTTACTAGCAGAAGGAAGATAAATGTCAAGTTTGAAAATAAATGTCAAGTTTGAAGATAAATAAAAATTTCCGCACAGGAAAAAAAAAGATCGAGATAAATGGAAGATTCCCGATAAACTCGAATCTGGGAAAAAATGAAGGACTGAACTGCCTATGAAGGGTGTATATAAGCAAAAGGCAGGTAACATAAGCAGAGGACGAGTTTTCAGAGCTTTCACCACCAAACTTAGGACTTAGGGTTTTTTTTCGTTTTTGTTATCGAGCTGCGTCTCAACTAGGGTTTTAGTCTTAGACTGCTAGGGTTAGGGATCTCGCCGACGGCTCATGTGGCTAACGCTTACTCTGGTTGTACCGTTCTTACGCAGATTCAGAATAAGACTCTTTTTGTTCTCGATCTCGTTATTTTACATCTTTATTTCATACTTGTCGTGTTCTTGATTGTTCTTGTGCGGTTCCGCAGATAGCTGGGAATTTAGGGTTTACTCTAAATTCCTTTATTTACGTAGTCTTGACAGTAGGTGAATTTCGGTTCCCACACCAGTGTTACTAGTGAACTACAACATGCCACCTACACTGTATATGAAGGCAGAGAATGTAATGCTTACTATGTTGATCCATGGACCAACTGCACCGAGCAACAACATCGACGTCTACCTTCAACCATTGATAGAGGATCTACAAGACTTATGGAGTGAATGTATCAAGGTTTATGACGCATTTCCTAAGGAACTTTTAATCTGCGAGCTATGTTGATGTGGACTATCAGTGATTATCCTGGTTTGGGAACGTTGGCTGGCTGTAAAGTCAAAGGTAAACAAGCATGTGACGTTTGTGGCAAAGATACATCTTTTAGGTGGCTGAATTTTAATAGAAAACATGTTTACTTGCACAATAGGAGAAGACTTAGACCAGGTCATCCTTACAGACATAGACGGAGTTGGTTTGATAACACTATTGAAGAAGGGAAAGTGCCTAGAATTCAAACACGGGTTGAGATATTTCAGCAGTTGAAAGACTATAGGAATGATTTTGGTAGACCTTTAGATAAGAAAGGAAAAAGAAAGAGAACTGGTTTGGTTGAGGATGAAGAGCTTTCAGAAGAGGAATATGATGAAAAAAGTGATTGATGGAGGTGGAAGAAGCAGTCTATTTTCTTCGATCTCCCTTACTGGAAGGTTAGAATAATCTCTAGAAATTTAACTTATTTGATTTTTTGATCATTGTCTGACTTTGATCGATGTTTAATGTCCTAGGAACTGCCTGAGCGTCACAACATTGATGTAATGCTCGTTGAGAAGAACGTGTCTGATGCCATATTGTCTCTACTCATGCAAAGCGCAAAATTAAAAGATGGCTTGAAGGCACGACAAGATTTGGAAGATATGGGGATTTGGGAAACCTTACACGCACAAGTACGGGGGAAGAGAAACTACTTACCACCTGCTGCTTATTGTCTGTCCAAGACCGAGAAGAAGAAGTTCTGCAAGAGATTGTCTCAGTTTAGAGGACCGGATGGCTACTGTGCAAATATCGCCAACTGTGTTTCAGTTGATCTTCCTACAGTTGGTGGCTTGAAGTTCCATGATCACCATGTATTACTACAAAACATGTTACCTGTGGCTCTTAGAGGGATGCTTCCAAAAGGGCCTCGTATTGCAGTGAATAGAATATGCAACTTCTTCAATTAATTATGTCAGCGTGTGATTGATCCAGATAAGCTTGAAGCACTGGAGAGTGAGATTGTCGAGACATTGTGCCAGTTGGAGAGGTTCTTTCCTCCAACGTAAGTTTGATATCATGTTCCACCTTCCTTTTCATCTAGGAAGGGAGACACGGTTTGGTGGTCCGGTCCACTTTAGATGGATGTACCCTTTTGAGCGGTACTCATTACTTTTCCTTCTCTTTTTTATGTTACTTGACGGGTTGTTAGCTAATCTGGACTAATATTGAATCTGTTTGATGTAGGTACATGAAGATACTAAAATCATATGTCAAAAACTATGCTCGGCCAGAAGCTTGTATGGCTGAAGGATACATGGCAGGAGAATGCATGGCCTTCCAATTGGAGTTTCTTAAGAAATCTGTACCAGCATGGGAAAATGCAAACCGTAATGAAGACGTTGAACCAAATGATGACATCCTCGAACGTCGTCCATTTCACAAGGCTAAAGTATTAACACTTACGGATAAAGAGCGGGAGATAGCGCATCGATATGTTCTGATGAACACATCAATGTTCACTTCATATGTTAAGTAAGTATGACCACCTTTTGTCCTGTATTTCCTATAAGTTTATTCATGTTTTGACTTTTGGATACTGCTTATAGTATGCACTTGGAAGAATTACAAGATATAGATGTCTGATGCAGAAGAAATGAAACCTTATTGTGGAAATATCATGGGGAAAGGTTTACACAGTGGGTTAAAGAGAAGGTATATGATCAATTAAGACTAGTTCTTCTGTTTTTTTGTCTCTTTCTTTATTAAAACAAGTTCTTAATTTTTTTTTTTTGTCTCTGTCTTTTCTGTAGATCGCAAGTAACTCAGAAGATCATTCTAAGAAGCTAAGGTGGTTAGCTTTTGGACCAAGAGATGAAGCTCAGACGTATAAGGGATATGTAGTTAATGGACATCGCTTTCATACTGATGGTGCACAGAGGAAGACGCAGAATAGTGGAGTGTCTTATGAAGCTTTCACCATGTGTCGTTCAAGTGCTCGAGATACTAATCAAAAGGCCGACATTGTTGCGTACTATGGAGTAATACAAGAGATAATAATGCTGGATTATCACATGTTCCAGGTTCCACTCTTCAAGTGTAAGTGGGCCAACAAAGGGCACGGTGTGAAAGAAGAAGACGGATTCACGCTAGTCAGCCTACATGTAAACCAGTCTGCATTTCGCCAAGATCCCTATATCATGCCGTATCAAGTAAAACAAGTGTTTTATTCCAAAGAAGATGACTCATCACCGTGGTATGTAGTTATGAAGGCGCCAGCAAGGGGATGCCATGAGCTGGAGACAGAAGCAGAGTTTGTTGCACCATCATCACCCATTCAAAACTGTGAAGATTTTGAGAATCAAGCTTCTGATGATGAGACTTTCTGTGCTCGGGATGATTGCGAAGGGATCTACATAATGGATTAGTCTAGTTAGGATTAGTAGGGTTAGGATTTGTAGAGTAAAGGATTAGTAGAGTTAGGATTAGTAGAGTTATGAGTAGTAAAGTTAGGATATTTACCAGGTTTTTTTATAAATCTCTCTTATGTTTATTTCAGAGACATGGTTAAGAAGGCCAATCAAGATGGTCCAAGACGCAGCAAACATCAGATGCCCCTTGACGTAACCCACACTGATGAGAAAACGTTGACTGAAGGACAGAAAAAGCTGGAAAAGTTGTTGCTGAAGGAAGGTTGGGGAAGTTGGCTCAGGAAAAAGCCAGTCGTAAAAGACAGCTTCCGTCATCTGCTCAAGTAAGAAAGTGCATAACGAAGAGCCTGGGGATGATCTTGATGAAGACGCTGATGCTTGGACGTACGTTAAAGACCCTGCGGATGTGATTGAGAATGAAGATGAAGAACACAATGATCAAGACATAGAAGAAGAAGACGAAGAAGCTGAAGCAGAGAAAGAGAAAGAGAAAGAGAAAGAGAAAGAAAATACTGAAGAAGCAGAGAAAGAGAAAGAGAAAGAGAAAGAAAATACTGAAAAAGAAGAAGAAGACAGTTCAGAAGAAGAAGTTGGAAAAGAACATGAAGAACGTTTGACAGACAAGTCAAAGACAAAGAAGAGGAGAACTAGAGGACCAACGAAGATGAATAAAGTGGCTAAAAGGCATGAGGAGAAGGTGGAAGTTCAATTTACCAGCTTTGGTGAACCTGTTGGTAAAGGTTCAGTTACACTTTCTTCTTTCATTGGACCTCTTGTGAGAGAGTATGTACCAGTTACTGTTGACGATTGGAGGCACCTTGATGAGCAAACAAAAGATACAATGTGGGAGGAGCTGCAGGTACAACTTTTGTTATTTCGTAAAAACTTACTGCTTTCTTATAATTTATATGATAACCAGGGAAATTATTGTAGGCAAGGTTCAATTTGACAGAAGATTGGCACAGGACATCTGTTTTCCACCAAATAGGTTGCGTTTTCAGAGCTTCTAAGTCAAGATTAGTTAGGAAACTGCGTGCTACAAGGAATACATAAACTATATGATCCTTAAAACTAAGCAACATTCAGAGTGACTCAGCTTAAATAAAGTGGGTGAAGAGTAGGACTGATCAGTCTTTCAAGGTGGTTTCTTTTAAATATTCTTCCTTATTAAAGGTCTGTTATATTAATTCTTGGAATGTGATTGTAGGAGCGAAGTGACCAGTACAGAGATATGAGGTTGCGTCAGATTCCACACACCACCAGTCACAAAGGAATGGGTCGCCTAGCTGATGAAATGGTATGTCTCTATGATATAGTGTATTGGTGAGTTCAGTTGTCCTTATACCTTACTTAATTTTGCTACTTGTAGAAGAAGAATGCATCTGACCCGAGTAAGATTACTAGAAGTAAGATCTGGATAGCTGGGCACACCCACACAGATGGCAGACCCGTGAAACCAGAGTTTGAACACACAATTGTAAGAATTTTTTTAAACCTTGTTTTATGTTATACTTGGTAATCTATATTGATACATATACAAATTTGATATCAGGAACAAATTAAAACAATTGATAGTGAGATTGACTCAAACTCCGTTATTAGTATTAAAGAAGATGCTGTGAGTAAGGTTCTTGGTAAAGACAAGCATGGAAGAGTCAGAGGAATGGGCAGAGGGATTACTGCTACCAAGCTAGTTTTCATGCAGGCTAGAGATGCACATGTGCAGAAGCTTGAAGCTAAGCAAGCAGCACTGGTGACTGAGGTTAAAGATTTGAAGCACTTGGTTCGTGACTTAGCTAAAGGGAAAAGTGTAAGTGAATAGCATATTGTCTTTGTCATTTCCTCTATGAACGGAATAGTAACTGTTAATTTCTTCTCAGAAAGAACAGGATGAATGTTCACCATCCGCCAACACTGTTACCAGCAAAGAAGCAGTTAGGTGTCAGATGCTTGATTGGTATTCCGAAAATGAAGTTGTTGTCGGTGAAGGAGAACTATGCTCTGTTGAACCAACTTACAAGATTGGTCGTATTCCACTTGGACCGAATGCAGCAGCTGCTGTTGTTAAGTTTGTAGCAGATAAGGAAGCATATTGATAGACCATGACCCGCTTTTGGTCATATTTTCTATATGTTTTTATTATAATTATCTATGTTTTGGAGTCTATTAGGTATATTTTCAGGTTCAGGAGCATTTTGTGGTAAAGTGATGATTTAGGTGCCTTTTGGTGCTTAAAGAAGAGTTTTCCAAGATGACTACGAAGATCCGATATAAGAGACACATATCGATCGATACATACCCTGTGTAAACGATCGATGACGCTTCCGTAGAAGTTGAAGTCGAGATCCTCCATCGATCGATGTACGCAATGTACCATCGATCGATACAGAGCGTGATGAGCAAGATATATTTGGCCAACTTGAAGCCCAAGTTCTCACCAAATTACAAGAATGCCCTTACGAGTTTTTAACCTAATTATACTCCCTATTTATACCTATGCCTATGAGCTTTAAGAACCAGGTTTTGAAAGGTTTTTGAACCAAGTTTTGTATTCTATTCTATATTAGCAATAAAAGTATTTTCTTTTCTTATTCTTTTGCTATGAATCTCTTGGCTAAGTCTGAGTAGATTCATATGTTAGATTTGGGGTTCAAATAGTTATGAGGGATTAGCCCCAACTATGGATTGTTGAGTTGTTATATTCATTATCCAAATGAACCCTAATGCTTACTCTAGACTTGCTACCTAGAGTATTGATTTTGGAGTGACTAATCTAATAGTCATCTTCCTAAAATCATTTGGCTAAATCCAGACTCTATTAAGGCACTATGCGATAGCCGGTCTTATAGAAATTCTCGGGTGAACAATAGTTCGATCTGATCTGTACTTAATATCGATCGATACTCTTCTAGGGTATCGATCGAAGACAGCTTATATCGATCGACACTGCGATAGCAACATCGATCAATGCAGTCGGCAATCAGATCAATGGACGAGTCGAACTAGCGACAGCTATAGATTTGTCTAAGGATTGAAGTTCTCATATATTTGCAAGCAATTCGTTAAGACATCAATAGATCTATAATCCTGATTTTCTGAATAGTAACCTTGAATCTAACTATTTTCCTTCATTGTTTTTAAACCAAAACCTATTCTCTTTAGCAACGTACCATTGCTACTTATTTTATTTACTGTTTTAAACCTTTTTCAACCTATCTTAATCACCTAGGATTATATCTTTTGTGTCTCTAGTTCCTTGTGGATTCGATCCCTAAGTACTACGATTGAACCTCTTTTGATGAGAGTAATTCACTCCTTAGGGTAATTTGAGTGATATCACATATATATGAAGGCCTACAACAACTGTCAGCTCCCTTGGCGAAGCTGTGGGAACCAAAGTAGCATGGCCAATTGATAAGCTCATTCTCGACACTATGGACTCACCAACTGTAGACAAGACTGCTGGTTCCTCAGTAAGTTTCTTATCATGTATTCAGCGTATTGGGAAAATTATAACATTAGTAAGTTTATACTTCATTAGGTCATCCACATATATATATATATATATATATTTTTTTTTTTGCATGAATACTTAGGCTACAAATGCATTGGAAGATAGAATTCAGATTGTTGCTCGGACTAATGATGCTAAAGTCGTTGCTGAGGTATATTTGATTTTGACTGATCCGAAGAAGATGGTCAATGATATTAATTTGGGTCCGAATGCTGCAAAAGTGAAGATTGAGACGGTGATTAACAGAGACACTTACTTGTGGAGATCAAGTGAACACATGAACATGATTAGCGATGCCCTGTTTAAGACGATAGCATGGCCAATTTCTAAGATTATACTGTGTGAAGTAGCAGGTCGCTATTTACGTGACATTTTCTTGTAGTGTAAAAGGAGTTTACCGTCATCGGAACAGTTTTTATCAACCCCCCATAGCTTTCCTCGAGCTATCTACTCGAGGAAAAGCCTCGAGCTATTTCCTTGAGGAATACCTACGAGGAGTTGATAAGAACTTTTATGGTGACTGTGCACTCCCTTCAATTATAAATTGTATGTTTTGTATATTTTTTTTTAACAATCAACTTAACAGTTCCTAACAATCCCGCATAGCTTTCCTCGAACTATTTACTCGAGAAAAATCTATGAGGAACTGATTAGGAACTATTCTGATGACTATGTACTTTGTTTTTCTATTTGTTTGTGTGTTTAGAAGAGTGATCAAATGAACTATATATAAGAAATTTTCGAGTTTGGTTGGTAAAGGTGTAACAACGAGTTTACAAAAAAATTACAACAAAATGTTTTACTTGTCATTCACAACTTAATCACATGCTGTTTACTAGAGTTATACAATGAATATTGTTAGGTGAAGTTCACTCCATAAATGTTTTTTTTTGAAAAGTAACTTTAACAGGATTCGTCGGAAACACCACGTAACATTACAAGTAAGTTACGACAAAATTTCTCTTTCCTCGTTCTCTCGTCGTAATTTTACATCTGTCTTACGACCAAATTTATTCCACGTAATTTTACGTGGTCTTTACAATGAACTCAATATTAGTCATAAACTCCACGTAATGTACATGTATGTTTACGACGAATATTTTTCGTCGTAAAGTGTCGTCGTTACAGAAACGTTTTCTTGTAGTGAGGGGATATTGTATACAACATATTATTTTTGGTCTTTTGCTTCCTACTTTCCTAGCATCGAGGTTCATGCAGTAAATAATTATTGTATTCAAATTCGATGAATCTAAATGCTAAAACTGTATTTAAGCAAAAAACAATATATAAAAAATTTCAGTATTTGTACAATGAATATTATATTTATTATAAACCATAATTTTTGTTTCTTATCAACCATAATGCAAGATCAATATTACAAAAAATTTGATTGAAATAACAGACATGTTTCGATAAACACATTGGTTAGTCTCTCGATCTATATACAATGGAATCTCAATAATTATTCATTTCTTATTTTACACCAGTCCTTCCATTTTTTGGGCCATTTCACATCATGGGTTTTTTTACAAGATTCCATTTTGTTTTCTTTTTTTTTTTGAAGCCCAAATAGATGTTGTGGCCCACTGGCCCTCCTCTTCCCTAACATTATGTTGAGTTTCCGGCTAAGAACTCATATTGTCGATTGAAAATTCCTCTATTCTGCTACAAACGGAGAGGAACATTTCTTTTACCAGCCGGCTGTAATGAACAAAACTACCACCATTAAGACACCCTCTTCACTCCTGCACATCACTTCGCTAAAGGAACAAAGAGCTACTGTTTACATCAGGAATCTCGACCCCCAGGTTCCTCTCTCTCTCTCTCTCACCAACTTTAGGTTTCAGATTGATTCTGGAGATTTTGTGTATGTTTCTCAGTTTCTCTTCTCTGTTCATTCTATATATTTGAAGAGTTGATTTGGGAATTGTTAATACAAGCAAGCCACGTAGGTAAGTTGGGCGCTATGGTTCATATGAATAATCTTCTCTATCTAATGTTTTTGGTTATACTTAGAAGAACTGGTCTTCATCTGACATTACACTGCTCTGTTTGTTTTTGGTTTTCATCTGTTAATGGCTATGTTTTCATCTGTCAAGGCTATGGATTCATTAAGTTCTTTAGTGAGTGTGACGATGACTATGCAAGTCTTTCTCTTTTCCAAAAGTGTATATATCTTTGTCTTCACAATAGTAAACCATACCTTCCATGTGCATGCAATTAATGTTCTTAACATGATTAGGCTCATTAGACGTATATCTCATTCTTTCGCAATTTTTTTATGGGAATGAAAACCACTTTATTTTTTTTTTTTTGAATTATACAGAGGTATCCTGGCCCCACATAAGTGGTCCAGACTAGCCACGTGTTGCCACGTGTCGGTCCTCTGTCCCTGGCGATGCCGAAATGTTAATTCCCCAGTGGCCGGGATTCGAACCCAGGTGGCGGTACTCACAGCTGTAAGCCCTTTACCACTAGAACTAGAAGCCCCGGTTAATGAAAACCACTTTAAGCTATGAAACCTAGAAACTCAACATGTTATAGCTGACATGCGAATTGACCGGTATGTTACAGCCTCACAATATTTTACACGTTCATCGGTGAGGTTAGGTTTGCTGTGTGAAGTATTTAATTGTGTTGATTGACCACACTGCAGGGCAACAATCGTTCGCGTTAGTGTATTTGATGGCCTCGCCACCCTACTCCATGACAAATTAGTTCTTTCAGAGGAGCCTGATAAGTTCATACTTATGTTCTTCCTTCTCTTACTTTGTAAACTCTTGTAAGCACAAAGTAACAATACGATAACAGATTACTTTGATAAATGCAAAGTCTCCATACCGATTTAAAATCTGCGATAGGTTCTCGGCTTATACGATTCGTATGGCTGGAATCTAGCATCTCACTCGGAACAATTTCTAAGTTGCCCGGAAGTGCTGACCAAAAATTTGGATTTCTTTTATAGCGCGCTATTTTATCCTAGTCGGATGTATGCGGGCCGATAGGTCGATGCGTTTGTTTAGGACGGCTAGCGTGCTCGACGGGGCCAATAACCGAGCGTTCGTTTTTATAGTCGCGGACGGACTTAAGGGAATAATTTTTCTAGAGAATCTAGGCGAAGTCTCGCCGGTTATTTCCGAAAATATTTTGATCTGCAAGTTTTATAGAAACGATTACGTAGTTGTTACTGCGGAAGCGATTTTCCGGATATTTGGAATTCGTTTTTTGCGTTTTCGATAGTAGCAAAGATTTTTATAATATTCTAACTTTGTCTTTATTAAAAATTTCAAATTTTTTTGATTACAAAGCGAAAGTTTTAAAAATTTGGGAGTATACGAATACTCGTATACTCACCCACTCCCCCCTGTTTTGGAAAGGGGGATAGCTGAACTCGTCTTTAGGCGAGCTGCCTACATATTCCTTCGGAAATCAAGCCATCTCGAAGTTCTGATTGTTTGTGTGAGTATGCTTACTCGGCTATAACAGACTTTTCGATCACTTCAGTTGTCGGATCGATGTCTTTGTCCGTGCTTTTCTCCTCCGGCTGGGTATAAGCGATGGGTGCGGAAATTTTCGGTTTCTCGACCGTTGCTTGCTTTGGATCGTCTTCGTGGGCGGCGGCGTAACCTTTGCCCGTTTTGGTTTCATGATTGCGACCGCCAATTGTCTCAGCTTGTGTTCGGCCAGGAAGCAGGATCGTGATTGTCTTTGGCATCCCCAAATTGGTGTGATTCCCGTGGGAGTCGGGAATTTGATGCCTAAATGATACGTCGATAGAACCGCCTTCATGGAATTTATCCAAGGCGTTCCCATGATCACATTGTAGATGGCCAGGAAATCGACTACCGCGAAGTTGACGATTTCCATCACTTCTTTCGCTGCGAACGGTAGTCGGATCGACCCCAGGGTCATGGACGTCTCGCCGGAGAAACTGGTCAACAGTTTTGGAATTGGCTCGACTTCCGAGAGATCAATTCCCATGCGTGCTAGCGTGTTGCGGAAGATCACGTTGACGGTACTCCCGGTATCGACCAGGATTCGAGCAACTTCTAAATCGCTTATCACTAAGTCGATGACAAGGGGATCGGCGTGAGGTTGGTCGATTCCGCCGGTTTCAGCGTCGTCGAATGAGATTACCCCTTTCGGAGAGTCATCTGTCGGCACCTTCCAACTCGAGCCGGTTTCGGCTTTACGTTGGTAGGATTTGATTGACGAGACGGTGTCGTTGTAATATTGCGATTCACCGATAATCATGTTGATTTTTCGGCGGTTAGCGTCGTTACCCTTCTCGTCTGTGCCTTCGTCCGCGTTTTTCGCCGTCTGGTTCCCCTGCGCCGGAGTTTCCGCTCGCGAGTTCCTGTAGTTTTTCAGGAGGCGGTCTGAGTCGCGGATGAGATCCTTGACGCTGGATATCTCAGAGATTTCTCCCGCTATCAGTTTTTCGGCAAGTCTGGCGCCGAGAACTTTCCAGTTCACGGTAGAGTGTCCACGGGTTTGGTGGAGGTCGCATAAAGTATTCTCATCGTAATTCAATTTTTTTGTCCACGTGTTACCCGTAATTCGTCCTTGCTCCGATCCAGAGTTAATGGCGTAGTTATGCGCCCCTTAGAGATCTTGTCCCTCGTGATGGACGAATTTGTCGTTACGAGAATTCCTCTTTTTCTGCTTCTGCTCGGACGTGTTATCCTTTGCGGACGTTTTCGTCGGTTTATGCTTTTCGGACAGGATTTTTGTCTCCTCCTCGACGGTTATGTAATCAGTAGCCTTATGGAGCGTGTCCTGGATCGTCCGCGGTTTCTCGAGAGTTATCCATTTGCGGAATTTTGATTTGAACCAGAGCGATTTCCTTAACGCGTCGATGGCGGCTTTGTCGCTAATTCCGCTAACCCTAGCCATGACGAGTTTGAATCTACTCATGAAATCGTAGAGAGATTCGTCCTCCTTCTGCGCCAAGCTCCAGAGGTCGGCGTCGGAGGTTTCGGGGTTAATGAACATCGAGTATTGCTTCAGGAATTCCGAAGCGAGTTGGCGGAAACTTTCGATCGAATTTCACCTAAGTTTGGCGAACCATATGAGCGCTGCTCCTTCTAGGTTCTCGACGAAAAGAAGGCAGTAGCCTGTGTCCTTTTCGTGATCCTTGGGTTTGGCTCGTCCCATGGTGATCTGGAAGGCCTGTAGGTGCGCTTTGGGATCAGACATCTCGTCATAAGTCGGCACCTTAAGTTTCCCGGGATCGGGTAGCTTGACCTCAGTGATGCTAGCCGTGAAGGGCGTTTTTCGAGACTCGTACAGTAGCCGATCGATTTTGGGTAGCGTGATGAATCTGAGATTTCACTGCTTTTACCGCTGCGGCCGTTTTAGTGATGTATTTGCGGAGATCGCGAATCTCGGTCAGATTGCCAGCAGTTTTCCGACCTCGTCGGCGTTTGCTGCAAGTAACCGGAGATCGCTCCTCGGCAGTTTTTGTGTAGCGCGTGAAGTCGAGTTCCTCCTCCTCTCCGGTGAGAGAACGCTTGGGAGAAGACTCCGGCGGAAGATTGCGGGTTTTTCTTCTCCTGGGGTGGACGTCAGCGTCTTCGTCAGATGAATCGGCTTGGTCGCTTGTTTCCAGGTTGACCCTTTTGATGCCGTCGCCCTCGGTCTCCTGTTCGTGAGTAGGAGGTTTTTCAGATTCGTTCAGCGTCGCGTCAGGGTTATCTTTTTCGGAATCCTTTTCCGGTAAGTTACCCTGCTCGGTTCTGGGACGATCCGTAGGAGCACCGAAATCGAGCCTCCTTCCGCGGATCTTAGTTGTTCCGTGGGGGCGAATTGCTCTGGTTGTCGTAGTTAGGGTCTCAACCCGTTTTGCGAGCGAACCGATGAGCTTTTCCTGCTCTTCCGATTTTTTGTTAAACTCGGAAAGCATCTTTTCGATGGTCTCGGCGTTAGCGTTTGTAGCTATGGCCGCGGACGCATCTTGTGGTGGTGGTGTTTTATCAATGTTGTCGCGTTCGTTGCGAGTTTGGTTGTCACCAGTCATCGTTTCTTCGTTGGACATGTTGCGGCTTTGGTGTAAGATAGATCCGACCCCCCCCCCTCCTTCTAGCACCAAACTGTGGGAACCGAAATCCACCTACTGTCGATAAATCGTAAATAAGGAACGTTCGGGTAAACCCTAAGTTTCCAGAGGAACCGGCCATCTTCAGAACCGCACAACAATAATTAAGAAAAAGATGAACTTAAAATTAAACAGAGAATGAATAAGATTGAGAGCAAGAAGGTTCTTATTCCGAATCTGTGTAAGAACTGTTACAATGAGAGTAGCCGTAACTCTAGAAGTCTAAGAATGAAAACCCTAGTTGAGACGCAGCTCGCTAACAGAAAACATAATTTTCCTAAATGCTAATTTTGGTGGTGAAAGCTCTGAAAATCGTGTCCCAGCTTCTGCTCTATGCCTCTTGCTTATATACTCCCTCTTAGGCGGTTTTAGTCTTTCCATTTCGCCCGAATTTGAGTTTATCGGGAATCTTCCATTTCTCTTGATCCTTCCTTTTCTCCCGCGGAAATCTTCTATTTATCTTCAAACTTGCCTTTTGTCTTCAAACTTGACATTTATCTTCCTTCTGCGAGTAAACCATCAAAACATTATCATATCTTCGGGTTAGATTTCGTTAACATCGCGAGATGGGTTTTTATCGCGTTTTAGGACCTTTCGGGCCATTTTACGATAAAATCCGTTTTACGACTTTAAACGAGATCGTTTCCTGATCCAATGCTGTTTTTAGTAAATTCCCCGAGTTAATCGCAAAGATTAGCTACGTTCGTTTCTTGGTTATCCGTTGCCATTTTTTACGATTTTCTCGACGTTTTTTATTAAAAACGCGTTTTTTATGATTTTAACGAAAGATATCGAATAAATCGTATAGTTTAGGCAATGTTCGGTGTTTCGTTTAACCGTTGCCATTTTATACGCTTTCCTCGAGTTCTTTCCGAGAAAACAAAGTTTTACGGTTTTTATCGTAAAACTCGAACGATAGGTCGGATCGAGACGAAACGTGAGACATTTTGAACATGGTTCGGAGCACGACCGTGTCAAAGGTCGTAAGCACTGAATCGGGGATACGGGATATCGAGGCTCGGGATGGTCGATTGGACGTACGGCGAACCGAGCCGGACCGGTCTGACTCGCCGGCCGGTGGACTGTCCGGGAATCTTCTAGTTCGCCCAACGGCGAACTAGCCGGGACGAGGCTAGTTTACCGTTGGGCAAACTAGTCGGGACGAGGCTAGTTCGCAGTTGGGCGAACTAGCCGGGACGTGGCTAGTTTGCCCAACGGCGAACTAAGCCGGTCATGGCTTAGTGCGCCGTTGGGCGAACTAAGCCGGCTTGGCGGCGAACTATCCGCGACGAAGCTAGTTCGCGTTTTATGGCGGTTGTGGTTTTTCGCAGTTTTGTAAAACGGTTCTTCGAGTTTTATAAAACGATTCTTTGAGTTTTATAAAACGATTCTTCGAGTTTTATAAAACGATTATTCGAGTTTTATAAAACGATTCTCGAGTTTTATGAAACAATTATCGAATTTAATAAAACGATTCTTTGAGTTTTATAAAACGATTCTTCTTGTTTTATAAAACAATTCTCGAGTTTGATAAAACGATTCTTCGAGTTTTGTAAAACGATTCTTTGAGTTTTATAAAACGATTCTTTTGAGTTTTATAAAAAGATTCTCGAGTTTTATAAAACGATTCTCGATTTTTATAAAACGATTCTTCGAGTTTTATAAAACGATTCTCGAGTTTTATAAAACGATTCTTCGAGTTTTATAAAACGATTCTTTGAGTTTTATAAAACGATTCTTGAGTTTTATAAAACGATTTCTTTTATATTTCTGCGGGGAGTTTTGGCCGATGATTCCATCGTACCGATTTTGACCCCAACACTCACAATATTTTACACGTTAATCGGAGAGCTTAGGTTTGCTGTGTGAAGTCTTTAGTTGTGTTGATTGACCACACTGCAGGCAACAATCGTTCGCGTTAGTGTATTTGATGGCCTTGCTAACCTACTGCATGAAAAATTAGTTCTTTCAGAGGAGCCTGATAAGTTCATACATATGTTCTTCCTTCTCTTACTCTGTAAACTCTTGTAAACACACAGTAACAATACGATAATGCGATCATAGGGAAGGTCTCATGTAGACACTCCACAACAATACTCAGCATCAACTTTCTAAATGAAAAGCAATAAGTATTTATTCAAATTCGTAAACGGATCTGTAACTTCAAAGCCTCTCTTCCAACTCGTGGCTTTGGTTCTCTTCTGTTTCCACCAAACCTTCTCACTCGTCTAGAGGCTTAAACCCTTCTTTTGTATCTACAAACAAAATCTCCTTTCCAGCCTCGTTTCTCTTCAACTCTTCACTCCCATTCTTTCCTTTCTTCCCGAAATACACCCTCTGGAGCGTATCATTACCCTACCCCACGAGACGAAGCTTGTCCTCAAGCGGGAAATAAGGAAACTAGCGAGCAAATTCCCAACCCAACATCCAAGAAGGTTCATGAGCAGGGAGACTCTCCCCCGAAATCAACAACTCCAAGTCTCCATCAGCAATATAACAAGTCTCCAGAATAGACTAAGGGACAAGAATGAATTCACCTTGATCCAAAAAGTAGTTGGTAAAGGCGTAAACTGAAAAGTAGTACCCACCACTGCTTTCAATTGAGAGATGTGAAAAACAGGATGGACACGAGATCCCTCGGGAAGTTTCAAACGATAAGCCACCTTACCAATCTTTTCCAGTATCTCAAACGGTCCATAAAACTTAGCAGAAAGCTTCTGACAAACACGTCGAGTAACTGAATGCTGGCGATAGGGACGAAGCTTTAAAAACACCGAATCTCCCCACTTGAATGTAACATCTCGACGATGTTTATCAGCACACTTCTTCATAGCAATCTGAGCCCGTTCCAGAAATGCTTTCAGCTGAGCTAACATTCGATCACGTTCCACTAATAACCCCTCCAAATCAGAGTTCGAAGTGGAGCCATTCTGAAAACGCAAGAGAGAAGGAGGCTCACGGCCATAGACCACCTTGAAAGGAGTGGTGTGAATAGCAGTGTGATATCATGTATTGTACCAACATTTGGCCCAGCAAAGGAGACAGAACAAGGTCTTAGGATGCGCAGAAGAGAAACATCGCTAATAAGATTTCAGACAACGATTCAACACTTCAGTTTCTCCATCTGTTTGGGGGGGGGGGGTGAAAAGCAGTGCTATACTTCAACTGAGTCCCTGCAAGGCGAAAGCACTCCTTTCAAAATGAACTGAGAAAGACTTTATCACGGTCAGAGACGATAGAAGATGGGAACCCATGCAGTTTTACTACCTTGGAAATGAACTTAGATGCCACTTCCACCGCCGTATACGGATATTTAAGGCCAAAGAAATGACCATACTTGCTGAGATGATCAACAACCACAAATATGACACTGAAACCCCCAAAAGAAGGAAGTCCCTCAATAAAATCCATGCTGATATCTTGCCAGATTTGAGAAGGAATCGGCAGTGGTTGCAAAAGCCCAGCAGGTGTCAGCATGGAGCTTTTATGGGTTTGACAAACCACACATTGAGAAACATAAGTTCGTACCATCTCATGCATGCCCTTCCAATGGAAAGACTGTTGAATACGCTTCAACGTCTTCAGAACACCTGAGTGACCACCAGTGAGGCCATCATGGCATTCCTGATGAATTAAAGAAATGAAGCGAGATGTGTGTGGAATGCGCCGTTTAAACCATAGCTTCCCATCAACGACAGAGTAACCTTTCTTCACAGGAATGAAGCAAGATGTATGGAATGACTAAACGCCGTTTAAACGATAGCTTCCCATCAACGACAGAGTAACCTTTCTTCACAGGTTCTCCGGCCCTTAATCGTTACTTAAGAGTCCTAATGTCATCCGATAACTCAACCTCTGCATAGATATCTTGTAGTTGGATAACATGACAAACAATTAAGGCCAACAGAGAAGAGCTAGCCTCCACGACAGAGTCCTGCATCTGCTGAGAAAGACCATCAGCAGCTTTTTTCGATACCCGGTTTAATCGAGTTAACCAACGTTGATACTCCATAGAAACCTCCCTTTGCTCCAAAAGGAACTTCAGACTCTTTTGATCAGTGTGAACAATGAAACGGTGACCCGACAAGTAGTGCTTCCATTTCAAAGCAGCAAGCACAATTGCCATAAGTTCACGTTCAGAAATGGGTTTCAACCGTTCACGAGGAGTCAAACGTGGCTGAAGTAAGCATTAGGACGTTGCTTATACATCAGAACATCCCCCAGACCAAAACCAGAAGCATCCGTCTCAACAACAAAAGGTTCTTTAAAGTCAAGTAATGTTAAAACAGGAGCTGAGGACATAGCTTTCTTCAGGTGATCGAAGGCAGACTGAGCTTCAGCTGACCAGATAAACCCATCCTTACGCAACAAATCAGTGAGTGGTATAGCCAGAATCCCATTTTGATGGATGTTTGAACCGAGTTCGGTCTTTTCAGTAAGAGAGTGACTGGACTCGTCTGTGGGTTATTTCAAAGGCGTTTTACTATTTATGAGTGGAAGGGTAGTTTTAGTAACAAAATAGTTCGGTTTACAAATGAGGAAATAAGAGGCGAGGCGGCGTCGCTCGAGGAGCTTAGCCGAGTTGTACAAGTCGGAAGAAAATACAAGAGTGAAAACCCTAATTCTAGCCGCCTTGTGAGTGGAAGTGATTTTGGATCCCCCTCTTGTCGTCCTCTCTCTCTCTTTTATAACAGCTCTCGCTTGACCTAGCGAGCTTGTCGCATGTGTGGAGGGCCTTTCACCAAATGGGCCCTGGTCGGCCCGTTAAGGTAAGTACATCGCCTAAGCGTCGTTAACTCGGTTAATCTGGGGGATTATCTGAGTTAAACCCGATTAGTTGCTAATCGACGAAGTGTTACCTCGTTGGGCCGGAGCTAGTGTGGGCCGAGCCCATTCTTCAGTGGGCCTTATAAAGGGGAGTATTCCACCACCTACAGTAAGTCCCCCAGATCCCCTACCAAGTTATGACTTAAGTCGGGGCAGATTTTATCGATCTGGTCCATTGGATAATAGGATCGGTTAGCACGCCACAATGTTCTTCCGAGCGATGGTTTGTCGGGTTTTCTGTTCGGAACCACTTGGTTTCACAACTGTTAAATCGTTAGCTTGGGGCTTGATTTTGGCGGACTTGCTGGCGTTAGCTCGGGTCTTGAGTTCGACATGCTTGATGAGTCGTTAGCTCGGAGCTCGACTTTGGCATGCTTTCAGTCGTTAGCTTGGAACTTGACTTTGACACGTTTGCTGAGTCGTTGGCTTGGAACTTGATTTTGACGTGTTTGCTATGTCGTTGGCTTGGTGAATCCCGAACTTGCCCCTTTGCGCGGGGGATAACACGAACAGTCGCGGGGAGATGGAAGGCTTTTGGGGGTTGAGAGGTCGGAATATGAAAAGTCACGAGCAGATTAAAGGCCCAATTAAGCTTTAGCAGACCTAATTAATGACTATGGGAGTCGTGCCCCTTCTTCTATATATATCCTTGTTCATTTGTTCATCTTCATTTTCTTCGCCGCTACAGGTATTCTCTTCTCTCTCTTCTCTCTACTTTCTCTCTGTATATTGTTGTATGATATATATGTTCCCTACCAGTAAGATGTGTCCGCGACAGAGATTGACACGTGAGGAAAATGGGAAGGATATCGCGACTTCGTCGAGCCCGGCTAGGGACGAGACGACCCACGAACCCCTGGAAGACTTTGGTTTGGAGCATAGGAACGCGCTGATGGATGTAGGTGGTCTTAGCCTTTCTTAGTGACTTTTAATCGTTGATACCGAGAGAGAGCTCAAAGGTGATGGCGTAGGTAACGTCGTTGTAGAGATGCTGGGTGATCATCGAGTCGAGCAACCTCAACAACCATCACGGCCTAGATCGTCAAGAGCGAGTTTCAACCGGTCTCGACGAGTAAACTCCAATAGGTCTCGACGAGAAAGCTCCAACCGGTCTTGATAGGAGGATTCTGATTGATCAGCGTCTGTTTGGTTTGTATCCGATAATGCGAAGCGAGTGAGAGATAAAATTCTCCCCCCAACTCCGACTTGCTACTCGAGAGGCGGGATTTTCAAAAGAGGACCCGTAGTCCCGCGAGAGTTTCTGCGCCCTGCCAAGGTTGCTGGTCAAGAGTGGACGAACACGTTCAAGACGGAGTCAACTATGGAGACAGTTTGCTTATAGCCTGCGACGCGGTTTGGGTGACCTATCTGATTCCGACCGCCAAGCAGCGCCCATGGTCGCTGCCAGTCGGCTATCAGTGTGTATATGAATCTTACTTCGGGGATCATACTAGAATTTGGTTTCCGATCCCCCACCTGGTAACCTCCTACATTTCTCAATGCGATGTGGCCATCAGTCAGATGGTGAACGGTTCATTTCGCATCATGGTTGCACTCATGGTCATGGCGGCTGAGATCGAGATATGCTTGTGCGTTTATGAATTGGAGCAGCTGACGATGGTGTCTCGTTTAAGTCGTGGTCTCTTCTTAGTTAGGATGAGGCAGAACTACAACATTATCACCGGTCACCCAGATAAGAGCCCGGGCTGGCAGCGCCGCTACTTCTTCGTTAAGTCGGACCAAAACGCCTTTGTCGACCCTCCGCGTGACGAGTTTAGGATTTATTGTAACAGTGCAGCCGGTATTTAACTCATCTCGATCAGCCCTAATCTGTGTTTAATCTGACTGTCCTTTTTTACTTGTGCAGATCCTCATCCCAACTTTTACTTGACCGATGCCGCTGTTCCACCGTCGTTTCTTTCCAACGCCCGAGCTTTAGTTGAGTTAGGCCATCGCAAGTGGCCCGATATCAGCGAGGAGAGGATTTAAGGCGCGATAGACCGTATTAACCGAGGTAAGGAGGAGCTCTCTTGACCCTTTGTTTGTCCTTCGTGTAGCATGTTGCTCACGTCGTTGTCTAGACAGGTGACTGGGACAAAGAATTTCGGTACGAAGCCAAGCTAGGGAGAAAAAGATCAAACCTTTTCTCGAAAGAAGAGAAATGAGTAATCAACCAGGCATTTGCGATGAAAGAGCTCCCAGACCTCTCTAAAGCCATCAAGGAGAAGCAAGAAGGCTCGTCCCAAGGCAGTGAGCTAATGAGCATAATTGATGGCTTCGATCTTGGGAGTGGTGCACCGCCGGGGGAGTTTGACCCGCCTTTTGCCGAGAATGCCAGCGCGGTGGCATCTGATCCAGGGAGTGGGAGTCGTCAAAGGCTTCAGGTTGACGAGAATGAAGGCCCTCCTGGTGAAGATAACACAGCCGTGGACGAACCGCCTGTCGATCCCCCGGCTAAGAGGAAGAGAAAGAAGAAGGATAAGTCTAAGTCTGGCAAGGGTGATTTTAGACGGGAGAACGTCCTGCAGTTTTGAGACAGTCCGAACGTGGGTCGTCAAGCTGATGAGTCTGAAAACGCGGGGTATGACCCTGATCTTGGGAATCAGACAGGCAAAGATCCCCCAATGGTGCCGGATGCTGTCCCTTTGGAAGGGTCGAAGAAGAATAAAAAGAAGAAGAAGACTGCTGTCGAGACGGAAGGGCGTGTCTCATCAGACGCAGGTCGTCCAGATGAGGAGACCCGTGCTCAGGATCCAAGGTTGATTCCGACGCTCGGAGAGCTATCCTTCTGTGACGCTTATATCACTCAAATATTTAACCCTAAGGAGTGAATTACTCTCTCAAATATTTAACCCTAAGGAGTGAATTACTCTCTCACAAAGACTCTGGATTACACAACAGATTATTTAGTCTTTGAAATAAGGCAAGACAGCAGGTTTAAAACAATAACTTAGAAGGTGACCAAGCAAATGCTTGATTGGTTGATTTGTTTGTTAAGAGGAAAGAAGGTAGTTAAACTTAGGTATTTTCTCAGGTATGACAAACATGCAAGTTATAAAGGGTTTTTATTATTCATAGTTCTGAATTCAAACTTTTAAGGATTTGAAGAATTAACTCTTACTGGATCTCGGATCAAGAACTATCGTTCGATGACCTTGAGTGAGTATCGATCGATTGTTCAATAGAAATATCGATGACGTTATGCTATATCAGTCGACAAGATGTTTATCTCGTCGAACGATATTGCATCCAGAGAGTTCTAATAACCGGTTTGAAAGGTTCTCTAGTCTTCACTAAATAAACTTAGACTGTAGGTAATTACCAAGCTCTCAGTTATCCAAATTGATCCTAAATTCAGAGGTAAGGGTGATCAATCCTTAACACTAGTATTTATGATGATTAGATTGAGAACTATATTTTAAACACGCTAATAATTGTTACTTCAATGCATGAGTCAACCTTAATGAGTCAACCTTAAACTAGTACAAAACCCTCTTAATATAGCCTAACATGCTGCCAGGGACTTTAGTGTAATTTATTAAAACTATTGTGAAGCAATTAGGACTTCTAATCTTCATTAAATCACTCGGAGGACTTTTGTATCGATCGATATAGAATGTCTTCTATCGATCGATGTGGGTGATCTTTTATCGGTCGATTTCTCTCAATGCACATCGGTCGATATCTTTAACACTTTTTGCTCATATCTTCATAAAGTCTCCATTTTAGCTCCATAATAGCCATTTTACACCAGTGAGAACCTGAACCTGTAAAAGCTCTAAAAAGACACTAGAAGTATCCTTTTGTTTCCAAATATATATATAATCATGGTTGAAAGTGGGTAAAATCCAAGATATATCAACTCCCCCCAGACTTAATCTTTTGCTTGTCCTCAAGCAAATAATAGAACATTGGTCTAGAAAAGGTTTGAAAGGCGGAAGCTCCTATAATTCTAAACTTAGAACCATCACCTCTTTACTTATTGCAAGCCACTTCAGATATCTAACAATCTCTTAAATACATTACACCATATCCTAGCTTAGCAACCAAATTCAACTAGCCAACAACTTAATGATCCTATTTGTCTATCCCCTCAGCCGATCTCATTTATGTATAAAATAAAGGTGTAGGCTTTACCTTGGGAGTATCAATCAAGGAACACTTGGATTTAACTCAAACAAGTCTCAGGCATTCTCATTCTGGTTCCTTTTCTCCCTATATCTCCCTTCTCTGAATCCCCAAATTTCTTTTTCTTTTATATCAATCCCAATGAACAACTAATGTTCATCTTATTGATCTTTCTACTTTTTAAAGTTTTTTCTGACAAAGAGTAGGCGAATAGTGGGGTCATAGGTAATTTACCTCTCCCTCGCTTCCACAATGTGTGATCATTCCTTTGAATTAGAGTAGTTGGGTCATGGGTAATGTACCTCTCCCTCTGCCTCTCGGGAAATCATCTCAATCTTTTATTTTTCTCTATTTGGATGCCAAAGGGTCGAGAGAAAGAAACCAAAATTATTAAGACTTTTACCTTCGAGACTTGCAGGAAGATTCTGATCCCTTGTATACCAAGCCCCAAGACAAGCAATGGATGTCAGGTTAGGTTGGAAATCAGCTTTGGTTCTTCCAGACATTTTCAACAAGTGTTGTCATAGCTGACAGGTGATCCGCTTTAGCATCTCTAGTACCTTCTGTAACTGACAAATCTAAGAGTGGTGCTAAGAAGTGGTTAGGTAACAAGTCGGAATCTATATGATCAATACTTCCTTCTTAGTAAAACATATTTGTTGTTTTTATCTTATTTTATTTTTATTTTTATTTTTAAAAGGGAAATGAAAAATGAAATGAAAATGTTAGTAGATACCCCCCAGACTTAAACAACACTGTCCCCAGTGTTATTTTGTCGAAGAGGAAAGATTAAAAATTAATGTAGCAACAATATTCATGTTAGTATGAAAATCGTACCTCTACCCTTACATATCGATCGATACAAAGCGGTGTACATCGATCGATATAAAGTGCCTTCACCTATTGTGCTGTCAATCATCGAACTCAACATCTATGAGTTATGTATTGCTATGTTAGCTCTGTTAGACATTCTCAAAATACACAAATAGTTAGATAATAAATAATAGCAGGCATAGTCATAAAAAGTACGAATAAAAATCCTACGAGTCGGAAAATAAGAGTAAAAACATAATAGTGCAAGACAAGGGATAGAAATAAGCAAGTGAATCAGTCGTCACTGCTCTTGTCGTCGTCCTCGTCTTCCTGATCAGACTGGTGAGAGGGACCTGCTGCTGATTGGTCACTGGCTGAAGTGTTCGTTCGGCTCGAACAGCGGCATCTCGAGACACGGGACCAGATGGCACGAAGAACATCCAACACTCCTCTCCTGAAGACTCTCTCATCTCCTGCCTCGATTCTGGAGAGATCTGGGAAATGGGGTGCGGCTGGTGTAGACCGAGAGGTACCCGTGCTGCAGACTCCTGTATCACAGCGTAGTGCAGGTGGGTCGAGGACTAGGCTCGGGTCTGGCTGGAACTGAATCCTGTCGAAATTGCCTGCAAAGGCAGTCGTCTCTGGGTGAGGCAGAAGGAACCGGCGTGTACCAGCTGGAGTCTTGAAAGCCCAATGCTGCTGCCTGTCCAACCACTGGCTGTTACGCAGATGATCTGCGTCCAGGTAGGCCCGAGAAGTGTATGCACTGTCCTCGTCAAAGCGGATCCCACAGTACTGGAAGATCGGCGTCAGCAGACTCCCTACTGTCTCCTTCTTCCTTCCTGATCCACCGGAAAAAGGCTTTGTCTTCAGGCTGACTAGGTGCTTAGCGAGACGACACCCAGGTTAGGTGTGGCCATGACGCGCTCGGGGTCCAGGAAGGTCAGATCGACCAGTCCGTCAAGTGCATGGAAAAGAAGTGTCAGCTCGTAGATCCTCACCTTGTTAGGCTCCATCTTGCAAAGCAGAGTGGAGGCAAGGATCCGCATGAAGTACTGGAGTGTCGGGTGGCAGATATCGGTCTGAATCACCAAGGCTGAGCTCCAGGGTCATGTGCCAAAGATCTCCCAGAACGCCTTAACTTCCGGGAAGGCAGAGATAGTACTAAAGGTGGCTGTGGGGTTCCCAAACCCATAAATCGTGCAGAGCTCAGGGACAGGGACGTAGTACCGGATGCCCCTAGAAAGAAAGATAGAACGCCATCACAAGCAACACTCGATGGCTGGTTCTTGTACTCAAAACGAATAGTGGCCATGAACTGCCGGACGAGCGAAGGGTAGAGGTCATAGGATTGGGAGCCCATGGTCCCAAATCCGAACTGAATGAGCATCTCACAAAGATCTTTCTCGATCCCTAGACGTCGGACAGTGGCAGGGTCTATGAAACGCATGGGCGCAACCTTCACATCAAGCCATGCATTGTAGAGCAGGCTGTCGTAGTTGTCCCAAAAGTCATTCACAGGACGGTGCAGGCACTCGGTACTCTTGGCTGTGGCCCGCGGGTTGGGGAAACGCTGGTATATCCGGATGGGTTTCCCATCCTCATGTGGCCAAGGGTTGCACTCATCTTCCCTTTCTGAGGAGGAAGAAGATGATGGGGGGTTTCCTCTGGAGGTGCTAGGTAAGTCGAGTCTCTGCTTTGTTCTCCTCTCTTGGCCTGGATTCATCTGCAAAACGAGAGAAATGGAGAGTGTCAGCAATTTGCTCAGTTGATTGATATCGATTGATGTAAACCGATGTATATCGATTGATATCGAACGATTTCGTGTTTTTCCGAATCTGAGTAGAAGTGCCAATCGATCGACAGGGTGAGACTGATGTCGATCGATATCGTGTCCCGAAACCTGCAAAAATCTCAACAACCCAAATCGCAATTTCATAGTGTAAATCCTAGTTCTAACACTCATAAACCTCTAATCTACCAATCCTAACAACACTAATCGATTAAAAAAGAACCTGTCGACCGATTTCTAGTCAAAATTTGTGTTAAACCATGTTCTCTTTGAAAATCTAAAAATCACAGGATTATACCTTGAAGGATTTCGGATTTGAGAGTGAAACCGAGATAAGAGGGGAGTTTCGAATCGATTGAGGTAAAAAACGCTAAGAATCCGTTAAGAATCGAGAGAGAAAGAGAGGTTTGTGTGTCTTGGGGGTGATTTGCGATTGTGAGGGAGAGAGCGGCGCGTATCGACTTAAAAGGGGTTTGCCCTTGATATGTCCGTATCGATCGATACAGATAGGTGTATATCGATCGATATGACTCGATTAGACTAATATGTTTACTAGTTTTGCTGAAGGTTTAAATAATTAATAATTAAAACTAAAAATCTTAATTCTAAAAGCATGATAAATTAAATCCTAATAGTGGGTTGCCTCCCACTTAGTGCTTATTTTAAGTCGTTTAGCTTGACTTATGTATTTGGTACCCTAGGTGGAGTTAGGCATACCTACCCGAAGGGGTTTATCATTTGGGGGTTTAACCCAATAGATTTTCACTTGTTGGCCATTTACTGTAAATTCTTCTCCTTTCTCATTAATAAGGGTAACGGTTCCATTTGGTGGGACCGCTGTGGCAGTAAAAGGGCCAGACCAATGAGATCGAAGTTTTTCGGGAAATAAAGTCAAACGAGAGTTATATAAGAGAACCTTATCATTCGGGATGAAATGTCGAGAAATAATGTGTTAGTCATGATAAGCTTTGGTTCTCTCTTTATAAAGCTTAGAGTTCTCATAGGCCAGATGTCTTATTTCATCCAGTTCATTAACCTGGATGAATCTCCTTTCTGCAGCTGTCTTTATGTCAAAATTTAACAATTTAGTAGCCCAGGCTGCTTTATACTCTAACTCAACAGGTAAGTGGCAAGATTTGATGTAGAGTAAGTGAAATGGAGTAGTTCCTAGCGGCGTCTTAAAGGCAGTTCGGTAAGCCCAGAGTGCATTATCTAATTTCCTAGACAATCCTTTCTTGTGGCTCCCACAGTCTTTTCTAGAATTTCTTTGATTTGGCTGTTAGAAACTTTGACTTGTCCACTTGTTTGCGGATGGTAAGGTGTTGCAACTCTATGGTGAACTCTGTTCTTTTTGAGTAGATTCTAAAAAAATTTGTTGATGAAATGAGTTCCACCATCGCTTATAACTACACGAGTAACTCCAAATCTTGGGAAAATGATAATCTTGAAATGTTTGATAACGACAGAGGCATCATTTGTGGGCGAGGCTATTGCTTCAACCCATTTGGATACGTAATCGACAGCAACCAGAATGTATCGGTTTCCGTACGAAGTAGGGAAAGGATTCATGAAGTCGATCCCCCAGCAATCGAAGACTTCTACTTCAAGAATGAATTTTTGTTCCATTTCATGTCTTTTGCTGATTTTTCCTTGATGTTGGCATCTGTCACACTTGACGATAAAGGCATGAACGTCGAGGAACATTGTAGGCCACCAAAATCCAGCTTGGAGAATTTTTGAAACCGTTTTAAAGGTTGCAAAATGTCCAGCGTATTCGGATCCATGGCAATGATAAATGATATCTGAAATCTCAATTTCAGCTACGCATCGTCGAAATATGCCGTCGGTGCATTGTTTGTAAAGGTAAGGTTTATCCCAATGATACCTCCTTACTTCTCTGCAAAACTTCTTTTTGTCGTAGTTTTTAGGTTCTTCAGGTTCGACGTTCGCGGCAAGATAGTTCGCTATGTCAGCGTACCAAGGTCTTTCGCTAAATCGCTTTTCCAAAGCGTGCGTTTCGTGCGCAATATCTCCATTCTGGGAGATGTTATGTTTATCTGCGAGTGTTTGGCATGACACAGTCGCGGTCGTATCGACCGTGATCTTAAATGTGATGTTTCGTAAGTTAATATTTTCGTTTCCATCGATCGACATGGTATCACTAGTATCGATCGATTCAACTGATTGTCCATCGATCGATGTCGGGTCTCCGAAGTCAATGCTTTCAGTATCAACGGCTGATGCAAGTTCAGATGAGAGTTGTATCTGGCCGATGAGTGATGAATCTGTGAAGTACATATTTTCAGTTGGTATGAAATCATTAATAGGGACTTCTTCGTCTATTCTTATCCGGGAAAGATGATCTGCGATACCATTTTCTACTCCCCTCTTATCCTTTATTTCCATATCGAATTCTTGGAGAAGGATTATCCATCGGATAAGGCGCGGTTTCGCATCTTTCTTTTGCATTAGATATTTAATAGCTGCATGATCAGTGTGAACAATGACTTTCGAGCCCACTAGATAGTTACAGAATTTCTCGAAAGCGTATACTGCTGCAAGTAGTTCTTTCTCAGTTGTTCCATAGTTTCTCTGAGCGTCGTCCAGAGTTTGGCTGGCGTAATAGATATCATGTAGCTTATTCTCTTTCTGTTCCCCTAAAATCGCTCCTACAGAGAAATCGCTCGCATCGCACATTATTTCGAATGGAATGCTCCAGTCAGGTGCTTGTACGACGGGGGCAGTTATCAGTGCTTTCTTGATCTTTTCAAATGCTTGTTGGGAGTCCGGTGTGAAATCAAATTTAGTGTCCTTACAAAGGAGGGTAGTCAGGGGTCTGGCTATCTTGCTGAAATCCTCTATAAATCTCCTATAAAATCCTGCATGTCCTAGAAAGCTTCTGATGTCCCTTATGCTAGCTGGGGGTTGTAGACTCGTCATCACTTCTATCTTTGCTCTGTCTACTTCAATTCCAGCTGCGGACACTTTGTGTCCGAGTACGATTCCGTCATTAACCATGAAATGGCACTTTTCCCAGTTTAGGACCAGATTCTTTTCCTCACATCTCTCCAAAACCTTGCATAGGTTGTCGAAACAATCTTTAAAACTTGATCCATAAACTGAGAAGTCATCCATGAATACTTCCATGAAGTTTTCTATCATATCAGTAAAGATTGACATCATGCAGCGTTGGAAAGTAGCTGGGGCGTTACACAGACCAAAGGGCATCCTCCGATATGCGAAGGTTCCATAGGCGCATGTGAATGTCTTCTTTTCTCGATCATCCAGATGTATCGGGATTTGGAAAAATCCGGAATATCCATCAAGAAAGCAATAGTAGTGGTGATTTTTAATCTTTCCAACATCTGGTCAATAAAAGGCAGAGGAAAGTGATCTTTCCGGGTTGCGGAATTCAGTTTCCTATAATCGATACACATGCGGTGTCCGGCTACAGTCCTTATTGGGATAAGTTCATCTTTTTCGTTCTTGACGACTGTAATACCTCCCTTCTTTGGTACTACGTGGACCGGACTCACCCAATTGCTATCAGAAATTGGATAGATTATCTCTGCATCAAGCAGTTTAATGATTTCCTTCTTTACGACTTCCTAGAGATTTGGGTTTAGTCGTCTCTGATGTTCTACAGATTATTTGGATTCGTCCTCCAGATGAATCCCGTGCATACAAAGGCCTGGAGATATGCATGGGATGTCATCTAAATAGTATCCAAGTGCTTTCCTATGCTTGCGAAGTTGGTTCACTAATAGAGCAAGTTCCCCATTAGTGAGATTTGCGTTAACTATCACTGGATAGGAATCGTCCATAAGAAAAGCATACTTAAGTCCAGCGGGTAACGGCTTAAGCTCCACTTTTGGTTCTTTTTCCTTTGTGAAATTTCCAATTGACGGCAGGTGTCAATCGATATCGCTATTAAGATATCGATCGATATCGATCTCTGATTCATCGTCGCCTTTGGTTCTGATACCTAAGGATCCATGACTAGTCTCTATAAGACGATCGCACTCGTCTGCTTTGCTATCTATGCTGAAAAATTCGTTCCGAGCAGATACAATCGCATCTTTCAAATGATCATCCGAGAACAATTTCTCAAAAGATTCTTGGGTCAGTTCGTCAATCTCATCTACATAAGACTATTGTTTGTCTATCAAAGGAAGTGTGTTGACCTTCTGCATATCAAATCTCATAGGGATGTTGCCTATGTTAAGATATATTTGTCCTTCCTTGACATCGATAATAGCGTTTGCAGTAGGAAAGAATTGTCTACCTAATAGAATCGGATCTCTCGGTTCATTCTTGTAATGTAGCACAACAAAATCTGTTGGGACAGTGCATCCGTCGATTTTTACTGGTACATCTTCAAGTACACCTTCCAGAATCCTAACAGATCTATCGGCGAGAACTAGTTGGATGTAAGCCGGTGTAAATTTGGTGTACCCAAGGAATGTTGCAACGGAGTGCGGCATTAAATTCACGCTAGAGCCTAGATCACATAGTGTTCTCGGAAATAGCTGGTCTCGAATTGTGCATTTGAGAACGAAACTACCAGTATCAGGTCTCTTTTCTGGGGTTTGAATTATGGCGCTAGCTTATGCAGAAACCATCATTACACTGCGTTTCTCTGTTGAAAAACTCTTGGCTGTCATTCCTTTGACATATTGTCTTATGGTTGGAAAAATTCTAAGGGCGTCAATAAGTGGTATCTCTACTTTAACTCGTTCGAAGGCTCGTCTACAGATTTCTTTATCCATGTTGCGCCTAGTATTAGACTTGGGAGAGTAGGGAGGTAAAGTGTTGTACACCCGTTCTATAGTTGGTCCAGTGGGTGTTGGACTCTATTTCGAATTTGTGGGTGTTTGTCGATCGATATCGGTGTCTTCGTATCGATCGACATCGACAATTTCCTCTTCATCGAGAATGCTTTCCGGCTCCTCAGTTTTCTTAGAATTTTTATTATTTTCTTTGTTCTAGAGATTTCTTAATTTCATCAATCTGAAAATCGTACCTGGATCTATCTTCTCTTTCTTTATCTTTATTTTCATAAGATTTACCCATTGCTATGTTTTCAATCAGACGATTTTCTTCTTCAGAGTTCCTGGAGCTAAAATTTCCGTTACTCGCATTATCTAGCGTGATCTGGTAATCCAGCTCGAGGCCTCCGTAAAAAAATTTAAGGAGTTCTGGTTCAGAATAACCATGGTGGGTACAATCTCGCTGGTGATTCTTAAATCTAGTCCAAGCATTTCTGAAAGATTCTCGTGGGCCTTGAAGGAATGTGGAGAGTTTGTATCTCGCGTCCCAATATCGAGTCTCATCGAAAAATTGGTTAATGAAAGCAGTGCGAATATCTTTCCACCAGGTTAAAGATCCCGCTGGTATTTGATTTAACCAATTTATGGCTTCCCTCCCTAAGGAGAAGGGGAACAGTCTACAACGATTATTATCGTCGAGTGCCAGTTCTTCTAGATAATCAATGTGCTCGTGGCGGTGCTCTGAGGCAGATCCACAGAAGGGATTTTTTGTACCAGATAGATGTAGTCAAGATGAAGCGTAGACTTATTTGCTTCATCCTCTGGTAACTTAATAGCTGACCTATTGGAATAGGTCTTAATGGGGTCTAAGTAGTCTTGCAGTTTTTTTGCATCTCTAGTTGAAGATGGATAACATTTGACAGGGATTGCAGTCCTCTGTTTAACTCTAATTTTTTTTTGTTTCATTGCATAACTGACCTAATGGTTCGTTTTGGACTACTTCCTCATTAACTAGGTTGGTAAGTAAATACTTACCTGCTTCCGGCTGGGTTACATCGATCGATGTTGGTTGGATTATGTCGATCGATTCTTCGGTCAACAAATCGCTCGATCTGTGCGTTACGTCATCAGTCGATGCTTGGCCGAAATCTGTCTTTTCCATCTTGAGTTCCCTGTGATAACAGAGAAAGAGGAAAAATAATTAAGTAAACAAAAATAAAATCTAGACTATATTCTAAACTAAATCTGATGGTAATAAGAAAGAGTCCCCAGCAACGGCGCCTAATTTGATATCACTCAAATATTTAACCCTAAGGAGTGAATTACTCTGTCAAATAAGAGGTTCAGTTGTAGTATTTAGGGATCGAATCCACAGAGACTCTGGATTACACGACATATTATTTAGTCTTTGAAATAAAGCTAGACAGCAGGTTTAAAACAATAACTTAGAAGGTGACCAAGCAATTGCTCGATTGGTTGATTTGTTTGTTAAGAGAAAAGAATGTAGTTAAACTTAGGTATTTTCTCAGGTATGACAAACATGCAAGTTATAAAGGGTTTTTATTATTTATAGTTCTGAATTCAAACTTTTAAGGATTTGAAGAATTAACTCTTACAGGATCTCGGATCAAGAACTATCGTTCGATGACCTTGAGTGAGTATCGTTCGATTGTTCGATATAAATAACGATCGATGACGTTATGCTATATCGGTCGACAAGACGATGACCCTAATAAGGTTTGAAAGGTTCTCTACTCTTCACTAAATAAATTTAGACTGTAGGTAATTGCCAAGCTCTCACTTATCCAAATTGATCCTAAAATCAGAGGTAAGGGTGATCAATCCTTAACACTAGTATTTATGATGATAGGATTGAGAACTATATTTTAAACACCCTAATAATGGTTACTTCAATGCATGAGTCAACCCTAATGAGAAACCTAAATCTAACAAGAGAGACTACTCAAACATATTTATGAGAGACAAAGTCATAATGGTTTGAATAATCCTTTACAATAATAATAGCAAGAGAAACAGTAAAAATAAGTAAAGCAAGGGACTTCAAGATCTTCTCTGGATTTGTAGTTCAGATATCTCTCTCAATTCCTAAGCTCTTCTCAAAGTATGGCTAGATGCTTCTCCCAAAATTAGGTCTAAAGGTCTCTGGAGAAGTCTGCATAAACTAGTACAAAACCCTCATAATATATCCTAACAGGCGGCCATGGACTTAAGTCCCACATCGATCGATATAGAATGTCTTCTATCGATCGATGTGAGTGATCTTTTATTGGCCCATTGCTCTCAATGCACATCGGTCGATATCTTTAACACGTTTTGCTCATATCTTCACAAAGTCTCCATTTTAGCTCCATAATAGCCATTTAACACCAGTGAGTACCTGAACTTGTAAAAGCTCTAAAAAGACTCTAGAAGTATCCTTTTGTTTCCAATTATATATATACAATTCATGGTTGAAAGTGGGTAAAATCCATGATATATCATACGCTTACTTGGAGGTTGCGCGGCTAAAAGAGGCCGTAAGCTTTTCCTCATTTTCCCTTAAAAGTCGCTATCTCAATTTGTTTTTTGTATGATCTGACTGACGGGTTCCCTGCTCTTAGGCCGATGATGGTGTCAACTCGCTGGTCAGTATGTACGAAGCCGAGCTTAAGGCGACATACATTAGCCTCGGTGAGGCTCAAGACAGACTCCCAAAGGAGAAGGCTGAGCTTGAGCTAAAGATGGCTGATGCCGTCAAAGCGGGAGAAGTCGAAGCTAGGCATTTGAGAGGATCTCAAGTTCTTGTGGTTACTCGCGAGCGAGCAAGGGTTACCGAGAGATGATTAAGAAAGTGAATGCTCGCTTCGAGCGGATCAAGGCCCGCGAGGCAAAGTTGGAGGCGTACGATGAGGATCGATGTCTTTGGAGCCAAGCTTTTGGGATCCGGAAATTCTTGGAGATGCTTCAGGAAGAAGGGGAAGCGATCCCTCACAAGAAAATTGACTCCTTCCTTGAAGAAGAGAAGATTCAGAAGGCGGAGGCTGAAAGGCTTTATTCTGGATCACCCGATCAGGGGAATTATTCCTTGTCTCCGCTTGTACTTAGGTCGAGATATGTCAACGAGATGAGTCTCTCCTACATCGTTGCTAGCTATGACAGACCTCCACACGCTGACTTTGACCCGAACGGGTTGAATTTCGACCAACTCGATCCTGAGGCTAGTGCTCGGCTGCGCTCTCCTGCTCGTTCAAATCGAATAGTGCAAGTCTCTGACACGACTGGGGAGCACGACAAGTCGGATCTTGATGGTTCTGGCAAGAGCGGAGAAAGTCCATTTGAAAGCGACAAGGCAAGAGTAACGAGAAGGACTTGGAGGGGCGTCTGTGCACGGGTCGTCAAGCCTCGTTAACCAATGCTTCTAGGGAGTGAGAGACGGATACTCACGATGGCGGTGATGATGTCCAGGTGTACAAAGAGTAATCACCTTGTAGTAATGAATATCATCTCTCTTTTGTTCGCTCCGTATGTGGAGTTGCTATCGGCTTTATTTCTGTAATCGTTCGAAGACTTAAGACTTTTTGCTGTTTGCCTCAGGGGCTTTATCTTTGAACAAAATCTTAGGTCGGCCGATCCCTGCTCTAGGAATTATCGCAAAACCGAACGGAGCTCACCGAATATGCTTGATAAGGGCGTTTTCGACAAACGTGGTCCCTTCTTATACTGGGAAGCTGGGATGTAGGCATCATGATGGTGTTTTTCTTGAGTTATAGCTTGACCGGTTAAGGCTGCCTACGTACCTCGGAAGAGGATCAAGCCATCCGTATTTCTTTTTTGACGAGCAAAAGTGAACATTGTTAATTCATCTGCTCGGCGAGTAAAAGTGGCTGAAGAGCGCATTTACTCTGGGTTTTTTTTGGGTTCTAGCTGTACCAGTTAAGGTTGCCTACGTACCCGGAGGATCAAGCCATTCGTAGTTCGGTTTGCCGAGTAGACGACCGTGAAGGAGCCTACTCGGAGAGCTAGAGTGACTGGGAGTCCCTAGCTCGGGTTTTTTTTTAATATATGGAACAAAGCGAGATTTTGCTTATGCGGTATACTAATGTCTGAGATGCATTGAGTTCCAAGTGGTAGACGCCGAGCTTAACGACTTTGATGATCTTGTATGGGCCTTCCCAATTGGCGCCGAGTTTTCCTGCGTTTGGTTTCTTCGTGTTGTCGAAGACTTTGCGCAAAACTAAGTCCCCCATTTCCAATGGTCGGGATCGAACCCTTTTGTTGTAGTAGTTTTTGATCTGGTGTTGATATTTCTGGATGTGAAGTAAAGCTTGGTCGTGCCTCTTCTCGATAGCATCGAGAGCGTCGAGCAGCATCTCACTGTTAAGCTCGACGTGCTCCGGCATCCTCGATCGTCGCTTGTGACCTTTACTTCGGCTGGTGTCATGGCTTCGACTCCGTAAGCGAGAGAGCACGGCGTTACTTTGGTCGCGCCTTGGGGCGTCGTTCGGTGCGAACAAAGGACTCCATCTAGTTCGTCTGCCCAGGAACCCTTCTTCAAATCGAGTCTTTTTTTTATCCCATCGATGATTGTCTTGTTTGAGGACTGGGCTTGGCCATTGCTTTGCGGGTAACGGGGAGTAGACATGTTTAGACGGGTTCTCCACTTGTTTCAAAATTTGCGAAAATTCTGCGCAATGAACTGAGAGCCGTTGCCCGTGACAATCTCGTGAGGTAGTCCATGGCGACAAATGATGTTCTTCCAGACGAACTTCTGGACTTCTTTCATGGTGATCGACGCGTAAGACTCGGCTTCGATTCACTTCGTGAAATAATAGGTAAGTACCAAGATGTAGCGCTTCTTCCGAGATTGAGGCATTGGCCCGATGATATCCATCGCCCATCACATGAACGGGCAGTGGATCGTCGAGGCGTGCCTCTGACATTTGTCACATTTCCGCGCGAATTCCTCGCAGTCGGTAATCATGGTTGGCCAGTAAAAACTTAAGTTCTTTACTGTCAGAGCGAGAGCTCGCCCGCTTTAATGGTTGCCTCCGGTTCCTTCGTGCGTCTCGGCCATGACGAGGTATGTTTCTTCGCCATGGATGCATTGGAGGAGGACTTTGTTCGCCGTCCATCTGTGGAGTGTGCCGTTGGTGACAACGTAGTTCAAGCTTCGCGCCTTGAGTAATCGCGTCTTCCACTTTTCCTCGGGGAGCTTTCTGTGTGTTAGGAAGTCTATCAGATTGGTCCTCCAGTCGGGCGCTGTTTCATTGGATTTCGCAATCGCAAGGACGTGCGTCGCCTCAGCTTGCGGTTCCTCGACGGTCATGTCAATGCTCGGTCTATCTATCTGATGGATGGGAATCGTTCTTTGCACTTGGTCCTTGAGTTTGATTCCTAGAGCTACATACGTTCTCTCCACGTGGAACTTTTAGGAGTTCAAAGAACTCGAATCCTTTGACAAGGTCTTGGACTACCTTCAGGTACGCATTCATTCGTTTGTTTCAAGTATCGTAGTCTCCACTGAATTGGCTTGTGACGAGCTGGGAGTCACAGGAAGCACTTAATTGTTTTGGTTTAACGGCTTTTGCTAGGCGCAACCCGGCAATAAGCGATTCGTAATCGGCTTCGTTGTTTGAGGCGGCGAAGACCAGTCGGAATGACTGTCTGATCAGTTCGCCAGTTGGAGACTGCAGTTTGTTTGTTGACGAGCCGTCGACGTGCAAAATCCAATTGCTGTTTGGCATGATTAGATTTTACGCGAGCTCTGGCGGAAACTCGATCATGAAGTCGGCTAGGACTTGCGACTTGAGGGCTGTACGATTTTGAAAGACGATGTCGTGCTCGCTGATTTCGATTGCCCATCTGGACAAGCGTCCTGATTGATTGGTGTTCTGCATGACGGTGCGGAGGGATGATCGGTCAGTACTTTGATTGTATGCGACTGGAAGTATGGTCGTAGTTTCCTTGCTGCTGTGATGACTGCCAGAGCCATCTTCTCGAACGTCGGGTAGCGTGTCTCAGGGTCCGTCATGTGCTTGCTGGTGTAAAATATTGGTTTTTTCTCGCCTCAGTCATCCTTGACGAGTACACTGCTGACCGCAATTGGTGAGACGGCGATGTACATGTAGAGCGTGTCCCCGGGTTTGGGCTTAGCTAAAGCTGGCAGAGTGTGGGAACCGAAATTCACCTACTGTCAAGAAATCGTAAATAAGGGAATTTAGAGTAAACCTTAATTTCCCAAAGGACCCGGCTATCTGCGGAACCGCACAAGAACAATTAAGACAACGACGAATGCGTTTGCGTAAGAACGGTTACAACGAGAGTAGCCTTAGCTGCGTGAGCCGTCGGCGATATTCCTAACCCTAGCAATCTTAAGACTAAACCCTAGTTGAGACGCAGCTCGATAACAAAAACGGAAATATTCCTAAAAGCTAAGTTTGGTGGCGAAAGCTCTGAAAACTCGTTCCTTGCTTCTGTCCTCTGCCTCTTGCTTAAATACTCCCTTCCTAGGCGGTTTAGTCTTTCCATTTCGCCCATATTCGAGTTTATCGAGAATCTTCCATTTATCTCAATCTTTCCTTTTTTTCGCGGAAATCTTTTATTTATCTTCAAACTTGACATTTATCTTCAAATTTGAGATTTATCTTCTTTCTATGAGTAAATCTTCAAAACGTCGTCGTATCTTCGGGTTAGACTTTGTCAAAGTCACAAGATAGACTTTTACCGCGTTTTAGGTCTTTTCGGGCCATTTTGCGATAAAACCATTTTACGACTTTATGAGAGATCGTTTCCTGATGCGATGCCATTTTTAAATAAGTTTCTCGAGTTAATCGTAAAGTTTGGCAATGTTCGATTTTTCGGTTAATCGTTGCTGCTTTCTACGATTCTCTCGAAGTTTTATTAAAAACGTGCTTTTATGTTTTCTCACGAAAAATCTCGAGTAAATCATATAGTTTAGGCAATGTTCGGTGTTTCCTTTAACCATTGCCGTTTTATAAGATTTCCTTGAGTTCTTTTGAGAAAACAAGACTTTACGGTTTTTATCGTAAAACTTAAACGATAGGACGGATTGAGACGAAACGAGAGACAATTCGAACATGGTTCAAAACATGGTCGTGCCAAAGGACGTACGCCCTGAATCGAGGACGTGGGAGATCGAGGCTCGGGATAATTAGCTTGACGTACGACGAACCGAACCGAACCAGTTCAGCTCGCCATACGGCGAGCTATACGGGACGCGAATAACTCGCCATACGGCGAGCTAGTCTTGGTCGAGATAGCTCGCCGTACTGCGAGCTAGTTTGGCCGAACTACCTCGCGGTTTACGGCGGATGCGGTTTTTCGCGGTTTTGTGCCTAACACGGAGGATCGTGTAATCGGCGTTTGTTTCGTTCTTTCGAGATAATGATTTCCGAGTTTTCCGCAGATTTCCTTTGTTCGGAAACTTATTAGAATTTTATAAAACGTCTACTCGAGTCTTATAAAACGACTTCCCGAGTTTTATAAAATGACTTCTCGAGTTTTATAAAACGACTTCTCGGATTTTATAAAACGGCTTCTCGAGTTTTATAAAATGATTTCTCTAGTTTTATAAAATGACTTCTCAGATTTTATAAAACGGCTTCTCGAGTTTTATAAAACAGCTTGGCGAGTTTTATAAAACGTATTTAGTATTTTTCACAGAAAGTTTTGGCTATTGATTCCGTCGTATCGATTTTGACCCCAACAGTTAGCCCCCCCCAGCTCGTATGAATCGTGGAGTTCTTGCGAGTGGTTTTAGCTTGTTTGGCAAGTTTGGTAGAATTAGGCGGAACTTAAATGGCCAAAAATCTAAAGGTTAATAGTAAAAATTTTCCTTATAAGTACATGGAGTAAATTTTCAAATTTTTTACTCATTCTCTTCCACAACTTATCTAAACCTCAAGAAGTTTTCTCTCTTCTTCTTCCTTTGGGTATCTTCATAGTTGCCAAGCATGTTTTCGAAAAGAAGAACTCGTTCCTCGACCAGTTCTGATCGCCGCAGTTCCGAAGAAATGAATTCTCAACCTAAGACCGCAGTTCCGAAGGAGGAAAACTTGTTTCCATTAGTCGACCCGAAGGACCATGAGGCGTATTAGGAGGCGGGTCGAGTTCTGCTAGACGCGGGACCTGGGTCCCATCTTCGTTTGCCCGGATGATAGGTGATCTCCAAATTATAATCTGCTAACAACTCAATCCATCTGCGCTGCCTCAAGTTCAAGTCCGTCTGAGTAAAGATATATTTCAAACTTGTGATCCGTGAAAATCTTCACCTTCTCACCATGTAAATATGATCTCCAAATCTTCAGCGCAAATACAACTGCTGCTAACTCCATATCATGCGTGGGATAGTTAACCTCGTGAGGCCTCAACTAACGCGATGCATAAGCAATAACTTATTTCTCCTGCATCAACACACATCCCAACCCTCTACCCGACGCATCAGTGTAAACCTCATATGGTTGTCCTGGCCTCGGAAGTACCAACACTGGTGTCTGTGTCAGTTGTCGCTTCAACTCCGTGAAACTTTTCGAGCAATCATCTGTCCAATCAAACTTGACGTCTTTTCCCGTTAGTCTTGTCATCGGCTTTGCAATGCTGGCAAAATCCTTAACAAACTTCCCGTAGTATCCAGCCAAACCGAGAAAACTGCGAATCTCCGTAGCATTCCTAGGTGTTGGCCACTCTGAAATAGCAGTAATTTTCTCCGGATCTACTGTAACTCTAGCTTCTGAAACCATGTGACCAAGAAACCCAATCTCCCTCTGCCAGAAGCTGCACTTACTCAACTTAGCAAATAGCTGATGTTCTCTAAGCTTCCTCAACACAATCCGTAAGTGCTCAACATACTCTTCTCTACTCCGAGAATAAACCAAGATATCATCGATGAAGACGGTCACACACTTATCCAAATGCTCTCGAAACACATCATTCATAAGCTTCATGAATGCCGCAGGTGCGTTCGTCAACCCAAATGGCATCACTACAAACTCATAATGCTCATAACGTGTACGGAAAGCCGTCTTCTTCACATCCCCATCAGCTATCGCGATATGGTGATATCCTGATGCCAAGTCAATCTTAGAAAACCATAAAGCTCCTTGCAACTGGTCCAACAACTCATCGATACGCGGAAGTGGGTACTTATTCTTGATGGTGACTTTGTTCAACCCTCTGTAATGGATACAAAGCCTGAAACTCCCATCTTTCTTCTTCACAAATAATACCGGGGCTCCCCATGGTGAAGTACTCGGCCTGATAAATCCCTTATTCCAATAACTCCTCCAACTGCTTCTTCAACTCAGCCATCTCTGCTGGTGCTAACCGATATGGAGCTCGTGAAACCGGTGCTGCTCCTGGTTCCACCTCGATAGTAAGAACGTCACTTCTAGCTGGTGGTGGCCCTTTCAAAGCCTCAAAAACATCCTGGAACTCAGCAACCACTGGAATACCATGCAACTCTTATTGACCATCATCCTTAACAATCGAAATGGTTGCTAAAAACCCTTCAGATCCCCTCTCCAGCAACTCTTCTGCGCGCAACACGGAAATGACAGAAACTCCTTGGTATGTCTGAATCCCCTGGAAAAAGATCTCTCCTTTGGGTCTAGGAATCTTAACTCTTGCCTTCGGGCAATCCAACACGACTAGATGGCGCGACAACCAATCCATCCCAAGTATGACATCGTATAAACTCATCTCCAACTCCGTCAAATCTCCGAGTAAGTCAACTCCTCCAAGCATAACTGGTACATCTCGATGAACACCAACTGCTCCCAACTTCTCTATGCCGGCGGTCTGAATCTGCTTAGCTTTTGGCTCAAAAACACCTCGGAAGGTCCAAGACTCGACCAAATGTGGACTCACAAAACTGTGAGAAGCCCTCGTGTCGAACAAAGTGTGAGCTGGCTCACCTCCAACCAAAACCGATCCTACACAGAATTTACTAAATACACATAAAAACCACGAATCAAAATTATTCAATTACAACGAACATGATGAATATACATACCCGCTATCGGCTCTGCTCCTTGCGGGTCTCCTGTAGCAAACACACGTGGAGCAATGGTAGGACGCTTCGCTGGTGGTGGAAGCGCTGCATTGCCCCTCCTTGGACAATCTCTGATCATGTGACCCGGCTGGTTACAACCATAACAGTTCCTAGTCCCCGCTACTGGTGCTTCTGGTGCTACTGGTGGTGCTGCCACCGTGGGTGCTGCTCACTGAGCTCCCAATGGCCTACTCAAACAGTTCCTGGCTATGTGTCCCATCTTTCCACAAGTGTGGCACCGGACTCTCGACTGATCCCAAGTCCTCCTCTGTGGCTGTGACATACTCCCCGTCTTAGGCTGAGCACTCTTAGAGAACTTCTGCTCCTCTACCAAACATTTCTACTGAGTAGCAGCCTTCTCTACCAAATCCTCCAAACTGGTGTTAGACACCACACTGCACCTACCACGAAGTTCCACTCGCATCCCATCCTAGAACCTCCTGATCAGATCCTCCTCATCCATAGTGTTAGCGAAGAACATGCGTAGGCGGCGAAACTCGTACTCATACTCTCGGACAGTCCTAGTACCCTGCCTCAAATGCTCAAACTCATTCTTCTTCTGGTGCAAGGTCTCCCTGGGAAAATACTTCTTATCGAATGCACGGAGGAAATCATCATAGGTCTGATTGACCCCACGCATAAGTTTCACTCCATCCCACCATACTAAGGCATCTCCACGCAAATACAACTCGGCGATATTGAGGCGGAGTCGGTGCGGGCACTTGATGATATCCAGACAGATATCCAGCCTATGCTTCTAATTATAAGCATCTTCCGCACCAACTGCACCCAAGAAAGGCTCCAATTTCACATATTTCATTTTCCCCATCATCTTCATAAGTGTCTCATCACACTCAACAACCTGATCCGGGACGACGGGTGGTGGTGGTGGTGGAAACTGAAATCCCTTTGGAACCTGCTGCGCGGGAATCTGGTGATCCTGCTGAACCTAAATCGGTGGAGCCTGCTGCACATGAATCTGTGGACAATGCTGTACCTGAACCTGAGGACCATGCGGAATCTGTGGACCCTCCTGAACTGCAGCCATCTGTCTAGCAACCTTCTGTGCTGCTACCCTTGCAGCTTCCTGAGCGGCATGTCTAGCTGCCTCTTGGGCAACCTGCTGAACTGCTTCTTGAGAAGCTTGTCTAGCTGCATCCTGCACCATCTGCCTCAAAGCGTCCTGATCAACTGGTGGGGGTGGAGGTGGAGGCTGCGGAACTGCGGGCTGCTCATGCTCATCTCCAGCCTCTCTAGCAGCTCTAGTAGTCTGAGTACGAACAACTCTTGGTCACGGCGGCATATGAAAGGGGAACAAGCGGGTTAACTTCTATTGAACACTAGTTCAAGAGGGTTAAAGAAGTGATACCGGACATAATGGTGCTATTGATTTTTATTTTGAAAATTCCCATATCCCAAAAATACTTTCAAAATCGTGTAAAACCGAAGCAAAACCGAATTAAAATCTGAGTTAAAAAATCCAGGTCTCCATGAATCGCCATCCTGGGTTGGAGCCGGGACGGAACCACACTCTGATACCAAAAATGTGACACCCGAATTCTCGAAAATATTATAAATAAAATAAGCAAATAATAATAACATAAGTCTTCATTACCAAATACCGAAAAGTCATCATCCAGGTCGGAAATCCACAATACGACATAATATCCGAAATATAAATAACGACATAAACTGAAAGTGTGAAAATACGAAACAGCATATGCGATAAAAGTCCAAAGGCTTATAAGCCCAATAACGATAAAATACAATGAAATGTGATAGGATATGATAGAATCCCAAAAGCCCAAATAGCACCGGTCCGATAGAATATCTCCTGCTCGTCGGTCTCACGTGCAAGGGGGAAAAGAAAGGACGGGTGAGCAACAGGGGAGTCGCTCAGTGAGGAATGGGGTGCTAAACCTCAAACCACTGACTTTGTACATAGCACTACGACTATGTAGGCCTACCTCTAGCATGAATCCAACACGATGATAGAACACCATACAGAACACACGATGCAAATCTAGTACACTAGTCAACTACCAACTATCACCCATGCGCTCATATAGTACATAGCTACTCCATGCACCGCGCATCTCCTTATAAGGATATACATACCCGCTGTGTCGCTAGTACAGTCTATCTTTGTACCCCTGCACTACCACCCGCTGCGTCGCTAGTACAATTGTCTCTATACCCCCGCACAAAACCCGCGGCGTCGCTGGTACCTCACTGTACCCCCGCCCAATACCCACTGCGGCGCTAGCTCAGACGTCTCTGGGCGCCCGCACAAAACCCGCGGCGTCGCTAGTCCAGACATCTCTGACCCCCGCCCACATCACATAGTCCCTACTATGTAACTATATATATACATATATATATATAACAATGCTCAGCGTCAATCATTTCACACAATCGTTGAATCCTCTATTATCCTAGTTCCATTTTAACCATCAAAAATAAAATAAACAAGCAAGACTCGATTCACAGAGACGGAACATGTTTCAAATCTAGACTTTTCATAATAGCAGTACTAAACTTGTTCGGGGTTTAAACGGAGTAGTCCTCACCTTAGCAATGAATAGAAGTGATGTCTATGAACTCCTGATGCTGAAATAGACTCCAAAACTGAAATCAGATCAAAAAATCGAGTCAGAACCGCTTTCGAACGGTTTAAAACGGGTTTCGGATGGATTAGACTAAAAAGTCAACTCGCGGGTCAAAGTCAACCCGGTCAACCCTTGACCAGAAATCAATTGACTAAACAAATAGGTTTGACCTTAACCGATTTCGAATTGAATTGAACCAAATTCCAATCGATTTCAATCCGGTTACACTTAACCAAAATCAATTACTTTAATTAATCGGTTTAACCTTAACCGATCTCTAATTGATTTTAACCGCCGTTTTAACTAACCAAACAATAACCGAAACTAACCAGCCTAAACTGGTTGACCGAGTCAACCCAGCCGAGTTGACCAAGTCGCCGGCGAGTCATCGGTCCGGCGAGAAGGGCGGCGGCTTACCGGCGGTCACCGGCGGTGGACGGACGGCGGAGGTGCGGCGGCGGACGGACGGCGGCCGGCTGCGGTGGCTCCGGCGAGGACGCGGTGGCGCTTGGACTTCATGCGCGAGCGGCGTCTCAACTTCGTCGGGCGCGTGACGGCTTGTACGGGGTCGGATCGCGGCGTTTTTGGGGTCTACGGCTTCTTCTCGACGATTAGAACACGGTGATAGCCTTGCATGCACGAGATTCTCAACGGTTAGGAAGTTATGGTATATTTACTAAACGGATCAAAACTAACTCGAAAATGGTTGTGGTTTCCGGTGGTTACCTAGGCTAGGGGTCGGTGGTGACGAGCTCAGTGTGATCTTCGCGTGTGGTAGCTCCGGCGACGAGTTCTGGTGGCTCAGCCTCTACATGCAAACATCAATCTCTCACTTAAACTCTTTTTCTTCTCTAACTTTCTCTAACTCTTTTTTTTTTCTTTTCTTGGTTGCATGTGAAGAAAACAAAGCTGGAGAATTTTGTATATAAAGGAAGTACCTTGGGCTTCTGCGACTGGGCCTTCGTCCTGGGCCAAAAATGATGGGCTTGGAGGTGGGTCATGACAAAAAGGTTCTCAAAAAAGAATCATATCAAGGCATTTAATTTATGTCACAGAGGTAGGTACTTATCACAATTTTTCCAACAATTGCTAGACGAAGCGTGCTGGCTTTCAGGCTTCTGTTGCTCCAGACAAAGAACCTGAATGATATATGTCCGTAAGAGACCATTCTTCAAGATATCCCATCGACAATTTAACATATACACGAGCGAGATTGTTAGTACTTATACCAAAAGGAACAACCATACTATTCTTTTTTTTTATGCATCACCAAATTGGGATGTAATACTGAGGTTTTCATTTCAAAATAAATATAAAAAAATCATGTTTCCTTATCAAAAGTGTTGTGGGATAATTCTATATAAGCAAGAAAATATGCATACCAACTTCTAGAGGTAGATATGACAACTTTACCTACCATACATAATAAGTACCTAACTAGAGTTCAGATTCATTCTGCAATCATTAAGTTGTATCCAAAACTTTCTTTTCTTACTACAGCAAGAAGGAATCACTATGCCAAAATTCCAGAGAATATCTGTGTCTGTTCTCAAAAAAAAAAAAAAAAAGAAATAAATCCTAATAATTAAGACATTGGCCCTTTTAAGGTGTTATCGGTTTGTATATTTTAATAGATTTAAAAATACAAACTAAATAGTGTTAGTGGTTATATGATTTTAAAATCTATATGTAAATCTAGTGTTATTGGTTATATATATGATTTTAAAATAGATTTCAAAATCAAAGGGTTGCTTAAGTATTTGATTCAAAACTATATTTCAATGGATCTGTAAGTGTTTTAATGCTTAAAATACAAAGAAACAAATACCAAGGTGAACCTTGTTATTTTGCTTGCATTTGTAATATCGTTTCTTTTCAAGTTCTATGAGCATTACAATATATTTCTTGTTCACGAAGACATGAACTACACCCTCTACAGCTACAACCTCGTCTTAACACAGTAGGTTCTTTCCATCCAACTTCCTCATGACTTCCTGAATAGAAGGATAAAAGCTGTACGTATAATTTACATGTCAAGTAAAGTTGTCAAGTGTAGCCTTTTCTTTTAAAATATCAATGATTTCATCTTTCTAAGAATTTGAAATGATAATCAACAATTTTCTGAATTGTAAAAATTTAAATCTCCTAGATAAAATACAAAAATGAGAATAAACAGGCTCAAAGTACAATTATGACTATATATTTCAGGGTTACTATGTCACTTGACTAATTTTCTCAAAGTCATCTCTGTACAAATGTGTATTGCCAGAACTGGAAAGCACTTCAAGCACATAATTGCCAACCTCAAGCACTGCATAAGAAGGAACAAATACAAACCCCATAAGAAAGAGATCATACACAGCACTGCATAAGAAGGAACAAATACAAACCCCATAAGAAAGAGATCATACACAGCAACAGAATAGGAATACAAGAGAATTAAAAAAACGAAAAAACAAAAACAACTGATCAGCTACACTAGCAAAACAACAAACACTATTATCTCAATCTTGACATTTCTTTTCTCTCATCTTTTGTAAATCTATTTGGTTGATTTATAATAATAATCTATTTATTTTATTCTGAAATTTATCTGAATTCTTATAAATTATGTTCATTTGATTTTGAAATCAGTGGATTTATCAAAAAAATTCAAGGCAATTTTGCCAAATATGACTAACAACTTGATTTCAAATGCAAAAGTAAACTCAAAGTTGAATCAAATGCAAAATTAATCTAAAAGACTATTTAAATTACAACCATTCCCTTGTGAACAAACAAAAAATTGATTTTTTTTTTTTTTTTACGTTTCTAATTCCCGCAAGTCTTCTGTCCAGACGACTTTCCAATAGACTTGAAAGTTGTCTAGTATAGTTCTTCTTAAAAATAATTTGAAAATTTTGTAAAAAAATATTTTGATAAGTGAAAAATTGAAATCATGTAATTAACATATGTTGTAAGAGAATTAAGATATAATAAAAGTTAATTGTGTTCAACATAAATGAGTGAAATTTGAGCCAGACGACTTAAATATAAGTATTTCAGCTGGAAGACTTGCTAGATGACTTAATTATATGTCTCTGGAAAGTCTTCCAGACTTATAATTAAAATGTTATACTGGATGGTTGTGTGTTTGAGATGGTTGTATTTGATTGTTTTGAAAACAAAAAAGAATGGATATTCTAGAACTCCCGCGTAGGATACATACATTAGGGGAAGAGCCCCCCGAAATGAATCGCATTTCGTATCATACGGATTATTCGAAGTTGCATACTGCTTTAAGGAATGCTCTTCATGATGACGAATATGAAGAGCTGAAGGAGTCAAAGCTGGGAGTTTTCATCAAGTTCAAAGAGCTGGGATTTGCTGGGGCTTCAAGGCTGGTTCACTACATGCTCGGTTTCAAGCTCGCCATAAACAAGAAGTATGAGCTGTGGAGTCTCGTTGGTCAACAATTTGTGAGGTTTTCACTTTTAGAGTTTTGAAAACCTCACTGGTCTAAACTGCGAGTACATCGAGGATCTTGAGAGACCGAATAGTGTTGTTACGAAGGAGTTGCCTTCTTTTTGTTACACAAGAGTTGGCTTCTTTCTAGGAGATGTTGAGAGTTCATGTCGAAGCTGGGCCATCTACTCAGCAGATAATAGCAGCATTTGAGAGATGCGAAGGGTGGTCTCGGGATGATCGCAAGCAGCTCGAGTACCTTGCCAGCTTCACTGGATACATAGAAGGGAGAAAGTATTCAACCCCTACACGGGTTAGTCTGGCAAGGCTAGTGATGGAGTTAGAACGGTTTGAGAATTATCCATGTGGGAGAGTCGGTTTAAGGTTCTGATGAACTCTTTGAAGGGCAAAGATATTACAGGTTGTTACACTGTTGATGGGTTTATACAAGCTCTCCAGATCTGGGTGTACACAGCTCTGCCGGAATCGGGTGATAATTATGGTAATCCCATACCAAACAGACCGTCTCCACCGATACTGGCTTACATGGGTGGCAAAGGACGCATATGATTTAAAGATGCTATCTGCAGACATGTATTTACTTCAATCCAAAAGACTTCACAAGAACCTTATAATTAAATCGTCTGGAAAGTCTTCCAACTGGACGACTTAGTAGAAGACTTATAATTAAATCGTCTGGAAAGTCTTCCAGCTGGATGACTTAGTAGAAGACTTATAATTAAGTCGTCTGTGAATACTATCCAGACTACTTAATTATAAGTCTTCTACTAAGTCTTCTAGCTGGAAGAATTTTCAGACGACTTAATTATAAGTCTTCTACTAAGTCGTCTAGCTGGAAGACTTTCCAGACGACTTAATTATAAGTCGTCTGCGAAGTCTTCTCTTTCTATCTTTCTTAATCCGTCAAATTTCTAAGTTCATTTGTACTATTTACTGTAGACTACGGTGATCAAATTTCTTCAGAAGGACATTGGTGAAATTTTTCCACAATGGGACTCTGATGTTGAGAATATAACTAAAGTCATGTTTAATCAGAGACCATGGAAGTGGACCATGGATTGCTGGGAAGTCATCGGTACTTGGGTCAATACAAAGCCAGCGGTTGTGATTCCAAATAAAGAGATAGTTGTGGTGAACTACAACAACACTCATTGGATTGCTATGTGGATATCGATCCCTAAGAGGCGCATAGTCGTCTGGGACAACATTTCTTCCTATATTTCCCAAGAAAAACTCGATGTGATAATGGAGCCTTTTCTCTATGGTCCCTTATCTGCTTGTTGAGTGTGCTTCCTCAATCGAAAAACGTGCCCAATACACCTTGGAGTCATTCACAAATGAGAGACCGACCAATATATCTCAGGCCCGATCTGGTGATTGTGGCATGTACGCTCTAAAGTACATTGAAGGTCAAGCTCTAGGGATGCCATTTAATCAAAAATACTTTTCTAAGGCCAACATGAAGGCTGTGAGGGATAAGATGGCGGTGGATATATTTAAAGAGCTTCCTGGCCAGCATGAGAAAGAAAATGTGGACAATGATGAAACCTGGCAATGTATGAGGGGTGATAAACATGCTACGTTAGATTATTTTGTATAATAGATTAGGCTGATTTATGTATTTGAACTTGATTATTTTGGTGTGCTGATGTATGATAGATTAGGCTACGTTAGCAAGGTCAGGATAGGATGAAGTTTTTTTGTAACCTATCTTCTGCACAGAAGACTTCGCAGAATACTTATAGTTAAGTCGTATGAAATGTTGGACGACTTAACTATAAGTCGTCTGGAAAATCTTCTGTGCAGTGACCTTTTGGAACCTTTCGGATAATATAAAGGGCCAAGACCTTCTTAAATTTGTTTGGTAGTGCAATTTGACAAAGAAGTTGACACATATAAGTTCATTAACACAAATTCTTAATACATAGATTTGATAAGGACTTTTAGATCCTAGATCAAAGTAGTATAAAGGATGTCAAATCCAATTCTAAGTCATCTTGAAGCATGAGAATATAAGCTAATGCTTAAGCTACATGCAATCAATTTAGTGAAGTGATATGATTCAAGAACTATACTAAAAGCAATAAAGGAATAAGCTTTCTTTCAATAAAAGACAATAAGATCCATGGGGTTAGGTATTTGAGTTTGGGTGATCAAGTTTCAATCTAAAGGTGGCAAGCTTTCAATCAAAATGTATCCTTAGGTCTAAACTACCTAACTAAGCAAGTTCTAGATCTAGACAAATGCTCATTTGCTTAACTTAAGCAAACACAAAGGTCAGTGGTTTAAATAATACAATCATTAAGAATAGGTTTAATAATAATCTTAGATACAAAGCTCATTGGCTTAGAAGTCTTAGATCTGAGTAAAGTTGATTCAGTCATTTCAACATACACATTGTGAGCACAAAATGACTAAGGATCTAGATTAGAGAGGCCAACAATAATCTAGCACTAAGATTACTCAACAAGCAAGGAAACAGTTAGATCTAACACTAAACACCTTAGATCTACACTTAATCACCCTAATCAACCTAACCCATGAATCTAAGATGAATCTACTCACTAATCACCATTTTAACCTTAAGTTCATGATGCAAGACTAATCATGTTAAGAAGATGAGATAAGCTCAAATTACTCAAAGAAAGAAAGATAGATTACTAGAGTCAAGCTTTCCTCCAAGTATCAATGTGTTTAGAGAGAAAAAAAGATATCCCCTAAAATTAGTATTTATAATAGCTTAAAACCTGAACCGGGTCGACCAAAAAAATCCGAGTTTGACCCGTAAAATAAATAGATAAGTTCGTCTCGCTGGCGACCGCGGACAGAGGTAGCCCGTGAAATCCTCAGGGAATGTCAAGAAGATGGGAGCGCACTGGTCGAAATCTTCGGACTGCTTTAGGCCGCTTATGTCGTCCGCACTGCTTGCCCGCGGGATGGTCCGTCTATCTCAACTTCTCGGGAAAGAATCCGTGGACGGGTTTCACCCGCGGCCGTCATCCGTGGTTCATAACTCCACATTGGCCTCTCGGGAAGAATTATGCGGCATGGCATTTTCCCCGCCTATCTACCCACGCCCGGTCCTTGCTTGCCATCTTCATCGATCCTTGATCTATTGGCTTGTAAGATCTTGCTTGGTACTTGCCATTTCTCTTGTCTAAACTATTTAATCTTCAACTTGAGCTTCTCCATACCTGAAACACACAAATACAATAAAATGCAACCTAAAAAAACCTAAATGCTAGTCTAAATGATCAATATATACACAAAATGATGGTTAAGATCATGCAAATATACAAGATTTCAAGATTCATAACACAACTTCTTAATACATAGATTCATAAACCCATGACGACTAACTTGAAGGTCTTCTGGAAGAATAAACCCATGACGACTAACTTTAAGGTCTTCTGGATGACTTATTTGAAGGTTTTCTGGAAGACTAAACACTTGACGACTATCTTGAAGGTCTTCTGGAAGACTAAACACTGAACGACTAACTTTAAGATCGTCTGAACGACTTACTTGAAGGTCTTCTCGAAACTAAACACTAGACGACTAACTTGAAAGTCTTATGGAAGAATAAACCCTGGACGACTAACTTAAAGGTCGTCTAGACGACTTACTAGAAGGTCGTCCACGTCATTTCTTACATTGTGTTTTCATATGGCCATTTTCTCTGCAGTTTGAGCATCTATAAACTTGTGTTGCTTCCGGGGTTTACGTCCTCTCATCCTAGATAGCTCCAACCAAGATTGCCATCTTGATTTCTCCAGTCTCCCCAGACCACGCTTTATATCGGGATGGAAACATGTGTGTTCTTCAACTTGTTCTCCAACATAAGGATATATATTCTCTGAGTATCCAGCAAACAAATAATCCTTTGAGTACACTGGACATACATGTGTGGAGATTTTCAAACAAGCATGTGTTCCAGCACCTATAGCATGAGAGTACGGTATATTCTCCACTTCATAGATACCACAATCACACTTTCCATGTTCCATATCAACCACAAATTCCATTTTGCCTCCTTTCACAAAGAATCGCCATCCATCAATTGGTTGGGCTCTCATCGTATTCGTTATCTCCAATCGAACAGCAAACAAATACTCAACACCCCGACTATGTTGGTTTGGGAGACTCAAATAATCTTCTCTCCTTTTCTAAAAACACATTCCTGGCTTCTCCCTTATGAACTCCAATAGGAACTGAATCGGAAATCCTCTATCTCACTTCAGTGTATATGTCCCCCTGACAATAAACCCTTGACCATAGGCTGAAGTCGGAATTCGCCAAATATGTTTCAAGGTCCGGGTTTGCAGTTCGTATCTTAGCCATGTACCGGTCAAAATCTGAAACTGTATGAGCATAAGCATCACCTTTCACCAAGTACAAGAGATGTTGTCCTTTATACTTTTTGACAATATTAATTATCTTGAAGGTGATAATAACATATTCCTTGGGTTGTCCAAGAAAACACCACACACACGTTTAATGGCCGGGTGCCGGTCGGAGACTATCACCAGAGGCTGCTCATCAGATACACAACTAGCCAATTTTTTGAAAAAACATTCCCAAGAAGGTACATCTTCAACATCTACGATCCCAAAAGCCAATGGAAATATCTGAAAATTCCCATCTTGTGCATCTGCAACTAACATAACACCTCCGTACTTCCTACTTAGGTGACTCATATCCAACACAATGACTCTTCTCTAATATTTAAAACCTTTGATAGAAGCTCCAAACGAGAAAAATAGATACTTAAATCTATTGATATAATCAAGTTCAATAGCCGTGATAGAATCGAGATTTGCTAAGGAGATTTGCTCAAGATATGATGGCAGACGCGAATACCCATCTTTTGCTGATACCTCACCAATTTTGTGCATATAACAGTGCTCTGTATGAAGTGGTGTAATCAAGCGTCATGCCAAACATGTTCTTCTCTGCATCAGTGATATGCCGCGGAGTCAACCCATCAATGATTCCAACACGATCAATGAAAAGCCTACCAACATACTTCGGAGTACAGTATCTCCGCTGAGCGATTTAGTCTCCCACTGAGCATGTATGTGTTTCCACATACTTTGTTACCCAAAACGTGTTTGTCCCATGTTTCACACTCGCTTTAATCTTCCATCCACAACCACTAACCCGACATCTTGCCACAAGGATAGTTTTTGTTGACTTGTATATTATGAAGGAGAACCTACTCCTCGTTGCTGTCAACCGCAGCTCTGAAAACAATGCATCCTTACTAACAAAATTCTGGTTGACATAGATAATGTTACCATTCAATCTTCCTCCTTCAATAGCATGTCTTTTTGAAATCTTCAAAACACATATCATAATTTTCTTCCTCATCTTCATCTTTAACATTTCCATAAACACCGTAATCCTCACCATTCTCGTCCGCTTCAGCAACAATAGAGATATCAGCATCTTCCTCCTATCATGATTTTCATCTTCAACCAAATCATCATCATCATCTTCAAAACATTCATCAGCTTCACCAGCTTCATCTCTTCTTCCCTTTCTTCTGAAACCGTTTCCACCTTCCTACGACTTGATACACAAAGCCCTATTCCATGCGATGGTTAATTGTGATGAAGGTTTTACCAGCTCGCCCAATGGGGAGTTGGACACGATTCTCGGGATCCTAAGCCTGATCCTATTCCAATCTCGATCATACAGCTTTTCGTTTCGTCTCAGTCAGACTTTTCATTGAGATTCTACCACGAAAACAAGTCAACTCGACGAATCGAGATCACCCAAACCAAGCTGGCTTAGCTCGCCGAACGTAGAGCTAAACCAAGCGTCTTAGCTCGCCAACCGTAGAGTTAAACCAAGCGTCTTAGCTCGCCGAACGTAGAGCTACACCAAGCGTCCTCACCGAACGTAGAGCTAAATCAAACGTCTTAGCTCGCCGAACGTAGAGCCAAACCAAGCTGGCTTAGCTCGCCAAATGTAGAGCTAAACCAAGCGTCTTAGCTCGCCGAACATAGAGTTAAACCAAGCGTCTTAGCTCGCCGAACATAGATCTAAACCAAATGTCTTAGCTCGCCAAACGTAGAGCTAAACAAAGCTAGCTTAGCTCGCAGAATGTAGAGCTAAACATAACGTCTTAGCTCGCCGAACGTAGAGCTAAACCAAGCTGGCTTAGCTCGCCGAACGTAGAGCTAAGCCAAGCGTCCTAGCTCACCAAACGTAGAGCTAAACCAAGCGTCTTAGCTCGCCGAATGTAGAGCTAAACCAAGCGTCTTAACTCGCCGGACGTAGAGCTAAGCCAAACGTCTTACCTCGCCGAACGTAGAGCTAAACAGAGCTGGCTTAGCTCACCAAACGTAGAGCTAAACCAAACATCTTAGCTCGCCGAACGTCGAGCTGAACCAAGCGCCTAGCTCGCCCAAGAGGCACTGACTTTGCCCCAAGAGTTCTTACCATCCAGATCGCCACACGGCGAGCTGAAAGGGTTCACCCGACTCGCCCTACGTCGAGCTGGACCAATCCTCGAGTTTCTCTATTGAGTCTTGATCGCGTTGATTCTCGTTTCGTCTCAATAGGAATTTCCATCGGGATTTTACAATAAAACCGCAAAGAATTGTTTCTTCGTATAAGTTCGAATCAATCGTTTAAAACGGCAACGGTTGACTTAACACCAAAGTTGCCTAAATTATACGAGAGATCTGAAATCTCTAAACGCAATCCGGTTTTACGAAACTCTGCCATGCTAAGTCAAAAACATCCAATCATAAACACGTGATTGTTTTTTCGATATACAAAGCGCACCTAGTCGGTTAAATAAAACCAGCAGTACGAAGAAACGAGAACATAAACTCGGACGTTGAAATCCATTCCTCACTCCGAAACTCTCGTTGGTATTTCGTCGAAGACCGATTCATACGAAAGTTAGTCAAAGGACGAAGAATGAAGAATAGGCGGTTCCAAATCATCAATGAAACTAAGGTATGTCCGATTTAAAAATTTTATTAGACTTCTAATTTCTCGTAGATAAGAAACAAAAACGTCTTGTAAACTGCCGTGAAACCTAGAGAACTTAGAATTTAGAGGATATTCTAGCATGCTAGGTCGTAAGAACTTTTGTCTATCTCGATTTGTTGTTCTCTAACCATTCATGCATAATTCACAAACCGATCCAATCTCTCGTACAGCCGAGAAACGATAGCCACACATTCGAATGTACTCATTTCCTAAAAGAAAGAAGGAGCTAGAGACACTCACGTCGTCTTAAAACCGACTCGCTCCTAGAATTTTTTGTAAATCAGACATACTCCAAGTCATCACCGATCCACCATGGTCTTTAATCGACCCGGATTGTCAATCATCCCAATCCTTCAAAGGAAACTCGTTTTTCTTCTTTCACCGAACATTTTTCCTTGCATCAAGAAAACGCTTTCTATACAGAAAAATCTCGCAAAAAAGAAGCGGAAAAATATTCTGCGACGCCTCGTCGAAATCATCCCAAAAGAAAACGACAATCTAAAAACCGTCTAAGCGCTAAAGACTGATCCAAACCGTCTGAGAAATAATCTCGAGGACTATACAGCACCTCTCGTCGCAATCATGCGGCTAGAAAATCTCTGCGAAACTTCAGAGTGAAACTCGATGATTTGCCGAAGTCATAAAGATCTTCTCGAACTTGATAAAACAAGTTTCCTATAAGAATCGAAAAATTTTACGAGAAATCTTTAGGCGTCAAAACATTGATATTATTTTCCATTGAATCAAGTGAGTCACAAAATAAAATCAAGAACATTTGCGGCAAAAAGAAAAATCGAGAGCACACGGCAGAAATAGAGAACGCGTCCTCCCTCCTCGCCGACTGATCCTATTGCTGGTCATGTGACTCATTCCCCCCGAGAAACCCGCTAAAACATTTTGCGACTGGATCTCGCTGAAATAACTTTTGGTAAAACTCCGCGAGTGACTCCGAAAAAACCATCACCGAAGAATCAAAAACTAAGAAGAAAGGTTTCTCGAAAAATCTGCGGAAACATTGTTAACCCAAAATGCGTCGTGCCGATTTACTAAATTTATTGCCCGTTACTTACGTGAGAAATCCTTCGTATAATCAGGATCATGTCACAACGAAGTAACTTTCGAAAGTAAACGTAACAGGTTTTTCGAAAAGTACTTTCCTTATAGCAAAAACCAAGCTATACGATCCGGCACTGAGCGAACAATCTAAACTTTGCTCCCTCGCGCCACGATCTGAAAGATCCCACTCTTTACCACTTCGGTTCTCGAGCATCCGCCCTCATTCCTCCCGGTTACGTCCGAGAATGAAACTACCCCGTGAACAACTCCGCACAGACTCTGCATCGAGCTTCTTAGGCTCCGTCCCCTTTGGATAAAAAGAAACAACTTCCATAGGAACAAAGGAAATTTTATTCAAAACTTTCATCGTATAAATCAAACCTACAACAGAAAAACGTTTTCTGTAACCACGGGTATACTTGGCATATCAAGCTCGACAAACGCTTCGTGGCTATTGTCCGATCACGCTTCATTTCAATGCAAAGTTTACAAACCGACTCGACCTTATCGATAGCACGAAAGTGTCGTGGTCTACTCCTCTACCAAATACAACCTTCACGCGAGCCAATACATTCGACGGATAATGCAAACTTGTCAAAAATCGGCTAAGTTATGTATTCTCACGATTCACACTATTTCCGAAGCAAGTTGCCTACAAAATCCGATGTGTAAGAAAACGCTCGTAATAGAGCTCCTGAAGCCGTACGAATCTTGGAAGGTCAACACTTCACAAAGTACCGTAACGAAAAACGCTTCCTTACGAGGGAACAACTTACGCGACCTCTCGGTCCTAATTGCTCTAGCACAAATCATAAAACTACCTAACATCCAAACAAGAATGTAAGTTTTAATTGCGAATATCCGCAGACGAACCAAAGTGTTCCTGCAAAGCAGGGTTAAGACAAAAACCCCGCAACGCCGCGAAACATCTTCTAGCCCACAAACGTTTCAAACACAAAACGCGGCATATAAAATAAAAACCAGCTTTCAGCACTGCGAGACGTCGCAGACGCCCGGAGAATAGTTTTTCGATACAAATACCTTCCTCGATAAAGTCATTTTCTTGGAAGGCCTAACAGTCCATCCGTGACTATAAAAATATGCAAAACTTCTTAACATACGTATCCTTCGTGAAGGCCAAAACAACGTAAACATATATCACCTAAAAAGTTTGTTGCTGATCACAACAAACTCGCAACAGTCCACAACAAACTCGCAACAGTCCTAAACAAACTTAAGTTATCTCGCAGAGATAGCTCTAGAACACCCGACACAAGGGTAATAGCTCTATAATAGAAATCCAAACATTTTGTCAGCACTTCCGGGCAACATAGAAATTGTTCCCGGTGATTTGCTCGGTTCCAACCAGACGAATCGTATAAGCCGAGAACCTATCGCGGATTCTAAATTGGTATGAAATCAGGTTCAAATCGCAACAGGCAAAACGAAAGCCGACTAGTCATCGCATAGCCTCAATCCAAAAGTAAACCTAGGTCTTGCCCTAAACCCAGTGTGGGAGTCGATTTCACCCTACTGTCAAATAAATCGTAAAAAAGAAAACTTCGGGAAAACCCTAAATTTCCAGAGGAACCGGCTATCTGCGAGAACCGCACAACGAAAAATAAGAAAACGATAACTTAGAATTTGAATGAGAATAAACGAAATAGAGAGCAAAGAGGTTCTTATTCCGAATCTGCGTAGAACTGGTACAAAAGAGTAGCTGAAAAGCTTAAGAATCAAAACCCTAATTGAGACGCAGCTCGCTAACAGAAAAACGGAAAGATTCCTAAATGCTAGTTTTGGTGGTGAGAGCTATGAATTTCGTGTCTCTTGCTTCTGCCCTAGACCTCCTCTTTATATACTCCTTGCCTTGGCTATCCGATCTTTCCATTTCCCCCAGATTTGACTAAATCAAGAATTTTCCATTCTTCTCGATCCTTCCTTTTCTTCTGCGGAAATCTTCTATTTCTCTTCAAACCTTCCTTTTATCTTTAAACTTGACTTTTATTTCCTTCTGCGAGTAAACCGTCAAAACGTTACCAAATCCACGGGTTTGATTCCATTGAAATCGCGAGATGGGTTTTTTATCGCGTTCTAGGTCCTTCCGGGCCGTTTTACGATAAAAACCGTTTTCCGACTTTTTACGGGATCGTTTCCTGATCTGACATCGTTTTTTAATAAATTTCTCGAGTTAATCGCAAGGTTTTACGATTTACTCGACTTTTTTTTAAAAAACATGTTTACGACTTACTCGACGTTTTTTATTAAAAAGCGCGTTTTTATGATTTTAACGAGAAATCTCGAATAAATCGTATAGTTTAGGCAATGTTCGGTGTTTCGTTTAACCGTTGCCGTTTTATACGATTTCCTCGAGTTCTTTCCGAGAAAACAAAGTTCTACGGTTTTATCGTAAAACTCGAACGGTAAGTCGGATCGAGATGGAACGGGAGATATTTCGGCTGTGGTTTAGAATGTGACCTTGTCGAAAGACGTAAGTTTCGAATCGAGAATGCGGGAAATCGAGACGCGGAGTGTCCGGGAGTCTCTAGTTCGCCCATCGGCGAACTAGTCGGGCATGTCCTGGTTTGCCCATCGGCGAACTAAGCCGGGCCGGCTTAGTTCGCCGATGGGCGAACTAGTTGATCACTTCCTAGTTCGCCCAGCGGCGAACTAAGCCGGGCCGGCTTAGTTCGCCGATGGGCGAACTAGAGAATGCTTCTTAGTTCGCGTTTTACGGCTTTTTCGGTTTTTTGCGGTTTCGTAAAACGATTCTCGAGTTTTATAAAACGATCTTCGGATTTCATAAAACGATCTTTAAGTTTTATAAAACGATCTTCGAGTTTTATAAAACGATCTTCGAGTTTTATAAAATGATTCTCGAGTTTTATAAAACGATTTCTCGAGTTTTATAAAACGATCTCTCGAGTTTTATAAAACGATCTTCGAGTTTTATAAAACGATCTTCGAGTTTTATAAAACGATCTTCGAGTTTTATAAAAATGATTCTTGAGTTTTATAAAACGATTTCTCGAGTTTGATAAAACGATTTCTCGAGTTTTATAAAGCGATTTCTCGAGTTTTATAAAACGATCTTCGAGCTTTATAAAACGATTCTCGAGTTTTATAAACCGATTTCTCGAGTTTTATAAAACGATTTCTCGAGTTTTATAAAACGATTTCTCGAGTTTTATAAAACGATTTCTCGAGTTTTATAAAACGATTTCTCGAGTTTTATAAAACGATTTCTCGAGTTTTATAAAACGATTTCTCGAGTTTTATAAAGCGATTTCTTGAGTTTTATAAAGCGATTTTTCAAGTTTTATAAAACGATCTTCGAGCTTTATAAAACGATTTCTCGAGTTTTATAAAACGATCTCTCGAGTTTTATAAAGCGATTTCTCGAGTATTATAAAACGATCTTCGAGCTTTGTAAAACGATTCTTGAGTTTTATAAAACGATTTCTAGATTTTTATAAAACGATTTCTCGAGTTTTATAAGACGATCTTCGAGGTTTTATAAAACGATCTTCGAGTTTTATAAAACAGTCCACGAGTTCTATAAATGACTTTCAACTTTATAAAACTATTCCTTGGGTTTTATAAAACTTGTTCTTTTTGAACTTTTCGCGGGGAGTTTTGGCTATTAATTCCGTCGTACCGATTTTGACCCCAACAGTTAGCCCCCCAGCTCGTAAGAATCGTGAGCCTTTACCGTAAGGTTTTTGCGAGTGGTTAACCAGTTTTAGTTAAGTTAGGCGGAATTAATGGTCGAAAAGGTCTATTGAAAGTGATCTTTCCACTCTCCACAGAGCGGAAAGCGTTTAAGATTAGGGCTGCGCCTTGTGAAGGCTGCCTACGTACCCTTTTGAGGGGATCAAGCCTTTCGTAGTTCGTTTCGGAGTTAAGGTTCGTATGACTTGTTTCCCTGCAAGACCTTTACGGTCTAGTTATATGTTTATCGAGCATAATGATGTCGATGGCATCTTGACCTTTGCCGGCCTTGAGACTAGTCTCGTAGGCCGTTTGGTCTGGCCGAGCGTGGCCGTTATAGTTTTCGGACTGGCCGTTGGCGGCTCTGAGTCCCTGCCGCTTTTGCGGCTTTATTAAAAATCAGTTTGCGTTTTTAAGAGCGTGCTTTTATTCGTATGAATGTAGCGGGAAGAATATGCTCCCTAGTTTTATAAAACGCGATAAAACGATTCTTCTAGTTTTATAAAACGAATCGTTTTATAAAACGATTCTTCGAGTTTTATAAAACGATTCTCGAGTTTTATAAAACGATTCTCGAGTTTTATAAAACGATTCTCGAGTTTTATAAAACGATTCTCGAGTTTTATAAAACGATTCTTCGAGTTTTATAAAACGATTCTTCGAGTTTTATAAAACGATTTTCGAGTTTTATAAAATGATTCTCGAGCTTTATAAAACGATTCTCGAGTTTTATAAAACGATTCTTCGAGTTTTATAAAACGATTCTCGAGTTTTATAAAACGATTCTCGAGCTTTATAAAACGATTCTCGAGTTTTATAAAACGATTCTCGAGCTTTATAAAACGATTCTCGAGTTTTATAAAACGATTCTTCGAGTTTTATAAAACGATTCTCGAGTTTTATAAAACGATTCTCGAGCTTTATAAAACGATTCTCGAGTTTTATAAAACGATTCTGAGTTTTATAAAATCACTTTTGCGGAAAGTAATGATCTCCCTTTTACAGAAGCTATCGCAGACGTTGATTTCGAGAGTACGGTTTTTGACACCAACAGTCGCGAGCGATATGCAACCGGTTATTCGGATGCGGAAGCTGTTCAACGGGCGCATGGTGATTATCGCGAATGTCGCGGGGTCGTTCATGGGTTATCCCTGACTCCAAATGAAGGGTATTCGTTTGCTAAGGAATCCAAAGTGCGATGGGAAGATTTGAATCGGGAAAAAGATACGCAGTCCGAATTTTTCGACCTTAAGGCGCGCATGTGGGATCAATGGAATCCCGTCATGGTGTCGCCAGATTCAGTTGAAGTCGGTCCTGGGATTTCGGATGTATATGGCGAAGTCGATCAACCAGCGTTTGATGACTTTGATGTGTGATGTTCTTAGTTTTTTCGATTTTGTCGTTGTTTTTCCGGGACTGGCCGTTGGTGGCTTTGAATCCCTACCGCTGGGCGGTGTGTATTCGGATGCTTTTAATAAGTATGAAACTCGTTTTTTATGTTAGATGTAGAGGAAAGAATACGAGTTGTCATCTCGTACCTAACTCTTTGGTGTAAATCGTCCGATTCATTAACTCGAGCGATTTCGATTTTCGCGAGTGTTTAGATGTGGGCGAAGAGACATACCTTTAGGATCTCAATTCATGCCTTGAGACGTTAGCGACCAGTGTGCTGGGTTTAGGGCAAGACCTAGGTTTACTTTCGGATTGGGGCTGTGAGATGACTAATCGGCTTTCGTTTTGCCCGTTGCGATTTTAACCTGATTCCATACCGATTTAGAATCCGCGATAGGTTCTCGGCTTATACGATTCGCCTGGTTGGAATCGAGCATCTCACCGGGAACAATTTCCCGGAAGTGCTGACCAAAAATTTGGATTTCTTTTATAGCACGCTATTTTATCCTCGTCGGATGTATGGGGACCGATAGGTAAGTGCGTTTTTTTAGGACGGCTAGCGTGCTCGACGGGGCCAATCACCGAGCGTTCGTGTTTTTATAGTCACGGACGGACTTTGGGGAAATATTTTTCTTCGAGAATTTAGGCGACGTCTCGCCCGCTCTTTCCAAAAATATTTTGATATGCGAATTTTTGTAAAAATGATTGAGTAACTGTTACTGCAAAAGCGATTTTCCGGATTTGCGTTTTTCGATGGTAGCGGAGATATTCTAACTTTGTCTTTATTAAAAATTTCGAAAAATTTTCGATTACAAAGTTAAAAGAAATTTTGTAAAAAATTTTGGGAGTATACGAATACTCGTATACTCGCCCACTCCCCCCCCCCCCGCTTTGGAAAGGGGGATAGCTGAACTCGTCTTTAGGCGAGCTGCCTACGTATTCCTTTCGGAAATCAAGCCATCTCGTAGTTCTGATTGTTTGCGCGAGTATGCTTACTCGGCTGTCGTAGACTTTTCGATCGCTTCAGTCGCGGGATCGATGTCTTTGTCCGGATTGTCTCCTCCGGTTGGGTGGAAGCGATGGGTGCGGAAACTTCTGGTTTCTCGGCCCTTGCTTGCGTCGGGTCGTTGTCTGCGGGCGGTGGTGTGACCTTTGCCCGTTTTGGTTTCACGATTGCGACCGCTAATTGCCTTAGCTTATGTTCGGCCAGGAAGCAAGATCGCGATTGTCTTTGGCATCCCCAAATTACTGCGACTCCCGTAGGCGTCAGGAATTTGATGCCTAAGTGATACGTGGACAGAACCGCCTTCATGGAATTTATCCAAGGTGTGCCCATAATCACGTTGTAAATAGCCGGAAGATCGACTACCGCGAAGTTAACGATTTTCGTCACTTCTTTCGCGACGACCGGTAGTCGGATTGATCCCAAGGTCATCGACGTTTCGCCGGAGAAACTAGTCAGCGGTTTTGGAATCGGCTCGACTTCCGAGAGGTCGATTCCCATTTGTGCTAGCGTGTTGCGGAAGATGACGTTGACCGTGCTTCCGGTATCAACCAGTATTCGAGCGACCTCTTCTTCCGGTCTTGATCGCTTATCACCAAATCGATGACTAGGGGATCGGCGTGCGGTTGGTCGATTCCACCGGTTTCAGCATCGTTGAAAGAGATAACCCCTGTCGGCGAATCGTCCATCGGCACCTTCCAACTCGAGCCGGTTTCGGCTTTACGTTGGTAGGATTTTATTGACGAGATGGTGTCGCTAAAGTATGGCGATTCGCCGATAATCATGTTGATTGTTCGGCGGTTAGCATCATTACCCTTCTCGTCTATTTTTCGTCCGCGTTTTTCGCCCGACTGATTTCCCTGAGGCGGAGTTTGCGTGTTTTGGTCATTCTTCGGGACGCGGTCCGAATCGCGGATGAGATCCTTGACACTAGATATCTCGGAAAGTTCTCCCGCGACTAACTTTGCGGCCAGTCTGGCGCCGGGAACTTTGCAGTTTACGGTGGAATGACCGTGGGTTTGGTGGAGGTCGCAGAAAGAATTCTCATCGTAATTCGAATTTCTCGTCCACGTGTTTTTGCGTATCGCGGGAAGTCGAGTTCCCCTTCGTCTCCAGTAAAGGAACGTTCGGGAGATGACTCCGGTCGAGGACTACGAGTTTTCCTTCTCCTAGGATGGACATCGGCGTCTTCGTCTGTCGAGTCGGCCTGGTCGCTCGTTTCCAGGTTGACCCTTTCGATGCCGTCGCCTTCGGTCTCCTGTTCGCGAATAGGAGATTTTTCCGAATTCGTTCAGCGTCGTGTCAGGGTTTTCTTTTCCGGAATCCTTTTCCGGTATGTTTCCCTGATCGATTCTGGGACGATCCGTAGGAGCGCCGAAATCGAGTCTCCTTCCGCGGATTTTGGTAGTTCCGCGGGGGCGAATTGCTTTGGTTCTCGCAGTTAGGGTTTCGAGCCGTTTTGCGAGTGAAACAATGAGCTTTTCCTGCTCTTCCAATTTTTTGTTAAACTCGGAAAGCATCTTTTTGACGGTCTCGGCGTTAGCGTTTGTAGCGTTGGCCGCAGGCGCGTCTTTTGGTAGCGGTGTTTCAACGTTCTCGCGTTCGTTGCGAGTTTGGTTGTCACCAGTCATCGTTTCTTCGTTGGACATGTTGCAGCTACAGTGTAAGATAGATCCAACCCCCCCTCCTTCTAGCGCCAAACTGTAGGAGTCGATTTCACCCTACTGTCAAATAAATCGTAAAAAAGAAAACTTCAGGAAAACCTTAAATTTCCAGAGGAACCGGCTATCTGCGAGAACCGCACAACGAAAAATAAGAAAACGATAACTTAAAATTCGAATGAGAATAAACGAAATAGAGAGCAAAGAGGTTCTTATTCCGAATCTGCGTAGAACTGGTACAAAAGAGTAGCCGAAAAGCTTAAGAATCAAAACCCTAATTGAGACGCAGCTCGCTAACAGAAAAACAGAAAGATTCCTAAATGCTAGTTTTGGTGGTGAGAGCTCTGAATTTCGTGTCTCTTGCTTCTGCCCTAGACCTCCTCTTTATATACTCCTTGCCTTGGCTATCCGATCTTTCCATTTCGCCCAGATTTGACTAAATCGGGAATTTTCCATTCTTCTCGATCCTTCCTTTTCTTCTNGACGCAGCTCGCTAACAGAAAAACAGAAAGATTCCTAAATGCTAGTTTTGGTGGTGAGAGCTCTGAATTTCGTGTCTCTTGCTTCTGCCCTAGACCTCCTCTTTATATACTCCTTGCCTTGGCTATCCGATCTTTCCATTTCGCCCAGATTTGACTAAATCGGGAATTTTCCATTCTTCTCGATCCTTCCTTTTCTTCTACGGAAATCTTCTATTTCTCTTCAAACCTTCCTTTTATCTTTAAACTTTACTTTTATTTCCTTCTGCGAGTAAACCGTCAAAACGTTACCAAATCCGCGGGTTTGATTCCATTGAAATTGCGAGATGGGTTTTTTATCGCGTTTTAGGTCCTTCCGGGCCATTTTGAGATAAAAAGCGTTTTCCGACTTTTTACGGGATCGTTTCTTGATCTGACGTCGTTTTTAATAAATTTCTCGAGTTAATCGCAAGGTTTTACGATTTACTCGACTTTTCATTAAAAAACATGTTTTTTACGACTTACTCGACGTTTTTTATTAAAAAGCGCATTTTTATGATTTTAACGAGAAATCTCGAATAAATCGTATAGTTTAGGCAATGTTCGGTGTTTCGTTTAACCGTTGCCGTTTTATACGATTTCCTCGAGTTTTTTCCGAGAAAACAAAGTTCTACGGTTTTATCGTAAAACTCGAACGGTAAGTCGGATCGAGATGGAACGGGAGATATTTCGGCTGTGGTTTAGAATGCGACCTTGTCGAAGACGTAAGTTTCGAATCGGGAATGCGGGAAATCGAGACGCGGAGTGTCCGGGAGTCTCTAGTTCGCCCATCGGCGAACTAAGCCGGTCCGGCTTAGTTCGCGTTTTACGGCTTTTTCGGTTTTTTGCGGTTTCGTAAAACAATTCTCGAGTTTTATAAAACGATCTTCGGATTTCATAAAACGATCTTTGAGTTTTATAAAACGATCTTCGAGTTTTATTAAACGATCTTCGAGTTTTATAAAATGATTCTCGAGTTTTATAAAACGATTTCTCGAGTTTTATAAAACGATCTCTCGAGTTTTATAAAACGATCTTCGAGTTTTATAAAACGATCTTCGAGTTTTATAAAACGATCTTCGAGTTTTATAAAAATGTTTCTTGAGTTTTATAAAACGATTTCTCGAGATTAATAAAACGATTTCTCGAGTTTTATAAAACGATTTCTCGAGTTTTATAAAACGATTTCTCGAGTTTTATAAAACGATTTCTCGATTTTTTTAAAACGATCTCTCGAGTTTTATAAAACGATCTTCGAGTTTTATAAAACGATCTTCGAGTTTTATAAAACGATCTTCGAGTTTTATAAAAATGATTCTTGAGTTTTATAAAACGCTTTCTCGAGTTTAATAAAACGATTTCTCGAGTTTTATAAAACGATTTCTCGAGTTTTATAAAACGATTTCTCGAGTTTTATAAAGCGATTTCTCGAGTTTTATAAAGCGATCTTCGAGCTTTATAAAACGATTCTCGAGTTTTATAAAACGATTTCTCGAGTTTTATAAAACGATTTCTCGAGGTTTATAAAACGATTTCTCGAGTTTTATAAAACGATTTCTCGAGTTTTATAAAGCGATTTTTCGAGTTTTATAAAACGATCTTCGAGCTTTATAAAACGATTCTCGAGTTTTATAAAACGATTTCTCGAGTTTTATAAAACCATCTCTCGAGTTTTATAAAGCGATTTCTCGAGTATTATAAAACGATCTTCGAGCTTTATAAAACGATTCTCGAGTTTTATAAAACGATTTCTCGAGTTTTATAAAACGATTTCTCGAGTTTTATAAAACGATTTCTCGAGTTTTATAAGACGATCTTCGAGTTTTATAAAACGATCTTCGAGTTTTGTAAAACAGTCCACGAGTTCTATAAATGACTTTGAACTTTATAAAACTATTCCTCGGGTTTTATAAAACTTGTTCTTTTTGGATTTTTCGCGGGAAGTTTTGCCTATTAATTCCGTCGTACCGATTTTGACCCCAACACCCAGCACACTGGTCTCTAACGTCTGAAGGCATGAATCGAGATCCTAAAGGGATGTCTCTTCGTCTATATCTAAACGCTCATTCGATTTACTAAACATCCTAAAATGAGCAAACGAACAAGGCGATCCACAAAGAAAAAGGAATGCGAGACGACAACTCGCGGACCTCCCTCAATATCAACTCATATTCTTCCCTCTACATTCATATGAATTAAAACACGCTCTTAAAAACGCAAACTAATTTTTAATAAAGCAGCAAAAGCAGCAGGAACTCAGAGCCGCACACGGCCAGTCCAAAAACTATAACGGCCACACTCAGCCAAACAAGACTGTAAAGGTCTCACTGCGAAACAGTTCATACGAACCTTAACTCCAAAACGAACTATGAAAGGCTTGATCCCCACAAAAGGGTACGTAGGCAGCCTTCACAAGGCGCAGTCCAAATCTTAAACGCATTCCGCTTCCTGGAGAATGGAAAGATCAATCTCAACGGATCTTTCCAACCATTAATTCCGCCTAACTTAACTAAAACTGTCTAACCACTCCCAAGAACCTTGCGCTAGAAGCTCAAGATTCTAACGAGCTGGGGGGCTAACTGTTGGTGTCAAAATCGGTCACGACGGAATAAATGGCTAAAAGTCTCCGCAAAAGTAAAAATAAAAATACGTTTTATAAAACTCAGGAGATCGTTTATAAAAGCCGAGAAATCGTTTTATAAAAGAAGATTCCGTCTTATAAAACTCGAGAGATCATTTTATAAAACTCGAGAAATCGTTTTATAAAAAATTTCCGTTTTATAAAACTCGAGAGATCATTTTCTAAAACTCGAGAAATCAAGGAATTGTTTTATAAAACTCGAGAAGCCTTTTTTATCTAACTCGAGAAATCGTTTTATAAAACTCGAGAAATCGTTTTATAAAACTCGAAGAATCGTTTTATAAAACTCGAGAAGTCATTTTATAAAACTCAAGAAATCGTTTTATAAAACTCGAGAAATCATTTTATGAAACTTGAAGAATCGTTTTATAAAACTCGAGAAGTCATTTTATAAAACTCGAGAAATCGTTTTATAAAACTCGAGAAATCATTTTATATAACTCGAAGAATCGTTTTATAAAACTCTAGAAGTCATTTTATAAAACTCGAGAAATTGTTTTATAAAACACGAGAAATCGTTTTATAAGACTCGAGAAATCGTTTTATAAAACTCGGTAAATCGTTTTATAAAATTCGATAAATCGTTTTATAAAACTCGAGAAATCATTTTATAAATCCAAAAGAGATTTCAGAACAAAGGAAATCCGGAAATCTGAGGAAAACTCCGAAGATCGTTATCCCGGAAAAACGAAACAAACGTCGATTACACGATCGTCCGAGTTAAGCATAAAACCGTGAAAAACCGAAACCGCCGTAAAACGCGAGCTAGTCTCGTCCCGACTAGTTCGCCCAACGGCGAGCTAAGCCAGGCGCCTAGCTCTCCCAAGAGGCGCTGACTTTGACCCAAGGGTTTTTATCGCCTAGCTCGCCATACGGTGACCTGGCCAAGCTGAACTAACTCGCCGCTGGGCGAGCTAGAAGCTTCCCGGGTAGCTCGCCGTTGGGCGAGCTAGAAGCTTCCCGGGTAGCTCGCCGTTGGGCGAACTAGAAGCTTCCAGTGTAGCTCGCCGAACGGGCGAACTGAACCAAGTGACTAGCTCACCCAAGAGGGGCTAACTTTGCCCCAAGGGTTCTTATCGCCTAGCTCGCCATAAGGTGACTTGGCCAAGCTGAACTAGCTCGCCGTACGTCGAGCCGACCATCCCGAGCCTCGATCTCCCACATCCTTGATTCAAGGCATAGGTCCTTCAACACGATCATATTCCGAATCACGGTCGAAATGTCTCCTGTTTCGTCTCGATCCGTCCTATCGTTCGAGTTTTACGATAAAAACTGTAAAACTTCGTTTTCTCGAAAAGAACTCGAGGAAATCGTATAAAACGGCAACGGCAAAACGAAACACCGAATATTGCCTAAACTATACGATTTATTCGAGATTTTCGTAAGAATCATACAAAACGCGTTTTTAATAAAACCCCGAGTAAATCGTAGAAAACGGCAACGATTAATCGAAACATAGAACATTGCCTAGCTTTACGATTAAATCGAGAAACTTATCTAAAAACGGCATCGTATCAGTAAACGCTCTCGTCTAAAGTCGTAAAACGGATTTATCGCAAAACGGCTCGAAAAGTCCTAAAACGTGATAAAAGCCACTCACGGCTTTAAACGAAGTCCAACCCAAAGATACGACGACGTTTTGGCGATTTACTCGCAGAAGGAAGATAAATGTCAAACTTGAAGATAAATGTCAAGTTTGAGGATAAATAGAAGATTTCCGCGGGAAAAAAAAAGAAAGAAAGATCGAGATAAATGGAAGATTCCCGATAAAGGCATAGGGCAGAAGCAAGGGGACGGATTTCAGAGCTTCCACCTGAGACTTTTACAACTTTTCTAGACTTACAATTTTCCGCACTTAGAAACTTAGGCTTTTTCTCGACAAGTTTGGTTTCTATGACTGGAGTTCAATTACTAGACGAACTCGCCCAGGCAGTTCGATCTCTGGTCAAGCTCTATCAACTGAACTACGTTCGACTTGATCCTCGAAAAGGGTACGTAGGCAGCCTTTCATAAGGTTCAGTCCGAAAAAAAGAAAGATCGAGATAAATGGAAGATTCCCGATAAATCAATCCAATCCGAAATCAATCCAACCTTTCATAAGGTTCAGTCCGAAATCAATCAATCAATCCTTGTTGAGCCTGAGTGGCTAGCTCATCTTTAGCTAGTTCTCACCATGAACCTTAAAACCTTTGTTTCACCCTCATGCATTCTGTTTTTAAGTTTCATATGTGCAGATATGTGCAAAAGAGCTGGAGAGGAAAGGATCAACTCGAATCTGACGAAATGGAAAGACTAAACCGCCTAGGAGGGAGTATATAAGCAAAAGGCATAGGGCAGAAGCAAGGGGATGGATTTCAGAGCTTCCATCTGAGACTTTTACAACTTTTCTAGACTTACAATTTTCCGCACTTAGAAACTTAGGCTTTTTCTCGACAAGTTTGGTTTCTATGACTGGAGTTCAATTACTAGACGAACTCGCCAAGGCAGTTCGATCTCTGGTCAAGCTTTTTCAACTGAAATACGTTCGACTTGATCCTCGAAAAGGGTACGTAGGCAGCCTTTCATAAGGTTCAGTCCGAAAAAAAGAAAGATCGAGATAAATGGAAGATTCCCGATAAACTCGAATCTGACGAAATGGAAAAACTAAACCGCCTAGGAGGGAGTATATAAGCAAAAGGCATAGGGCAGAAGCAAGGGGACGGATTTCAGAGCTTCCATCTGAGACTTTTACAACTTTTCTAGACTTACAATTTTCCGCACTTAGAAACTTAGGCTTTTTCTCGACAAGTTTGGTTTCTATGACTGGAGTTCAATTACTAGACGAACTCGTCCAGGCAGTTCAATCTCTGGTCAAGCTCTATCAACTGAACTACGTTCGACTTGATCCTCGAAAAGGGTACGTAGGCAGCCTTTCATAAGGTTCAGTCCGAAATCAATCCAACCCCTTTTTCTTATATTTTTCCGTCTTTCATTATCGAGCTGCGTCTCGACTAGATTTAGGGTTTTATGTTGGTAACTCGCTGATGGAACTTGCGGCCAAAGCCTTTATAATTCCATGTAATGATCGCAACGCTGTTACGCGAATCGGAAATAAGATCGACTTTCTCTATGAATTCGTTTTATTACGTTTTTTCATATTTTTCCGCATTGATTTGATTACTTGTCATTGGCTTTCGCAGAGATCCGGTTCCTCTGGAAAATTAGGGTTTTCCTAAGTTTCCTTATTTAACAGAAATCGACAAAGGTGAATTTCGGTTCCCACAATTACACGCCTCTTGCATCTCAGTGTTTGATGTAGAAAAGCTGAAGGTGATTCCAGAGAAAGAGCATGGTGATAAGGTTGAGAGCAGGTTGTTCTGTGATGAAAATCCTAACACTGATCCTACTAAATTCAGAGGGAATTCAAGGGTGAAACAGAAAGTCTAGAAGAAAAGGGTCAAGGGAGATCCTACAATGACTTTGATACCTCTCAAGTGTGATGAGAACTCCATTGAGTATGAGGTGAAGTGCAAGGGTACTTCCAAACCGTTCTCTAAAGTCCGATCTATTCTCACACATGAGCTGAAGGAGAAAAGGGAATCTGCTGTGAAAGTGTTGTTAAGCAGGGTTTTGAAGTTGAACATGTCTGATTGTGGAGCTTGTTTTGGAACAGGCCCTCCTGCTCAAGCAGACTGATCCCCATCACCAAGTCAAGCTAGTGACTTTAACCAAGCGCTTGGTGGGAGGCAACCCACTGGTGAATTTCAGTTGATTTTAGGATTTTTCTTTGTTTTTCTTTTGGTTTTATTTCATTGAGTTTAAGGTAAAAAAAAAAAAAAAAAAAAAAAAAAAAAAAGAGAGAGAGACCTATGTTCTACGGACAGAGCACAGCCAAGGAGCAAATCCAACCTGCTCCGTCAGGCTGCTCCCGCGCCAGGTAAGTATCAGGTAAGTCTGGTTGGCTGACTCTAGGTTTATTTTCACACCAGAGACGGTGTGAGGTAAGTCTAGGGGAGGCACATGTGTGTTTCTAAACTATATTTGCTTCTGTTTTTGTTTCTTGAGTCAGTCATGTTTATGTTTTCATTTATTGAGTCAGTTCTAGGATTGAGTCAGTCAAAATTATGTGGGAATCAAGACCTTATCTTATGATGCTATCTAACCACCTCGTGTTCTAAGTATCTTATTCAGTGACCTTAGCAGTGATGAAAGACATTCACTTGGACCTGGAACACCCCCTGACTTTACCTCACCTTGCTCTCCAGAAGATTGCTGCTTGTAGATGTTATTCTAGAAAGACTTAAACTCCATCTAACTTGAACCTAATATTTACTTAATTCTTCTTGTTATGTGCGTTGGATTAGGGAAACGAGATTACACTCAGGACATCTTAATTCTTTCTATTCATCTTGTTGAGCCTGAGTGGCTAGCTCATCTTTAGCTAGTTCCCACCATGAACCTTAAAACCTTTGTTTCACCCTCATGCATTCTGTTTTTAAGTTTCATATGTGCAGATATGTGCAAAAGGGCTGGAGAGGAAAGGATCAACACTTCTCTCACTCGTTGATCCTGAGTGGCTAGATCATCTTTAGCTAGTTCCCACCTTGAACCTTAAAACCTTAGTTTCACCCTCATGCATTCTGTTTTTAAGTTTCATATGTGCAGATATGTGCAAAAGGGCTGGAGAGGAAAGGATCAACACTGCTCTCACTCGTTTTGCTCACAGACTACCCTCCAGAACAAAGACGTACATGACCCGATAAGAAGAGAGCAGTCAGTAGGGTGATCCGAGCAGAAAATACCAAATGGTGAAAGAAGTGCTAAAGTCAGAACCACCAGGGGCACACTATATGTAATTACCTCTTTCTCGTTATCATCATCATCTGAATTCGTCATTTCATTATTCAGTAGTCAAAAAAAAAAAAAAAAAAAAGAGAGAAATCAAATCAGTATTATTTATGTCGTAAGAGTTCTAAAAGATGATGAGAAGGAGAAGAACCGACACACTGCCCCTGGTTGATAAGAGAAGCAAAGAACTGAAGTGGAAATGAAACAGTGTGTAGAAGGGGTGATCTGAAAGGAAGAGAGAAACCTGTCAAAGAAAAGAGGAACAATTAGTGATTGCTCTGCAGAGAAAACGAGTGAGGGCTTTAGAGATCAATGGATCCGTCCTCTCTGGCAATTTTGTGTGATATCCTGCATCCTCTACAAAGACCTGGTAAACCCTAAACACTTGTTAACTCCACTATAAACACTGAAATGGCCTTTCTCATACCTATCCCGTCTACTCTAAATAATGCCCGTGACAAGAAGCTCACACTGATCTTAAACGAATATAAGGAGTTTTTGTCTGGAAGGTTTGACTTTTTCAGGTTTGAGATATAGAGTATGGAGCCGATTGAACAGCAGTCAGTGGGGTTCTGGTAAGATTGTGTCATCCTAGTATGTCTACCTATATGGTTCAGAGATTTGTGGTTAAAGTATGGTTGCTGAAATGAGAGAGTTCCCACACTTTCAAACATTTCCCACTGATCTGGAACTTGAGGACAAACAAAGATCCAAGTCTGGGGGAATTGATATGTTGTGTTTTTGACATGTTACACACATGCTTTGCATATCATATTTGTGCTTTCCTGGAGTATTCTTAGTGTGTTTTGAGTTATTTCAGGTGGAGAACGAGTTGGAATGCACTAGAAGGAGCATATGGAAGAAAGAATGCAAAAACCAGAGTTTTCCATCGTGGAGCACCCATGCGGAGCAAATCCCGATTTGCTTCCGTTCTTTAATGAGAACTCTGATCTATTTCAGGAAAGAGCAAAACGCAGCACTCCTCTCAACCCTAGCAGGCGTCGCTCTTCTGATAAAAATACGCTGGCCGCCTCCACTATTACAACTGAGAGAGCATAGACTAGATTTTTACACAAAGGAAACTTGTTGAGACTTTTTGTTCAAGATTTGTTCTTGCTATTTTGTAAGGGCTAATGCTTCCTCCTCTTGGTTTCTAGAGAATAAATCCCTGAACCCCCTTTATACTTTGATTTATCTAATGCATTATTCAGTCATGACTTGTCTGTTATCTTGTGTTATGATCGAGTAGTCGATTTGTTAGCCTAGGGTTCTAGGGTGTTGATCCATTGAACTGAACATAGATAAGCCTCATTCTCGCCTTTGATCCCCACTGTTCTTACTGCTGATACTGATTTGATCACTTAGTATTTGATTCCAAATTCAATCTTTTATAATTAATCCTGAATTAGGTTGCTAGATCTGTTGAGAGCAAGCATCACATCCCTGGTCAGCGAAAGTAGATATCAGAGTGTGATGTGAGCTTATTAGGTATGTGCTTAATGTTTGCTGTCGAGTGTTGATCCACGAGAGAGCATAGGTATCATTTCTCCCCCGCGAAAGGAGCACACCTGCGAGAGCAGGGTGTTCTAGTTAAGAAATCTAAGTTCAAGGCTGCACTTAAAGAGCTTGAATAATTGTTTGGTTCAGTATGGTTAACACCCAATGAGACACCCTAGGTTGACATCATTATATCCTAAATTTAAAACCCAATTTTGTTATTTGTTACTCACGATTTTCTTTTCACAACATTTAATCGTTTTAGCTTGAATTTGATCCTATAGAAGTAAAGTGTAATATTTGGTCTCTATGGATTCGATCCTCAAGTGCTACATCGACATACCATTCGATTGTGGTAGTGTGCACATTAGGTTTATTAGTGTGCGTTTGCACGAAATATCAATAAACCTCGTCACTCACATCCTGGATCTCTGTCCCAACCTCGACCGAATCTGGCGACACCACAATGGGATTCCACTTCTCCACCATTTGCGCCCTAAGATCAAAAATTTCGGGTTGCATATCCTTCTTCCCAGCCAAGCGCTCCCTTTGCTTAGGAAACTCTCAAGCATACGAGTAATCCTCACGTTGAGTAAGGGACAGCCCGTTGACTACACCGTGACACTCGAGATAGTCTCCATAGGCTCGTTGAGCAACCTCAACATTCGAGTAATAAGTCGCAAATCGTTCAAGGTGAATCTTTATTTCCTCAGCAACCTCTATCTTGCCCACTCGACGAGCACGACAAACTCTCTGATCAGTGAGCTCCTTAGCATGACGAGAGTTAGCCACGCATTCGCTTTTCACGCGAGCAACCTCCCTTTCGGCCCATTCCTCAGCGCTAAAAGGGTTGGCATCAACCTCCGCCAAGTCCGCACGAAACTCAGCAAGACGAGCCTCGCAGTTGCGATCATTCAAGGCTCGTCTCATAGTCAGAAGGCCCTGCAAAAGGAAAAATGAGGATAAGTGAAACTTTTCGGTCATGAGTCGTTAAAGTAAAACGAACCTGATTGGCTTGCTCGGACGCTTTGGAAAACTCTGGAACATAGCCAAGATCGCCGTCCGAGAAGTTGGAAGTTGACGATCCGCCAGCACATGCCCAAACACCCTCATTTACTTGACTATCAAGGAAATCCTTGAGTATGTTATCAGGAGAATCAACGCAGCCGGGCGTACCATCGTCAACGACCACGTGCTTATCTTTTTGAGACCTCGACCTTGTCCTCCTCGTTGGGGACGTACACAGAACAAAGTTTCCTATACACGGATCCTCTTCAAAAACCAGAGATGTTGCGAGAAACCGAGATTGAAAAAGAGCAACTGCGCGATGAACACGCTGCGACAAGAAGCTGTTCAAACTACATTCCCCGTTTTGAAGCGAAGCGATAACAGTTGAAAAACCTTCTGGAAACGGAGGAAGAGGGTTGGTCTATGGATAAAACCAAAGCAAATGAATAAAATAGGAAATCCTAAGAGATCATACCAAATCACAATACCTTTCCGACCCCATTTGGTCACAAAAAGAGGAATGCAATCTTCCTCCACCGATGCACTGTCGATACGAACATAGGGTATTCCGACGAGGAATCGGTGATTATTACCTTGCGAGGGGATAGTTTAATCCTTTGTGTCGTCCCCTCAGGTTTCAGTAAACCCTCGAGGTGATCAACGCTAAGAACCATTACACGCTCGTAACTCAACGTCAAAAGACAGACGATTTGCTGCAAGCCGCACGGGGTCATTTGGCTTATCGACAGCCCGAGACGATGAAGGTATCGAACGATGATCTCCGGAATCGGAAACCATAAATGACACTGCATCAAAAATGCGTCGTATCACGTGAAAAAACATCGGGCACATCTTTTGCACTCTCTCTAGCTAATGGAAGACGAAACTCTTCCGCATCCGGAACTTGACAAAACCCCCGGATGGAGTCGAGACCATTGGGGCATACCAAACTCGGGCATCCGGCAATACGGTTAGCACGGAATGGAGGCGGAACCCAGGTTCCGGGTCTTGTGGGCCTTGTTTCACCTCCAGCCGCCCAATACGCTTCGAAGTCTTCTGAATCGACCAATGGTATCAAAAATTCTTTCTTCGGAACTACAACATCAGATTGTGAGATTGCTCTTTCGGAACCACAACGATCAGGAGTTCTCCTCTTCGAAAACATGTTTTGTAAAAGAAAGGAAGATTCAAAGAGAAAGGAGAAGAGGAAACTTCTTGAACCTGAGAAAAGTTATGTGGAAAGAAATGAGTAAAGAACTTGAAAATTTACTCCACATACTTATAAGAAAAGTATTACTATTCACCGTTGGACTTTTGGCCATTAAAGTTCCGTCCAATTCTACCAAACTTGCCAAACAAGTTCATGCTGCTCGCAAGAACTCTACGATTCTTACGAACTGGGGGGCTAACTGTTGGGGTCAAAATCGGTACGACAGAATTAATGGCCAAAAATTTCCGCAAAAATAAAATGACGTTTAATGGAAGATTTCCGATAGACTCAAATCTGGGCGAAAAGGAAGGACTAAACTACCTAAGGAGAGAGTATATAAGCAGAAGGCCAAGGACAGAAGACCAGGACGAGTTTCAGAGCTCTCACCACCAATCTTAGCATTTAGGCAATTTTCCGCTTTTGTTATCGAGCTGCATCTCAACTAGGGTTTTAGACTTAGATTGCTAGAACTAAGAATCTCTCTGTCAGCTCACGCAGCTAAGGCTTACTCTTGTTGTACCGTTCTTACGCGAATTCGGAATAAGACTCCTTCTTGCACTCAATCTCGTTTTTTACATCTTTACTTTATTCTCATCGTATTCTTGATTGCTTGTGTGCGGTTCCGCAGATAGTCGGGTCCTCTGGGAAATTAGGGTTCTCCCTAAGTTCCTAAATTTATGTTAAATTGACAGGGGTGAATATAGGTTCCCACATCCCGTCGGTCTACCACCAATGCGTGAAATATATGTCACCTACCGGAGAAGGAACGATTTACAGCAGTCAGAAAAAATCTAGAGCCTGCTACTTGGCGGAATTCCAAAAGATGCACCCGCAAGAGAAGAAAACCACATCTACTCGCTATCTCACGATCAAGAAAACGATGAGAATTTGTCGAGTTCGATTCCACTCGACGAACAATTTCCCGACAAATGCGTCAACATCGGAAACAACCTCCCTTTAGATATAAGACGCGACTTGATGTCGTTCCTGAGAAAGAACATCAAAACATTCGCTTGGACGACCGACGATATGCCCGGGATTGAAATCAAGATAACGTCTCACCAGTTGAACATCAATCCTATCCAAAAACCGGTCAAGCAGAAGCGAAGGAAGTTTGGCCCCGAGCGCTCAAAGGCCAGAAACGAAGAAGTTGAAAAACTCCTTAAGATCTGATCCATCCGCGAAATCCAGTACCCAGATTGGTTAGCCAATCCCGTCGTGGTGAAAAAGAAGAACGGGAAATGGAGGATCTGTATCGATCACACCGATCTAAATAAAGCATGTTCAAAAGATAGCTTCCCACTACCACACATAGATCGGCTGGTGGAAGCCACGGCCGGGCATGAACTACTATCATTCATGGATGCTTTTTCCGGCTACAATCAGATCCTTATGGATCCTGAGGACCAAGAGAAAACAAGTTTTATTACCGAACGTGGCACCTATTGCTATAAGGTAATGCCTTTCAGACTAAAGAATGCAGGAGGCAGCTACCAGCGACTAGTAAACAAAATGTTCGCCGCACAACTCGGGAGAACGATGGAATTCTACATCGACGACATGCTCGTCAAGTCATCAAAAGAAAACGCGATGTCCTCCAACTCCAAAAATGCTTCCAAATTCTTCATAAATTCCGAATGAAATTGAATCCGACCAAATGCACCTTTGGGGTAGCCTCAGAAGAATTCTTCGGATATCTAGTAACGGAGAGAAGAAATGAAGCTAATCCTAATCAGATTACGGCATTAGTGGACACTTTGCCACCAAAGTCAATTCGAGAAGTGCAGAGATTGACTGGAAATATCCCCGCATTGAATCATTTCATCTCGAGATCGAACGTTAGATGTTTTCCATTTTACAAACTCCTTAAAGGGAACAAAATGTTCGAGTGGAAAGAAAAGTGCGATCTCACACTCAAAGAACTTAAGGTATATATAAGCCAACCCCTGGTATTGTCGAAACCAGTCGAAGGCGATATATTATTCCTTTACGTAGCAACTTCCGAATACGCGGTCAGCAGTGTACTTATCAGAGAAAAAAGCTGTGAGCAGAAACCGATATATTACACCACTAGATCTCTGATAGACACTGAGACAATATATCCTGCGATGGAGAAGTTGCATTAGCAGTCGTCATGGCTGCGAAAAAACTCAGGCCGTATTTCCAATTGCACTCGATCACGGTAATAACGCCCTCAGAACCAATCAGGGAGATTAGCTAAATGAATAATGATATACCATGATTGTGACCCGTTTTTGGTCATGATGTCTATATGTTTTC